>JAAIXJ010001131.1:0-16946 GCA_013403705.1 Heliconius hermathena | reverse complement strand
GTTTTTGTTGCTACTTCAATATTATTGTTAGTTTTTTTTTGTGCTTACCCAAAATAACTACAGAAAACATAATTAAAATTTAAAAAAATAAAATGTAACCTGGTAGAAGTTAAGTTCTGCTACTCAAAAGGTAATGCCTAAAGAATTAGGTGGTAAGTGGGGAGCTGAGCATCTTAACATCAGGTTCCCAGGTTCCTTTTGCCTACACTGCTATGTGCAGGATACAAGTGTGAAGCAAAAAAATCTACCATATTTTTTACCTAAGGATGTTGTGGTGCAACGGCATAGCGCCTTATTTTAAAAGCGATGGCTGTTTGTTTGATTCCTACTAGCGGAAATAAATTATTCCGGCTCTGGTAGGGCAACTTAAAGTTCCACTTCTAACGCTATGACTTGAAAAGAAGTCTCTAGCGGCATACAGCGTGAAGTTGAATATATGTTCTTTTCGAGAAGACTAAAGTGTTCTGAATTAAAATGAACAGCACGTTCATTAAACTCCGTGGAAGCGCTTCTCGCGTTCTATCGGAATGGGTATGACTTCTTTTTAAATTTTATAAGGTAAAGCGTGGTAAAAGCTGTAAGATGGAAAAGTGGAGTCCAGACATATTTATTTTTACTCCATGTCTTACCTGCTATATCATTGCAACATCGAAACAAATTGATTTTATAAAAACCTTCTTTCTAGATAAAAAAATTCAACATGTAATTCAATTTAAATTTTAACCGAATACTTCATTAGATTAGAAAGTTCTGCTAAATAAGCTCTTCAGCTTTATAATATTAGTATCGCGGAAAAAAAGCGCATAATGTGTGGATGGTCTAACTAACTTAAGTTCCCTCTGTCTACCCTGCTATATGCGGGATACAGCGTGAAACTGAAAAAAAAAGTTAAAATATAGTGTATTCTTTTAAAATAAAATATTAAAACAGGTAATTATGAACGTGAGTTAGAAACGTAAAGCTTTGTGAGAACCGTAATAAGACCTTTAAGTATTCTCTTTAAGAATCCTGCGACCAAGTTCTTTGAAAAACAAACAAATGTTTAAATTACATTTTAACCCTACAAGGCTCAATTTTTTTTGAGCCTGAAAAAAATATATAGGTTGCAATAAGTGATCACAAGATAGGAATAACTTATAAAAATAAAAATAAAACCATATTTTACTTAAAAAATAACTTTTTATTTCAGTTCCACATATGGTACACTGAGCTTTAACTTTACTTTTTTGGTATTGAACTAGTACATATTGAATTGCCTTGGAAATAGTTTCTTATGTACTTAACTTAACTTATCTTCACGCTTTATACCTAGAGGGATAGTCAGAGAGAACACAGCGCCAAACTCTACATACCTCTTTCGCATCGTCCACTGACATCAACCTCTTCATACATGCTCTCTGGGGTGGTCCTCATGCTTTTTACGTGACCTTTTCCAGTATCATTGATACTGTGTTTTCGAATGTCAACCGAGGTCTCCCCCTACCTCTCTTACTACTCACTTTTCTATCATAAATCTTTTTTGTCATTCTTTTATCACTCATTCGTTCGACGTGCCCAAACCAACTAAGCATGTTCTTCTTTATTCTCACCGTGACATCCTCGATAGTACCTGCCATTTCGGTGTATCTCTTCATTGCCGATTCGACCAGCTAAGCTCACTTCGCAAATCCTATGAAGAGATCGTATCTCCACGGCATTCATCTTTCCTTTATTCTTTTTCTGTAATACCCACGTTTCGCTGCCGTATAACAACGTCGATACCAACACTGCATTGAGCACTTTATTGAGGCAAAGTTAGTTCTGCATCCAGGATATTTGCATTGTCTTTTTTGACTCCATATAGGAAAATGCTTAAGTTACTCATAGTCGATGATCGTCTAGGTGCCTGAGATTGTGTAATGGTGGTACATGTTGTTATCTTTGATTTACTAGGCTGAGGGTCTGATATTTCTAAAAAAAAATCATCGATATCGTTGACGGGAGAACACTGAGGAGGTTTTGGGTAATATTTCGATGTCATCATCACATTCAGCATCACAAAACTCTTGTCCGACCTCAAACCCAGAAGGAATGGCCAAGAAACCCTTAATATTTTAGTCATACAATCTTCTTCGCGCCATTAACTAAAAAAATCATAGTATTTATAAGGAAAGTTATCGTAAGTACGTATAAGTGAAAACGGACACTAAACCTCAACGTACCGTATGTGGAACACACATAAAAGTATGTTTTTCTAATATGCTTACTAATGTAATATAAAAAATAACTTACCTTTGCAAAATATACACTTACTTATAACACACAATTTTTTTTTTAAGTCAAAACTGTTGAATAACAATTTTTTAAATATTTTTTAATTTCAACAAATGAGTAACGTTTCAATTTCATTCAAATTTTGCATTTCACTTACTATAACTAATACACGAATGATATTATTAGGTAAAGAGCCATACTATAACATTGCTAAACATCTGTAGCTTCTATCAAGATGTCAAGAGGTATTGCTACTTCTTAACTTAACTTAACTTAGCTTTACGCTTTATTCCTTGCGGGGTAGTCAGAGAGAACGGAGCGCCAAACGCTACGGTACGGTGCCTTGTGATCAGCAATTTTTAGTATTGCTTGTATAAGTGATCAGCAATTTTTAGTATTGCTTGCTCTATTTCTCTATGAAAAAGTGACTAGCACACCAGGTTCCCTCTGCCTACCCAAAGTGATTATTATTTTTTGTTTAATTGTATATTTATGAGAATATAGTGCCCTAGTTAGCAACGCGTGGCAGGAATGTTTTAAAATCAGCTTCACGCTGTATCCCGCAAACAGCAGGGAAGGCAGGAGGAACCTAGTGTTAAGACACAGGATGTTTTAGATACTACATAAACCTTAGGACCATTATTTTTGTTCCCGGTTTTCCTAATATAATAGCTTAATTTGTACAACAATGTAAAAATGGAAATCTTGGCTATTTTTTACCACCAGGCACCGAACCTGATGATTGAACCTGATGATGATTTGAGGTTAATATTTAACCTCAAATTTTAGTACAAGCTGCAACTACACTACTAAATTTTGTTAAATGTGCAAAACTGGGAAACTAGTGTTAAAACACTCCGTTCCAATGAAGACTTCCATTCTCTACTTTTCGCTAAATTGTAGAGGCCTAAATTCGTGTAGACTAAAATTAATTTCCAGATAAAAAATTATAATCCATAAAATGATATGTTTTATAGATCCCTAATAACTTGTCGAAACTTATAACAGGCGAGGGAAAGTTGTTCAAATTATCGTTAGAGAAACTTTTTTTCATCGTTTTTTTGGAGCAGACGTAAAAGTTAGATAAAGTAATTTACGTTTGAAGTGTTTTTAACATAATTTTATTTTAAAAATATATTAAAAGCAATAAATTATGCTGTAACAGTTTTTTTATAATATTTTTCTTTTCTTCTTAAGTTGAGTTTAGCTATGACAGTTCGTAGTGGAAGTTCTTTGTAGCTTATTTAACAATAATTATGAAAAGTTCTTCAATTTCTTTTCTATATGGCGCAACCTAACGCTGCGCTGGCTGGATAAAATTGCAGCACAATATCCTGTATCTCGAATTCAGGCAAAAGAGACTTATTGTTAAAAAACTCCGTTCTTGCATTTTTCATGTCTTTTTTTGCATTCTGCATATATACGCAGGGAGTGTAACGTTTAAAAACGCGTTTATTTCTCTGCTTTCCACCCAGTTTTAAAGTTTTGCTTTGATTAGAAGAACCTGAAATCGTGCATCTGTCTACGCGATAGGTTATGGGTTCGAGTCCCACTCGGCAAACTAGACAAAACTCGAAGTATTTAATATTTTCATTTCCTCGGTTTGACAACGAGGCAAAGCACAGCATTCAGTTCCGCTACTGAACACGCAATGCCTCTAGAATTACGGGCAAAGTGAGCAACCGAAGTGTCTATCCTGTTACTGTGCGGGATATAGCGTGAAGCTAAAATAAAGAAAAGTAAGAATATTTACATTTATAGCATTTACTTTCTTCAGCCTAGTTAGGTAATGGAATAAAACTATATCACAAACGCACTCACATAAATATTGTTCACTAGTGTTGTTTGTGGGAAACAGTTTCGTTAATTTGGAGCTGAAAGTACTGGAACATTTGGATGTGAGCCAAAACGTCACCTATCTTTACTATTAGATATGAAGTTAAGTTCTTGAACTAGCTCATGTAAATAGCGAATGGAATGAATGACTTTTTTTATCGCAGTGTTGAATTCCGCCACTTACCTAATTCACATTTTTTTTAAATTTATCGAAACGGAGAATAAAAACAGAGTGTCTCTACATAAGTTTATTACTGACTTTCCAAAAATATACAGGATATGCGGTAAGAAGTATAAAATTATTATTTTTCTAAGACTCTCCGTTTCCCACTTTCCGCCTAGCGGCGCCCTATTTTCATTATCAGACGTTATTTTACTCCCCCGGTTGAGGACCGAACTCACAACTGCTACGTTTCTATTGTAACTGAAATCCCAAACGCCTTTGAATATATTATTCAATAAATAATGCCTTGGCTTGTCATGTGTCTAGTGGTTCTACCGTTTATACTTGTGATCGTGAAGAACCCAAAATATTTTAGAGATTCAGAGGTAACAGTATTAAGAATTTTATTCATGCCATTAGAAGGTATCGCTTTAATAAGATATTTGCCATCAGAAGTTGTTCTTGTGTCAGTTATTTAGATAACTGGAAACTCGACAATATGACATTGTCATAACTCGAAGCTCGTCCGAAGAAAAGCCAAGAGCGCGTCCTATCTTCCTCTCCACTATAACTGCGAACTAGTTATAATAAAAGGAAGAAAGAGTACGGGCACCGCCCCGCCCCTACACCGTGAGTTCCGACCAGACCGTGGCTTTACAGTCATCGTTGAACCCTCCGAGACGTTTGTGTGTGATCTTTCCGAAGGTACTTGTTACGCTTGTTTATATTAAGATTGTATTAGAATGGTGATTCGTGATGTTGATTGATTTGTGAGATCAATATAAGTCGTTGGAACGAACGCACTACCGCTAGGCGGCCGATATGTTAAATAAACGCACGGCACACACCCCACAGTCGTGTCTCGAACCGTAGGCGGACACTACTACATACACCAGAGTTCCAGGACATAAAATAGCACCACACACCCGTATGAGACAGGCGGACACTACTACATACACCGGAGCTGGGACATAAAATAGCACCACACACCTACTAGTCGTATACCAAGTCGTAGAAGTGGTATATAATATGTCAATGACCAACGCCATACAAGCACAGCTTACGTATCGCGAGCGTACTGCGAGACGGCATCAGCCACGACATAGTTAATGTCGCTATAACAGTTCGCATAAGCCCATCACGTCAGCTTCCGCGACGTCAAGCAACATTCAATATCATAATATTGGTCAAAGATCACTTGGACCCACAATATGTGTCGCCCCTACACATATATTGCCTTTATAAGAAATTCGATCCTAAAAGATCGTGCCATCACAGACTTCGAATTATTATATTATATTTATAATATACTTGGTACGATTCTTTATGTGCATCATATTTATTAGTACCATAGTACTTAAGAGTTCGACTCGACCGCTGCCTTCCAGCATCACCAACACCTATATAGACAGAACGACGGTCGCGACACTCGGGACGACAATACACGAACTCGTCTCGATTAATATTTTATTCAAAATATATAGTTTGTATTATTCATAATTAACTATGTTATTTATGTGTATTGCCATGCATATTTTATTTTATTTATTTATTTATTTTTAACTTATCCCCAAGGTACATACTGTTACACTATTCACACGCATCCCTGAGCCACGAACCTAGAATGTATTTATCATTACTTTAATTATTAGCGTTAATAAAACTTAAAATATAATACAAAGAACAAAAAAACTTCTTTTATAATATTATTACTATGAAGAATATATATTTTATAATGCTTTTACTCAATATTAGTTTTATTACAAAATTCTACATCATATCTAACGATGAGCAAAGTCCTCTGAAATTGTAAGTCGCGCGTCGTAGCCCTCTTAACTCAGAAAATAATTAGATTGACCTACAGCCTGATAGAATCCAGTCTATCTAGACTAAACCAAATAAAATTCGTTTCAAAAGCTTCACGCTGTATCCCACACACAGCAGTACCCTGTGTGTACCTACCGACAGAGGGATCCTAGTGTTAAGACACTCCGTTCCCCACTTTCTGCCGAATTCTGGAGGCATTGCGTTTTGAGTGATAGAACTCAACGCCGCGCTTTGCCTCGACACCAGAGCGAAGAAATGGAAATATAAATTTAGGTAAATATTTCATCTCCTCGAGTGGGGATCGAGCCCACAATCAGTCGATTTACAGTCGCACTTTGTGCCGCTGCGCCACGACTGGCCTCACTTTAACATTATATAAATTCTTATACTATATTAGTATATTCATATAAATGTAATATATATTTACAGTTATATTCGCTGATTGTACATTCTTATACTCAAAGTAGCATTTACCTGGGCTTTTAATATCCCATAATAATCATATAATCTATAACTTTCCATAATAAATGGAGTACACAAATGTTTATCTTTTATTAATATCAGTAGTTTCTGAGATAATTGTATCCAACCAAACAAACCCTTTAACTTTTGTAATAAGAGTGTAGGTTATATTCATTCCTCTGATCTGATAAGATAAAGATAACTTTGTCCGTGACAAATTACGAAACTTTTCACTTGCAGTCTCCAATTCGAAGCAGTAAATGGACGACATAGTATCTCAACATTAGGTTCTTAAGGTTTTACCGCAAAATACTCTTCACTATAGCGCCTAAATTAATTGGCATTTCCCTTTTTCTTCTAGTAAGTTTTGGATTTTTGCGGTCTAAATATCGAATGAAGTCCACTTTTAGAGTGCAAAAGAGCTTGAAGAGCAAAGCCAAATTGGTTTAAAAATGTTTGGTTATTGAAAAAGGCGATACAGTACTTCGTATCAAAACATCAACTAATGTTTTATAATTCTCGCGCAGAGGAGGCAGGAGGAAGAATATAGCCAAAAAGTTGAAAAACTAAATATATACATTATTTTAATTTCCTCGCTCTAATAAACTAAGCGCGGCGCTGAGTTCCGCCGCTCAACACGCAATAACTTGAAAATTGAACAGAAAAAATGGGAAATAGTAGAGTCTTAACAGTAGATTCCTTCTGCCTTCTCTGCTATATCCAGGATACAAAGTGAATTTAAAAATATGTAGCTTAGCTAAGCTTTAAAGCTACAAAAACAATTTAAAACCATGCGGTACAGTATTATCTGTAAAACAAGAGACAATGGGATATAATCACATACGTGGATTGAATCAGACGAGGCAGCTTGCACTATTAGATAGCTTATGTTAGAGCTATATTTCCACTTGCGACATTTCTTCTCGCGGTCTTTTTTCGAGACATCGCGTGTAGACGCAATTCAACGCCATGTTTTATCTTCTTACCAGAGCAAGAGATGAAATGAAAAATATACATTTCTCCGAATGGATATCGAACCTACAACCGTCAGGTTTAATGTTATACGCTGGGCCACAGCGCCACGACGCGGCGGCCAAATAGATTTGAACATTTTAAATTCAATATTCCCATATATTTCAAAGTGCTAACACAATCCCTAAGATTTACATTTTACACCTACACGTGTTTGAGGCTTTGTGAAACTTCAGCTTCAAAGTTCTAAAGTCTGGTCTGAATCTGGCATAATGCTAACAAAATTTCAAATTCGTCTTACTTTAAATAGGTACTTTAAAAAAAGCAGCTTTATATTACTTCCATCATAGTACAATACGCAGAGGGAACATATAGTTAAGATTATCCAATCCATACTTTCCAGTCAGTTCCAAAATAGCGAATTGAATGGAGGTACTCAACGCGATGCTTTGTCGTCTTGTAAAGGCGAAGAAATAAAAATAATTCAATACTCCTAGTGGGAATCGAACCCACAACCGTCATGTTTACATGCTGGCCCATTGCACCACGGAGGCTTTATTTTTTGATACAAAACGTCATTCCACTATTATTTATATGCATTGTATGTGTAAAACAAATACTCTGAAATTTTAATTAGAGCTCTCACATTTTTGTATTTGTTATCATTTGCACGTAGAGTCAGTTCGTATGCAACAAGCAAGATGAAAATAGTCATTTTTACTACTATAATGAATGAAAATAATAAAATACAAATATTGTATATAATCTTGTAAGAAAATAAAGCGCGAGAACATCATTATTATTATATCACCATAATCATAGCGCAATGAGGTAATATTTGATTATGCACGTGATTATAGTGAGTTAAATCCTTATATTAATATTTAAATAAGAATATTGTACTTTTAGAAAAAGTTAAACATTTAATGTTAAGCACACAATGTCCCTATAATAAAATAAAGGTAGGGAACGTAGTGTTTTAATATTATATTTTATTGTTCCGTACCTCAAAAGAAAAAATCACTTTGTTATCCGTCAAGAGCATTCATCTCGAGATCTCTCGGAGCACAAAAGCAAATTAAGCTTTAAACTAATGTAATCAAAAGATATGAGCGTTTTTGCTGCACATTGTATGTATCCCGCAGACCTGTAATTATCGAATATGGCAAGAAATAAGAACTTGCACTACAAATAAAGGAAAAAATTAAAAAGTGAAAAATTATAGATATTTCAAAGAACAAACTTCAACTTTTATAAATTGTACCTCCCGAATAAACCTAAAATTGATGCGAAAGCCTAGATTTCGTCCCACTCATATTTGACTGTTTTGTGCATACACAGTAACAAATTAAATATATAAACATGTTTTATGGGTTCGATTACCAATCGCGATTTTAACCTATTTTCATTTTCTTGTTCTAAGACTAGGGGCAGTGAAAATATTCTTCTACTTATCTTGTAAAGTATAGGTTACAAGGGTAAACTATGTTATAAGTTTACCAGATTAGCGAAAAGTTAAAGAACAGATAATTTAATGTACGTTATATTTTAGCAGGGTAGGCAAAGGGAACCTGGGAACCTAGTGCTAAGGCACTCTGCTTCCATTAAGACAACTCCGTTCCACTTGCCGTCGAATTTTTGAGATATGCGTATTATGTGGCGGAATTCAATGTCGCTCTTTGCCTCAATACCATATACCGAAGAAATAAAATCGAACCCAGGACCTTTTGTGTTTACAGTCTTACGTTTGTGCCTCTGCACACGACTGAACTCATTCTCACATTCTTACTACTTAAGCCCAACATGACAACGTGAAAAATACCCACATTTTTTGTACACTCTAAATCTTGTTAAACGCAGGTGTTTATTTACACAGTAAAAGGCTTCCGAGCACAAAGAATTAATAAGCGTGGTACAATACAGGTATAATACCTCAAGGTAATGGCCTATAAAACCATTCCAAAATGCACCTACATCCATGAAAATGAATGTATGTCACATAAGCGGGTATTTAGGTAATAATCCTTAATAAAATACTGATTGTTCTATGTTTATCGGAAGGTTTTTTGTATATTATATACTATTAACAAAAATAAAGAAAATAGAGATGTGACATTCCGAATTTTTTTATTTGTGTAATATTTTTACTTCATGAGGCTATCTAACAGATACTGTACCACTGCAGTGAGACTATAAAAGCGACAGATGGTAGTTCGATTCCCATACGAAGGGAATATTTATTCTGCATGGAGAACGGTGTGGTCTAACACTAGGTTCTTCGTGCCTACCCTGTTATAGTGCTAAATTGAAAAACGAAGTGATTGATTGTTAAGTAAAAGAATTTAGACTTTTATTACAAAAATGTTTAAATCGTTAGTATTTTCTTTCCATAGTGATATTACTAATACATATGACCGTAAAACTTAAAAAACAGCAGTAATTTTAGATATCAAATTAATATTAGGATATACAAAATATGGTTATGAATTTCACTACTTACCGATATCTCTAAAAAATACAGATATAAAACGAAGAGGCCACAAGCATGCTACTGTAAATGCAACAGGTTGTGATTTACTATTGAAAGCACTCGAATTTAAGACACTGCATATTGATTGGCGGAACACAACATCGCACTTTGTCTAACAGAGTGTTTATGATCCCAAAATGCTCCCTCTTCAATCCAAATTACAAACAAACTTTGACATATTTCACTTCAGATCCCACAAAAGACTTCAATATGTACCTACGTAATTAAACACAATTGTATATTCTAAAAAAACTATACATACATATATTACTAGAAAACACTACCGGTAACGAATAGACCTGCGGTTGACAGAAAGTTAGTGGACATATAGGCCATGCTCGAACGACTGCTACGTCATCTATTCGTCCTAACGAAGCTTATATACAACTTCAAGGCCGAGTTGCCATGAATCAGAATAGTTGATGGGTCAATAGGTTTAATGTTTTTAGAACATTATGGATTAATTTCATTTTTTTGTTGATAGCTTATGTAGGCCGCCATGGTATATGGACGGAAAATGTGACGGTAGAGGATTCGATTCATAATTGAGAAGTGCATAATTTTCATTTTTTCAGTTTAATTCATTGTTTTAAGACAGGGGTTCCCAACCTTTTCTTGATCAACGACCACTTTTATACCACTCTTGGTAGCAGGGACCACTATGCATGTAGGTATAATAAAAATGAACTGTGATAATCAAACAGAAACTTCGCCTCACCATCCCTACTCATAAAATTAAAATCGTTCGCGGACCTTATTTAGGCTTCTGCCTACCTACCACTGGTGGTCCGTGGACCACTGGTTAGGAACCAGTGTTTTAAGACAATGCACAGCGTTTAGTACGCTACTCAACACGCAATAAGCTCTCTCTGCCAACCCCGCTGTTTGCAAGATACGATGCAGGATAAAAAAATAAGAAAAAGAAATAATTCGCCTTGATTCTAGAGCGAAGACAAGAAAATAATTCATTCCCATAAGTGGGAATCGAACTAGCAACTATCGAGATTTTTTGCTCCACGCTGTATTTCGCATAGAATTGTAACGCAATTAAAAAAATAATGTCAAGTTAATGCTACAATAATCTTACTATAATATCGAATTACTAAGCTTGCTTGTTTTACTTGGCACCGACTTCAAAATTATAAAATCTTTTTTATTATTTTTGCTTAACAAAATCAAAGTACGTTTTACTTTATGTAAAATTATGTTTTACCTTTTACTCTGTTGTGTTCTTACCCCTTTTATTTACTGACTCTACATTTTTAGTTACGCGTGAAGAACTTTTCTATTTGAATACTTAGCTATAAATGCATACAAAACCGTCAGTAATATAAACATTACCATACAACGGTCGCTTAAAAGACCGCGGACTAACTCCTATTTACATCTCATCTATTGAATTTAAAAGGGTTACTATGGGATAAAAGTAACCGTAAACTTTAATGTACTGCGTGAATGAGCGAATTACCTTTAGAGTACATTAGATTTGTCGTTCGGCTTTGTTTGTTTTGTCTTGAAGAATTTTAAAAATTATTTTTAGAAGTTTGTTAGTTTGTGTGGATGTTTGTTCCATATTCGCGCAAAATCTACTAAACGAAATCAGACGAAACATCACTGTAAGCGCATACAAACAAACAGAATGATACATAGGTTACAATTTATGTAAAGGTATAATTTGTGTATATAATTTGCGTAAAATATAACAATACTTTTAAGCGGTTTGAGTCACTAGTTTATATTAGTTTATATTATATGTAGAGATCACTAGCTAACTATGCCAGTCTTCCCGCAAGTACACGAGGTATATATAGTATGTACATATTATATAGTCGACCAGAGTATTACAGCCTTGTTCTAGCTATTTGTCAAATTTTATTGCAACTGACTGTAAAGTCAATATCGTATCGTTATTTGGTCTCCTAAATCAATGTTATTGCACTACAAATAATGAATCTTATTTATTGTAACAACAAGCGGTAAATATACTACGAGTACATTTTTGATTTAGTTTCTTTTTAATTTCATAACTCTACAGACATTTGATTCGTACACTTTTTTCCATATCATTATTATTATTTTATATTTTAATATTTTTTTTAATATTTCCTCTAAACCTACGGCTATATGATGCCTAAGCGATTTTTATCTTTATTTTTTGTTGTTGAAGAATATTTAGTTAGGAGTGTTTTGACACTGGGTTCTTTTTACTGTTTGCGAGATAAAGCTCTCAATTCCTGCAAAATAAAATGGTTAAAACAAGCACAAGCTCGTTTCGCTTGTCAAACGTCCGCTTGCTTCATCATGAAAATTCATTGACGTTGTTGAATTGAAATTCAACAATGTGAATGAACTCTCTTCTTAAAAATTATTCATATAAAGTGTCATATTATCGTTTTTTTTCAGCAAATCTCACCTAATAAAAGAATAAACATATAGATAATTTAAGTAAGAGTATAAAAAAGTTTTTTTTCTTAGATTTTAAAAATCTAACTTTATATAAATGTTAAATGATAGTTAAGACGCTCAGCCACTCCTATCACGTACACAATTACGACTCACAATCTGCTATTAAACGCTGAATTACGACAATGTATTATGTGAGTATGATATACTGCATTTGATTTTTTCTGTTTATCGTGGTAAATATAGGGAAACTAGTGCTAAGAAGAAAGAATCTGTAGCCCGCACATAGCTTGGTAGGCAGATGAATCCTGGGCACCTAGTGTTGAGATACTCCGTCCCCATCAAGACATTTCCGTTCTCTGTTCCAGACTGGGGAATGAAATTTAATATTTAATTAAGGGAGGGAAGCGAATCCACAAGCGTGATTATATATGCTTGTGCCCTTGCGCCACGACGGTCTTATTACATTATTTAACCATACTTATATCATATTTTTGTACCTGACTATAAATTCAATGGTTATCGGTCAATCCACAATTTGGGATGGAATTTTTTTTCACAATATCTCGATTTCGAAAGGAAAACGGAGTGTTCTGGCTCTAGATCAGGGGTTCCCAACATTTTCTTGATCAAGGACCACTTTTATACCATTCTTGGTAGCAGGGACCACTATGCATGTAGGTATAATAAAAAATTACAGTGATAATTAAACAGAAACTTCGCCTCACCATCCCCAGTCATAAAATTAAAATCGTTCGCGGACCATATTTAGGCTTCTGGGGACCACTGGTGGTCCGCGGACCACTGGTTGGGAACCACTGCTCTAGATGAACACTGCCTAACGTGACGAATGCGAGATACAGTGTGAAACTGAAAAAAGAAGTTATTTTTTCAGGTTACGTATTCTTTTTTGTTTTTACTCTTCTTCGAAACTAGAAACACAAAGCAAACAACCAATATGTAATATAAACTCGGCCCACATTTTCCCAGCAACAGCCCCGTAATTGGATTACATACAAAAATATTTTCGATACAATATAATACAACTTATACGCACAAATAGATGAAAAAAATATCTTTCTATCTACAAATAGAAGTGCGTGAACGGAATTTTTTATGCTTCTTTTAGATAAAATATAGTGAAAAATCATTATTGAACATTATTTGACATCGTGAAACGTGATAATAGTCGGTTAAGGTTAAAAACTTAGTCTAAAATATTTTCATTTTTCAGTTTCGTTAAATCAAGTGCGGCGTTATGTTCCGAATATTAACTTGCAATATCTTATAAATTGATGGTGAGCTTAAGATACCAAATTCGTAAAATAACAAAAAAACTAATGGTGTCAGTGTGCCTTTGCTGAATAATATGTTGAAGATAAAACGAAAATACCCGGAATATAATGTACTACATAATTAAAATATGTTATACAGAGAGAACCTACTGTCGAGAAACTCCGTTCACTACTTTTACCAAAATTTGAGAAATTGCGTATTGATTGGCGTAACTTAACGCCGTGCTTTGTATTTTTAAATAAAGGAAATGAAAGTAATTCAAATATCCTTCTAAATGAAAATCAAACCCATGACTATTGCATTTTTGGCCAGACACTGTTACATTTTATTTATATTCCCTCAGATACGGTCTTCACAAAAAAATATTTGTACGTTGAGGCTTTGTAACTATTATTTATCAATATGCCCTCAAGGCCGACGTTTGATGCAGATCGAACAAACAACAAGACGGTCGCTGGGGGCTATTTTATAATATACTTATATAGATCAAGAACATAGTTTTTAGAGACTACAAAAATAATTTGGACAAGTGAGTGAATTTATTGGAAGTGGGAATCGAACCTACAAACTAGTCCCCTTGCGCCATGACGACCTCATGAAATAGATCTGCCTGTACGCGAGGCAGCTGGGGAATGATTTCATCCATATTATTTTCATTTTCCCTTTCTGATAGGAGAAACATTGAGTCGCGCCGCTGAGCACAAATCATATCAAAAAAGGAGCAGAAATTAGACACGTAATATCGTAAAATGGTCTTCCTCCCCTATCCTGATATACAAGTATGAGTTAAACTAGTGAAGTTAAAAGAACGTATCGTACATAGATATTGAAATGACTTCAAATCCTATATATGTAAGAGACTGTAGTAGGTATAGTAGTGAGGTCGTCATGGCACAGGGGTACAAGCATGCGGCTGTAAACGCGACGGTCATGGGTGCGAGTCCCACAAAAGCACAGCGTTGAGTTCCGCCATTCTACACACAATGTCTAAACACTCAAACTGATTTTTTAATAAATAATCTCAAGCGGTTCCGACCGATCCCACTAATGAGTACATAAACGCGGACATTTTAATATTTTTACAAAAATAATACAATTTCTTAACAAAATGATTGTAATACAGCAAGATTATTTAACATTCAGAAGGAGTCATCTTAGTTATAATATAATATTATATAAGGCGGTTAAGTAACGTATTCATTTGCATAAAATTACGCTCAAACCTTGTTTGCCTTTAGGGATGCTTAAAGCCATTTTGAGCAAAAATATGTTTTAAATTTTATTGGTAATACTTTTTATTTGTTGTACTTATGAGCATCGAGAGTCGTGGGTTCGAATCAATGAATTATATTCATTTCCTTGCTCTATTAACAAGGCAAATAGTGGCGTTGGGTTTTGCAACTCAACATGAAATGTTATTAAAAAAATAGGGTTAAAATGTAGGGAGTGGAAACAGTATCTTAATTCCATCTATACACCGTGCTATATACAGGATATGGCGTGAAACTAAACAAAAACTAAAAATCTATTGTACTACTTTGAATTTGTTCTGAGATATCATTTTTCATATAATGTTAGAATTTTTTTCAGTTTCAAAATCCACAGAGTTGATAATGTTGATGTTTAAATATAAATAGCATATATAATTTATTTTAAAACGGGATTTAATCCCGCTACGTAAACATTTTTAGACAGAAAATCGCGCCAAGAAGTTTTCGTCGCGGCCCGCAAGTATTTTGGGCTAAGAAAATGCTGGTCAGCTGATGGCATGGTAGTGATATTACTCGGTGACAAATCCAAAGTCAAGATTTGTACTTTGTCAGAACTAAAATTGATAATTCAACAAAATCCTTCGATGAAGTCCATTAACAACAATTAGTCGGGTATCTTTTTTGTTTATATCGTTTCAATTTGGTCGGCTTATACGTAATTTATCTTAAATTCAATATGTTTGTGATTTTGTTCAACGGTACACTTAGCTGTTTTTCTTTTTTTTTTTGGTTATTTTTTTTAATTTTACACTGTTAAACTGTAATAATGTTTTAATTAGTTGTTGTACACGATTACTGTTTGTCAACTATGTCATATGTAAAATAAACAATACAGATATTGTCAAATGTTAACTGTCAATTATGTTCCGTTTTGTTATACTTAGTTGTATCTTTCAATCATGTATTTTGTTTTGTTATTACTGTTGCAAGTTATTCCAAAAGTCAACTTGTGCACGTGGATTTTAATTAATAATCTTGATACATATAATATATTATACAATAATTAATATATATATATATATATATATTTATATTATTTTGTGTTTTTTATATTTTTTATTTATATATACAATATATAATTATTTAAATAGAATATGAATATCGAAGAAGAGTTCTTTTCTTGCTCATCTAGTAATGATAGCGATGATAGCCATCACTCAGCATTTTCTGACTCAGACACACTTGCAGGTAAATTATCGAATATTTTTGCTAATCCTTCTGATTCACTTTCTCTGGTGCGTATCAACGCGCAGAGCATACCTGCTCATTATACTGATATTCTCACATCCTTTGGAACCGGCATAGTCGACTGTATCCTTATATCAGAAACCTGGCTAAAACCGTCCCTTTCATCAACTTGCTATTCCCTACCAGTTCCCCCAATGACAAAGTGAATTATTTTGGGGCTTTAGAACATGTTTTAGAGAATCTATTATGTCAATATAATCACATTATTTGTATGGGTGACCTAAATACGTGCATGTTAAAAAATGACACTAGAGCCAATCAGCTAAAAACACTACATGACTCATATAATTTGCATATTTTACCTATGTCTNTACATGACTCATATAATTTGCATATTTTACCTATGTCTTCCCCCACCCACTACTTTCCTACTTGCAGGCCTTCTCTAATTGATATTATCTCCGTCTCTAACCCTGATCTGGTAACTTCTCACGCCCAGTTAACTGCCCCTTTCTCTTTTCACGACTTAATTTTTCTTTCATATAAATTACGACCACCCAAGGTTAAAGGTAAAATATATCTTCAGCGCAATTTTAAGCATATCGATCTGGAACGCTTTAGGAAGGATTTGAGAAACGTCAACTGGTCACTGGTGGCTAAAACCAAAAACAAAAGATATCCGTGTGAAGAAAACCTCAAAGCATATAAAAAACTGCGAAACATTTGCAACAGAATGTGTAGGGAT
>JAAIXJ010001163.1:0-16984 GCA_013403705.1 Heliconius hermathena | reverse complement strand
ATCAATTTAATGAGCCAGAACGCACCAATCCCTACTACTGTTGATCGATTGCAATCAGGAAGTGAATGTAAATACCTATAATCAGCTTCACGCTGTATTCCGCACAAACCAGTGTAGGCAGAGGGAACCTAATGTTAAGACACTCCTTTCCCTACTTTCCCCCGAATTACTTCTAAACATTGAAAATACTTGTACCTTATATAATTATTTCATATCATTACATCTAACGTAATGATTCTGAGAATTTTAATCTCGGTTTAAGTTGTTATATTATTAAGTAAGCCCTAAGGCTGATGAGACATAATTACGAAAAAAATATATATGAAACAAGAGTTACCTACAACTCGTAAGAGACGCAGAGGGCGATCTCGGTTGATTTTATTAGTTTAAAACACAGTATCGACGATACCGGAGGAAGGTCACATAATTAACATAAAGACCCCCGTAGAGCAAAGTGAAGTATTTATATCGTTCTCTATATGATAACTAAAATAGGCTTTGGTTTCAAAGATGTAATGTCACAAAATGACAATAAAATTGTTTTAATAAAGTTTATTATAAATTGCTTATTCGTAACATAAAAACAAATAAACTTTCGAACATATAATAATAAAAAAAAACAAGAATATATAACATTATAATATATTTTGAACATTTTTAAAGTGTTATTCCACACTTAGGAAAGAAAAATATTTATTTAGAAAACGTATAAAAGTTTTGAACGTAGCGGGACTCGAACTCACGGCTCCTGGAAACCGACCAGGTCAGTAAATAAATAGTACACTATAGTATAATAATATAAAATTACTGTAGCAATAAAATTAGAACTAAGTAGTTATAAAGGCTGCTGTAGAAACAAACGTTAATGCTCAATGCAATAGTCAAAGTAGGAAGCGGAGTGTCTTAACACTAGGGCCCCTCTGCTTACCCTGCTATTATTAGTTCACTAAAATAATACAAACTAAAATAATACTAATACTAAAATAAAACTAATCTCAGAGAACCTAGTGGTATAAGAAACTTCCATTCTCCACTTTCCTCCCAGTATCTCTCTGAATCTCTTTTAAACATGCATTCTCATAAAATATTATCTTTCCATATCGTACATTCTCCTGTGTGTTCTCCATTTAACTTGACATTGGCGAAGTGATTAGTGCCCAACTGGCACGCTCGGAATGCCATAAGCAAACGACAACAACACTATTGTTCTAAATTATAGACATTGCCTGTTACGTGGCCATGTAAATGAAAGTTATTATTAGGTAGATGAATTTAGAAATATATAAATTAACATCATCATACAATCAATTTAATGCTTCCTATACAATAATACTAAAGCGCTATTTAGATTGTATGAAATGTGGGCGTTTCTATATGTAGCACAGAGGCCATGACGGCGTAAAGGCATAAGCGTTTGTCAGAACCGCGACTGTTATGTTATGCCAAATATAAACAAATATAAACATATTTAACAATATGTTCATAACTTGCACCAAAACGTTATTTATATCCTTCTAGTATTTGCCTGCTGTACTCATCCAGAATGTTAAGAATCGAATCTCTGACCTTATCCTGGAACTGGCGTTGAAACATTTTTTTAGTTTTACGCTAAATTTCATTTTGCGATACAGTATTTTTATCACGTCTCTCTCGTTACACGTTCAAATTTATTTTGTTCACTTACTTATTATGAAGTCGAACGCTGTTTTCTTTAAAAACGATTTAAAAACTTTTAAAACGAAACACCATTTAGTAAGGTTTATGAACGTAATATAAACGAATTATTATGTTTTTCATATTGCTTTTTGTGTTGACGCAAGATTATAATAAGATTTATTTTTTACTAGTGGGCGCGCGCGGCTTCGCCCGCTTATTTGGACACTTAGGGGTGAATTCTAAAAAAAACACGAAACACGTGTTCAATAAAATCAATCATCAATTTTTAACAGTCTGAATTAATTTTTTTATAAAAATCAGTGGTGACTTAAAGATTTTTCCATACAAACTTTTAACCTCTTATTTGCACCCTTAGGGGGTGAATTCTAAAAAACCATGAAACATGTATTCAATGAAATGTTTTTAAGAGTCCGAATTTCAAATTTTATAAAAATCGGTGCCGATTTAAANTTTCAAATTTTATAAAAATCGGTGCCGATTTAAAAAAAAATATTTCATCCCTTTAGGGTTAAAATTTTTCAAAATTCTTTCTTAGTGGATGTCCAGAATATGAAAATAAACATCTGTCCAAATTTCACGTTTCTACCATCAGCGGTTACGGCTCTGTGTGCGTCTTACCTCAGTCAGTCAGCACAAGTCCTTTTATATATATAGATTAATCATGTCAGCTTCGTACTGTCAAGTACATAGCAGGTTAAGCAGAGATAACCTGATAGTGTTAAAATACATATTCCTTACTTTCCATTGAATTTTTCGAGGCACTGCGTGTTGGTTGGCGGGGTATACCTGGGAAAAAATTAAAATATTAATAAATAATAAGTTATTCTCCCAAGTGAGGTTCGAACCTATCTATTTAACAATTCTATTTATATTTATTACTAACAATTATATTTATTAAAGGTTCTATTATAACAGTCGCGTCTATTATAACAGTCGCGGCCTTTTTTCCGTTCATATTTTTCATATGTTTGATATATTTAATATTTTAATTATCTATGACACCTTAATATTTCACTATGTAAATATGATAGAAACCATATCGGTGCTATCAGAATTTCAAAGTATTTTAAAGGCAATGCTAAAATAAAAAATACAACGCAAAATCAGGTTCTAAATATGAATGACTTTGTCTCTTTTGTAAGGCATTCCATTTCTAAGTTTATATAGATGACAGACAATTTTTTGTAAGATATTATGACCCCAGAGTCAAAGCAAGCCAGACTTTCGTTATTTTATAATCATCATCAACCATCAGTTTTACACTGTATCCCGCACACAGCATGGTAGGCAGACGGAACCTAGTGTTAAGACACTCCGCTCCTCACTTTCTGCCGAATTCTGGAGGCATTGCATGTTGAGTGGCAGAACTCAATGCCGCGTTTTGCCTCGACACCAGAGCGAAGAAAAGAAGGAAATATAAATTTTAAATAAATATTTCGAGCGGGGATCGCACCCCCAACCAGTCGGTTTTACAGTCATACTTTGTACTTACTACTACTTTGACTGGCCTTATTTTATAAAGCCTAAAAATTTCTGTGCGCATACACCCAACACGGGTAAGTATCTACGATTAGGGAATTCGTATATCATCCCTAAATCCTATAAGCTATTATATAAGCGCATACGACCATATTAGTAGCAAATAATATATTTTTTACTTTAGTATATCGCACCTAGTCTCAAATAGTGTCATAATTCAAAAAACCAAAATATCGAGAAAAAGGCGTTTGAAATTTATGCAAGCTTAATTTTTCACTCAATTTTTGGATCATAACTCAAAAAGTAATAAAATTATTGCAATAAGATTTTTAGAAAGTTATTATGATTTTTGAAGCTCTTTTAAAGGGTATAGTAGATATAATAAAAATATATTAAAAAAATAAAAAATATCACTGAATAGGATAACGTAACTCTATTATACAAACGATAGCTATTCAAATAAATACTATTTGATGGTTGTAGGAATCTTTTTTTCGGAAAACAAACTGTATCTAACATATTTATACTATACTATATTAGCTTCACGCCGTATCCCAAGTACGGTACGTTAAATGCTACGGTCTCTGCATACCTCTTTCCCCTCGTCCACTGTCATCAACCTTTTCATACATGTCCTTCGGGAAGTCTTCATACTTTTTCGTGACTTTCCTCCAGTATCTTTGATACTGTGTTTTCGAAAGTCAGCCAAAATCTCCCCTCCCCTACCTCTCTTACCTTCTTACTCTCTTCTCTCCCCCTATCTCTCTGCGGTTCTTATTTATTCGTCATATAAGTCAATATGAGTAATATTTTCTAAAATTTAAGCTTATCATAGCCAGAGCCCTTTCATCAAATATCTCTCATGAAGATAACGGCTTTAATACCAAATTTTGCCTTTTGAGGGTAATATTTTATACTTTTTAACCGCAAAAGTATAATTTTCATTTTTTTCCTGAACTAGTACTACCTGTAGATGCTAACTGCCAAATTAAACAATTCTGTGTTAACCAGAAGTACCCTATTAATTTTGATTCCTTTTGTAGTGTCTCGAAAAACGCGATTTTTTGCAATATAAACGGCCATATCTTTATTTAAAGTAAACATAGAAACTCGTTTTTTTCGGGAATCCATTTTACTCAAATTTTATATTTTCTTGGGAATAATATTAAAAATGACGTTGCCTATTGCCGTACACTTAGCACGGTTTTAATCCCCTAAAAGACACCTCTAAACTAAATATAATATATTACAAGCGCGTATGAACATAATATCGCACCTTGGCTCAAATAGTGTCACAATTCAAAAAAATTGAAAATCTCGTTTATTGTACTATTAGTTTCAAAATATCTTAAAATAGTATCTCAAGCAGTGGCATAATTATAGCTTTACTATTTAAACTTAGATGGCACTAGTGACATAATTACAACATTTTATCCATAAAGTGACTCAACTGAATATTTTTTATTTTTTTAATAAAAAATAAAAATATTATTTTCGAGCTAGTTCACTGTCCATTTATATTAATATTTAGAGACAAAAGCAGTTTAGAACTGAGGCATCAGACACCTATAAATACTTATTTATATAGTCTGAGTACTTACTCAAACTATTAATATATAAGTACTCCAGTACTCACCAGTGCTAGTGTAAACACACTCAAATACTAAAGGATCACCAGCGCTGCTGCAAATGCACAAAGATAGAACAGGCAGAAAAATTCTTGTAACGTATTACTATTTTCATCTTTTTTAGATATCAAATTAAATTTAAGTATTTGAACTATAATGATATATTATATGATAATTACCACATGCAGTGAGACGGGTATTAAAAATGCTATAGCAATAAAACATTTGATTCCAGTATACTCCAGTACAAGTGCAAGAGCACTGAAAGTACACCAGTAATAATACAAGCAAATTTGACTTGACTTTTGTTTTGATTTAATGTAAACTTTAGAAATGATGGCGCTTAATTGTAAACGCGACGTTATTGGGTTCGATCCTCACTCGCAGAAATAACAATATTAAAATTATTTTAATTTTTAGTGAGGAGAGTCGTTGCGATGTGGCACAAGCGTGTGACTGTAAACAAGACAGGTTGTGGGTTCTTGGAGAATTCCACTCGGGGGAATTAAATATTTAATAGTTTCGTTCTGCCACTAATTTCTGCGGCAAGTGGGGAACGAAAGTGTCATAATGGAAATGGAGTGTCTTCACACTGGATTCTCGGTAAAAAAATAATAAATATCTCGATAAAAAGATAATAAATATTTGACAGTTTTTATAATATTTTTATAATAAAAGTTATATTAAATAAAAGTATATAATAAAAGTTATATTTTTATCAGTTGATAAAACATTTAATTCCCGGCTATTTATAATATTAATTAAAATATTATTATAATTTTTCTGATCTAATATAATTTACTTCGTATCTTCTATACAAATAGAATTGTCCTTCAAAATGAATCTAATTATAAATCTAACCAGACACACTGTCTATAAATGTGTATATCTGAATACGTTCGCTAATAATTAATAATATCACATATATTATTTAGTACTTGTCGTGTGGAAATGCGCTTGCATATTTGATGTTCCTGTCTGCGGTACAATGAACGTATAAACGAAATAAAGTACAATCCCACAGGATCAGTTAATCCTTCCATTTCAAAAATTCATTATAACACTCATTTCGTCGGTTCAAATAAAAACAAAAGGTTTTTTTGTAGTATTTTTGTACAAATATAAAATTTGCTTCACGCTGTATCCTGCACACAAGAGGTTAGGCAAAGGGAACCTAGTGTAGACACTCCGTTCCCCATTTTCCGTCGAATTCTGGAGGCATTGCGTGTTAAGTGGTGGGAACTGAACGCCGCGCTTTGCCTCGACACCAGAGCGAAGAAATAAAATATAAATTTAAATATATAAATTTAAATAAATGAAATGTTCATTTCCTCGAGTCGGATCACACCTACAATCAGTCGCGTATACAGTCACTCACTTGTGCCCATGCGCCACGACTGGCCGCATCGAGTATAATTAAATGCATAATTAAAGGCTAAAATTTTTCAACAAGACATTGTTTGTAGATTTTCCCAAAAAAAAAGTCAATATACAGTGACCTCATTACGAGATGACACGATCTCAGGGAGAGTGCTCTTTACAAGCTCTACAGTGCAGAAAATTCACTTTAATTATTTCTTGTGAAAAGGCTAATTTATATATGTACGTACATTTAGTGTTACGATGATTTTAATTTTTATTGAATATTTCGGGAGTAAAAAGTTAATTATTTTTGAAGGGTTAGTTGAGTATTTCTTTAAGATCTCTCAAATGATATTCGAAATTTCATTTGATGACCAGATGCTCTTTTTGAAATCAGGCAATAAGTATTGATACAATAGCTATAGCAAATTTAAATTTTTATTCATATTTTTTCATATAAGTACCCCAATTTTACTGTATTGGAGAAAATTCTGGATGAAGCATTTATCTGTAATAAGTCCTTAATCAGAATTATATACAAGCTTATAGTAGATTAATTTCAAATAATTGAACACAATATTATTTTATATTTCCCTTTAAATAAAATTGATATTGCAGTTTATAAGGCTACAATTTATACGTCTTCAAATGTGATGATGGAATAACTAAAAATTTTTTTTATTTCACATTTTGGCTGGAAAAGATCTTTTCTAGAGATAAGTCCACCGTTAGGGGTGAATGTCTAAATCATTTTTTTATTAGATATGTATGAATTTAGTGCAATAGAGAATTAGCTTTCTTGCACTCAGCAGGGTAGGCAGAGGAAACTTGGGAACCCAGTGTTAAAATTCTTCGTTCCCATTAAGACGGCGAACTAAGCAACGTCGCGCTTTGACTCTAATATTTAATAATTAATTTTTTACATAATTTGTAAGCAGACATACCTAAATAAAATTCTTTGTCATTTTCCAATTTTAATGATTGATATATATAAAAAAATATATAAAAATAAAATAATATCTAATTTATTTAAAATTATTTTATAAAAACTTATATTTATTCTAATGGCGTACATTTTAAGTACATACCTAAATCAAGGAAGTATTGTATAGTTAATTAAACAGTGGCCTGAGAATCTGACTTTCCGTTTCAATATAAATAACTACAAAATTAAATAAAGTTAACATAGAAACAAAATATTGCATTACAATGTTTTCTGTTACGAAATAAAATCATATTAATTTTAAAATGTTTCGAACGTTTGAAATATCCTCATCATTTTTTAACATTTTTCAAGTGTTATTCCACACTTAGGGAAGAAAAATACTTATTTATTTTTAATTGTTTTAATTTGTAAAAATCTCCCTAAAGAGAAGCTAACAACATAAATAAGTTGTAACAAGGGTATAATAATTTCGACGTAGCTTGACGAGAACGTATGGATTAGTGGTCAGAGTGCCTGATCGATTTCCGAGAGGCGCAGGCTCGAGTCAAATTACGTCCAAATTTTTATACGTTTTCTAAATAAGTATATCCTCATAATTTTTTATTGTTTTATATTAAAAAATTGAATATAACTTGAAGTGAAATTTTCTTCAAATATTGTAATATACATATTTAAAAACCTACATTTTATGAGGCAGGGCATTTTTGGGGATAGTCGTCGTGCAGGTTGTGGGTTCGATTTCCACTAGAGTAAGAGACTAAATATTTAATATTTTAATTTTCTCGCACTGGTAACGAGGCAAAATGCTGCGATGAGTTCCACCATTCAACAAGCAATGTCAAGAATTAGGTGGCAAGTAGAGAATGGAAGTATCTTAATAGCAACGGAGTGTTTTAACATTAAGTTTCCAGGTCTTTGTCTACCCTGCTATGTACGGATTAAATAATGTGGGCGAAAAATCTTCATAATAAACCAATATAATATAACATAATCAAGTAACTAAATGAAGATTTCATTTTAAATTATCTGCTCAGTTTATACAACAAAATTCTGAGCAAAGCTTAATAGCCCAAACAGCATCAATAATAAAGGGTATCTGATATTTAATTCTACTCTATCCTTTAATACTGTTGCCGACTCCATAAGTTCAAGCTATTTTATAAACAGACAAATATTATCTGTTTTAAATGTTCTCTTTTCTATAAATTAAGAAAGATTTTTTTTGTTTAGTATAATAAAGAATTGCTTTTTTTAATATATCTAAACTGAGAAAAACAAATCTATTCTTAAATAGAACTGGCACTCACGACAAATGCTTTAAATTATTAGTTTTCTATAGTTGCAGTTAGTGGACAACAAACTCAACACTGTAACTATTTGGTATGGACTGAGATAGAATGGCAAATAAAACAGCTGGTTTTATCTGCGGGCTCGCAGGCGCCGGATTACAATAGCGTAATCATCCACCAGTTCACAGATGAAAGATGAAATGTACTGTGATAATATAACTATTTTTATATTTTTTTATGATGATATATGTTGACTGTAAACACGTCAGGTTATGGGTTCGATTCGCACTCGAAGAAATTAAATATTAAATATTTTTTGTGTCGTCGCAAAGGGTGTTGAGCTCTACGACTCATCACGCAATCCAGACTTCGCCGAAAAATAGAGAAAGGAGAGTCTTAACACTAGGCTTCCATTTGTCTACCATGCTGTGTACGGGATACAGGGCTAAAAAAAAGAATATTTATTTATATGTAAGCTTAATTTTTCATTAATATATTTAATGACTATTTATTTGTTATATTTTAAAACATGTCAAATTTGAGAATTTAGTAAAAATTTGAGAAATTTAGTCGATTATTAGTTATTATTTATAATAGTCCACAGTTAGTTACATACTATACGAATTGTGGGGTTATGAAACGCAATGAAAATTTTATTCAGGGCGTGAATTTGTCTAATTGACACTTGAAATATACATCAAAAGACCCAACGAACGTAATATTGTGTTTAACTATTTGAAGTCAATTTACATAAGTGCTTAATCGAGATATACTTTGGATACAGTAAAATTGAGATAGTCTTCTTATATGAAAATTATAAATAAAATTTCAATTAATTATTTATTTAATTATATTAAACCACTTGATGTAACTATTGTATCAATATTTCTCACTTGATTTCATCTCTGATCTGGTAATGTAATACTTTTTCTGTTTTAGCTCTTTTCCCGATTCTCCTTTGGGTGTTTCCCATTCAATGTGACATTGGCGAAGTGATTAGTGCTGCATATGGTCGTAACGCCATAGATAAAGAACAATAATAAAATTAAAATTTGAATTTTTGGCACATTACATTCAAAGTGGAAAATTAGATGTAATTTTACTTAGTTCCGTCTGCTTAGCCCAGCAACCCGCGAGATAAGCGTGACAACAGGAAAGTAGAAATAAAAAGTAATAAAAAATCCAACAAAGATACTTTCTAAAAACGATACACACAAATAAAAGTAAAAATCTCTTTATAAAATTGAAACGAAGCCAAATCTCGACTGTTCAAACGTTGAAAGTTTCAAATGGTGCGCTAACCGAATGATGACATTGTAAGAATTAAAAGCTGCGCGCTCGATGACACTTTGTCTATGGTAGACCTGTCAGGGAAACGATTTTTAACAAATAAAATGCTAGATTCATTTTGGTTTTTTTGCAAACTTGCTTTTGTCTGTCTTTGCGTAATATAAAACAAGATTTTTAACATATTTAGCTTGTATTTAAATATGCCTTTTTTACCTGTATACGGTAGGATAGCAGAGGGAACCTAGTGTAAGTAAGTAAGACACTCCGTTTTCCAACGCCTACCTAAATTACGAAAAATTGCATGTTTACCAAAGCGAGTAAATGTAAGTAATTCATTCTTTCAACAATAATATCGGCTAGATGATGCAGCTTAGACGTGTCACGTAGCACTAAAGATCTCTGGGTTCAAATTCTAATGGGTTTTTATGTGTCTAAAATACGTTTTCACCTTACTCTGATCAGATTTCGTCAAAGTATGCTACAAAAAATATATACTTATTATATATATTTTACAATTACTACTTATAAACAAGGTGGAAGCGTCTGCGCTTCTTTTATGGAAACAGCATATGTGGTAAAATATTTCAACTCCATACCTCTACAGCTTAGACGTAGGATTTTTTTTTTCATTTCACGATGTTTATCCATACTGAATAAATACCAATAACGTAAACACCTACTACTACAAAACAACTATTAGGCGTTGCCGATCTGCTACTTTTCATTCTCAAAGAACATACTAGAACAAGTAAGGGAATCTCTCGTTCTATTTTACGCAATGCAATATCGCCGCCATTACTTAAGACTCGATTTCGTGAGTGAGGCGTGTCCGGCGTTATCGCTTTGATAAGTTTGTGCCTGTGTGCGTCATTCTTCTCAAATGGCGTTTTATTTTACAATCACAATTTTGGTATGGTATGCTTCTTTGATTATGGCGTTGCCAGTAGAGCACATAACACTTCGCCAATGTCACGTTGTATGGAACCACAAATTTTTTAATTATTTTGTTTGTAAAATCAACAATCTGACAATTGACATTGACAACTGCCAGTGCTGCCATCCTCTGAATATACCCAATTCAAACCACTTAACGTTCCGGATATATATATATATATATTGGGGAACGGAGTGTCTTAACACTAGGTTCCCTCTGCCTACCCTGCTGTCTGCGGGATACAGCGTGAAGCTAATATATCATAAATGCTTATTATTATTTTTACTTATTTTTACTTTCATTATTTGCACCGCACTTTCAACCACTAATTGGACGGTGTGATTGTTTCGGAGCCACAAAATGTACTGGTCGCGGCATTTATTCGACAGAAGGCAATTTTGAGTGTGATTTTCGTAGGCAATTGTAATGTAATAATAAGTTACTTTCTAGAGAATTACACAAAAATGTGTGAATATTTTTTATTGATACAAATAATGGCATACCTTTTTAAATATTTCTATGAACTCAAATAAGAATTCTTAGATATTTTTTATAAATTTGTCTACGAAACACAATTAATGTTCAATTCTTGATATCGTTATAATATAATATATTATATTAAAGAGATACATTATTATTATTTTTATTATAACATATAAAAGTAACGAGGAAATGACAATGTAATAAGCACATGAAAAAATAAACAAACAAATTTTCTTTGCGTTCATATTCCAAAGATGCACAGACAGTTAAACATACAACATCAATTAAAATTTACGTGTTGAATTTTAAATTTACTCGAATGTAAGAAACATTGCTCTAGATTTAAATCGTTTAAACTACAATTACCATATTTAGCGAAGCATCATTTGAAATGGAGATAGCTTTAACTGTACGTATTACTTTTGCGATTCAGTCTTATTACAATACAATATGCATAGTTGTAAAGGAAAGCTTTATTTCCTGTATTTTTTAAGGTTGTTAATTTGTTTATAACCTTCATAAAATTGTTATTGTATATGTTGTAATTATATAAATATTCTCTATCAAGTAGTGGGAAAGTGGGGAACAGAGTGGCTTAACACTATGTTCCCTCAGCCTACTCTGCTGTGTGCGGGATACAGCGAGAAGCTGATTTAATTTGATTTAATTTTTAATTCTCAATACGATTTTGTTGTAAGTATAAATAATGAAATTACATTGATTCTGTTTACATTTTTTAGCAATTTTTAGGACAGAGTATGAAAAGTGCGGACTTTGTGATGCTTTGGCCATCCAGACTAGAATTAAATCATTATATTATTATGTATATTTTTTCAGCTTCACGTTGTATCTCGTATGTGGTTGGGTAGGCAGAGGGAGACTAGTGTTAATACACTTCGCTCTCCACTTTCCGCCGAATTCTGGAGGCATTGCGTGTTGAGTGGCGGTAAATTAAAAATCTCATACAGTATACAACAAGACACCTTACAACGATTCCATTTATACCTATTAAAATAAAGTACTATTATAAATTTTTAAAAGTAAGTATTATTAACGGTTAAAATGAGTTTTTCATTATATTATAGAATAATTTTATATTTTATGTTTAAAGAAAGAACTGTAACATTTAAAGTAATTCACCGAAATAGCTAAATAGGAAAAAGTATGATATAGTGGAATACTTAAATTGCACTGTATTTTCATTTTTACTGAAATATATTGCGGCTGTAGTCATTTTTAAAGATTTAAAATGAAAATGTTATTTTCACACATATTTAGTTTATTTAAAGCTTTATACTATATCAATCACAGCACGGTAGGCGGAGGGAACCTAGTCTGTGAATTTCTACGAATTTAAGAACGAATTTAAGAAAACACAAGTAAAACGTGCAAAAAAGAGTGAACTCTTTTTTAAACGCTAAGAAAAAAAATGCGTCTTCTAAACAAATAGCCGAGATAAAAATATGAAGATAAACATTTATTTACTATCAATAAAGATATCGGTCTTAAAAAGCCTTTTACTGAATATTTGATTTATTATGAAGACATATAACATATTTATTAAATTCTTACAATGACTTCTTTTAGCTTTACCGTGTGTTAAAAGACAACTGCATGTTGTTTTTAAAAAAAATATTGAAATAAAGGTATGCCCCTTATTTCTTTTTATTTTTTTTAGCCCAGTCGTGCCACAGAGGCACAAAGTGTGACTGTAAAATCGACTGGTTGTGGGTTCGATCCCCACTCGAAGAAATAAAATATTTACTTACATTTATATTTTCATTTCTTCACTCTGGTGTCGAGGCAAAACGCGGCGTTACGTGTTGAGTGAGTTGCCATTCAACATGCAATGCCCCCAGAACTCGGTGAAAAGTGGGGAACGGAGTGTCTTAACATAAGGTTCCTACCCTGCCTACCCTGCTGTGTGCGGGATACAGCGAGAAGCAAATGTTTTAGTTTTGTATTTATTTATTTTCAAAGACCAATCGGTAGAAAATAGAGCTCTGTAACACTTCTTTTTTTGTATATATATTGGTTGTATATCTTGTTGCAAGAGTTATACATTATTTCTTTTAGCTTCACGCTGTTCCCCGCACATAGTATGTAGTAGGGCAGGTATAGGCAACCTAGGATCCTACTCTGAAGATAATCCGTTCTGGCAATGCATACTGCATGGTGGTACTCAACGCCACTTTGCTTCGTCATCAGAGCAAGTAAACGAAAATATTTAATAAACATTTTCATATCCTCTATTAGATAAGCGCGGCGTTGAGTTCTGCCACTCAACACGCAATGCCTCCAGAATGCGGCCGAAAGTGGGGAACGGAGTGTCTTAACACTAGGTTCCCTCTGCCTACTCTGCTGTGTGCGGGATACAGCGTGAAGCTGACACATATCCTCGAGTAAATGGAACCCACATCGCGACGCAACGACTATATCGATATGTAATTAAAAATAAAATAAATTTCTGTGAAAACGAAATTTAAATTATAAAAATATACATTGAAAAATATTTATACAAATTCTTTGATATAAAAATAACAGAATTTTTTCAAATACATAAAACTTAATCCCCAAAAAATCTGTATTCATACAAAATATTGTTCATCCTGTATTATATTCACGTTCACATTATAAATATATATAATTTATTTTATATATTGTTTACTTAGATTTTACTTATTATATAATAAATTATATCATAAAATATTTATTTATTCCATACAAATAACGTTTAGGATATTGGCCGCTGGGACGTGGATACGATTCCTTTCTACATTGCGTTTGCGCATCGATCCCGCGTACGGTTGTGTGTGTGTGTCTTCTCTCGAACTTTCACCCCTCAATTATATATAACCACAATGCTATATGGTAACATGTGATATTTAAATTTATATATGAGATTTCTTGATATAACTCTCGAACAATGCTACGCTGTAACAATGAAGTTGAAAATGTACTCTGTTAGAAATAGAACAAGTAATTTTAATAAAATTTTCAGCTTCCTTCTTGTTATGTACATTTTTACAGACGTTGTAATCTATACTATTATAATATTACAAAGAGGAAAGATTTGTATGTGTGTATGTTTGTAGTGGATAAACGTTAAAACTACTGAGTCGATTTCAACAATTCTATAGTATTAGTATACATACATATTTGAGGCTTTTATATGTTACAAAATCTACCTCAAAGCTTTACTATACACTATGTCAACAGTGATATTCGTAGGTGACTACAAAATATATAGATTTTTTGAAAATGCTCTCCTCCACCTCTTTATAATAATAGTATAGATTATTTTAATATTCAAAAAGTGATTTATGTACTTGAAGTCTTGAACTATTCACAGGGCCGAACTTAGGAAACTAAGTGATATATTAGTCACATTCAAGTTCTTAACAAAAGTGATATGTCACCGATACAGAGACGTAAAATGGCGTTGAATTTTTTTATTTTAAATGATTTGTCGCCAAAAAATATGTATTGATGATGTTTTTACCAAAATTTTGGATTTATATTATTTTAAAGCATTTTTTTTACATTTAAATGTTTTGAGCTGAGAAATTTAATGCCAGTATCTGTAGACTATGAAACCATTAACTATTTCATTAGTTTATGATATTGACACATTCAAGTCTATGGAAAGATAGTAGTCTAACGAGAAAAGATCAGTAGACTAAATGAAAATTTGTATTTTTTACAATTTATATCTACTTATAATAAAATTGTAACGGATCGGTGTGTGTACTTAGAAGATAAATAAGAAAAAATGTTATTAGAGGCCCTTATTAATGAAATGTTCTACTAGAACCAAAAACAATGATTTTTAAAAGGTTTGTCTGTTTGTCTGTGCGTTCGTTATCGGTAATCTCAGAATTGGCTTAACGATTTTCACTATTGGATTCTAGCAAGTTTCCGTTAATACAGGGTTTGTTTTATTACAATCGGTTCATAAATAAAAAAGTAAAGTCATTTTAAAATACTTAGGTCGACAAATTTGTGAATTTTTACAACAGTTATTTTATACAACTGTTTTACTGAATTGGCTGAATCTTTAGCTTTCAATTTGTATGATGTTAAAAACACCGAGATTTCAAGATTTAGTATCGGGATTCGGAGTTTACGCAGGAAAAGGCGTTCTACCTAAATACCGTATAGCTAAACATTTATCTTTAAATACAGCAATTTTAAATTTGAAATGAATTCCCAAAAGACTTAAATTACATTAATAGGGTCGTCGTGGTGCAGTGGCACAAGTGAGTGACCTGTAAGCATGACAGTTGTGGGTTCTGTTTCCACTCTGGGAAATGAATTATAATTTATTACTATTTTGAGGCCAGTCATAGCGCAGGGGCACAAAGTATGACTGTACGCGCGACTGGTGGAGTTCGATCCCCACTCGAGGAAATTAAATATTTATTTAAATTTATATTTCCATTTTAGTCTCTCTGGTGTCGAGGCAAATTGCGGTGGTGCGTTGAGTTTCGCCACTCAACACACAATGCTTCTAGAATTTGACGGAAAATGGGGAACTTAACACTAGGTTTCCTCTATCTATCCTGCTGTGTGCAGGATATAGCCCGAAGCCGAATTGATTTGATTTAATATTTTCATTTCTTTGCTTTGGTAACAATGCAAAGCGTGGCGTTGAGTTCCACCTCTTAATACCCGATGCCTTGAAAATTGCGCGGAAAATAGGGAAAATAGTACCTTAACGCTAACACTAACACTACATCCTCTACTATATGCGGGATGTTAGATACTGCGTAAAGCTGAAAAAAAATATAAATTACAGTTTACTTATTTTTTGTTTACGTACACATTTATGTATAAATAAAATTAAAAGATCTGTCTTAGATATCAACATAACTGAGTTCTTTTAAGTGCATATAATTATTTACAAGATACTGAAACACAATTAAACAATTTGAATATTTTTGTCTGTCTGTCTCTCTGTTCATCCAGGCTAACTTCCGGACCAGCTTAAAGATAGAGGGGGTTATGGAGCAACATAAAGGCTATTTTGGTACAATAAAAAAAATATATCAATTATAAGTATGTTGTTCGGCAAAATTTCTACATTCTAAAACAGTTATTTTGAACAACTATTACTTTGAATCGGCCAAATATTTAGTTTTCAATGTTTGTTGTTTGATATTGTTTGTAAATTATTATTTGTATGATGATAGAAAAAAATCGAGATTATATGAATATAATATAGACCGAGATTTCAAGATTTAAGATTCTCCAATGTAAGTTGATACTCTCTGAAGTAGCCACGTAGCGGTAAAAATAGGAAAAGTAAAGATTTTATTAGCTTTTTATTTATTCATTTCATACCTAATTATTGTATATGTTCGCAAATTTAAAATTGTTATAATAACTTTATTCGCCGCATCATCAAAACCTCTAAGATATTTCCCAATCATAATCCTGAATTGGATACAGAACCCTCTGTGGTAAAATTTATAATAAAACGTAATATTTATTAATATTTATAACAATTATAATAAAGAGATTCAAGAAGTCAACTGTCTTTTTCATATTATTAGGACCTTGAATAAGACCTCGCTGTTTTTTTTGTTTAAAAAAAAAATAAAATATAATGCTTACAATGACATTACTCAAAGTATTGCCCATCATTAGAGACCACTTTCTCCCATCTCTGTGGTAGTAATTGAATCCCCCGTCGGAAAAACGACTCATCTTTCGAGGCAATCCAGGAATCAAGCCATTTTTCGGCTTCTACAAAAAAATGGAAGGGCTGCTCGCTTAAACCATGCGCCATCGACCCAAACAAGTGGTAATCGGAGGGGTGGTATGTCCGGTGAATACAGCGGGTGGGGTAGAACATTCCATTGAAGTGTTTCCAGGTAAGTTTTGACTGGTTTTG
>JAAIXJ010000085.1:679343-732171 GCA_013403705.1 Heliconius hermathena | reverse complement strand
TATTAATTAATTTTATTAAAAGTTAATATTCACTACAAGGGAATAACTTTATTTTCATTTTACCTTGACATTGGCCAGGAAGTTAAATACTCTGTAGTACTCTTCTGCAAAGCCTGTAGAAGGTGGATTGTTTTTCTGCTGTAGCCGGTCGTCAGCACTATCCGGATCACCATTTAAGGCCGTGGTTGATTTCATAAACTAAAACTAAACTAAGCCGTGCGTTCTGTCAGTCACTCAGTAACCGATTTTTTTATAGGTATATAGATTTGGAAATATATTTAATATTTCCTTATAACATAGTACCGCGGACGTCTTATTAGTGAAACTTAATTATTAAAAAGTTTCAGAACAAATGAAAAGGCTATTAAAAATTAATTAAAATTTGTTTTTGTCTGAACGACCACTTTAGAAAACTGAATGTAATATAAACTTGTTTCATTGACGGCGGACGACCGTTCTGTATCAAAAACAATTTTAATTGCACTTTGATCAAGTGCTATATTGAAATTGAGTTTTCAGTAATATTTATATTAAGAACTGTAGTAGTTTTATCAAATTTACTTCATTACTGTAATTTTTCCCACGGTTATAATATAGTAACGGCATAAGGAGAGGGAACCCAGCTCCGTTCTTCACGCATCATTTTTTTCCTTGGACGATTTCCTAGTCTTAGGAGTCTTAGGAGTTTAGAGTATGTTTGAGTCCCGCTGCGATCAGCTTGGGGAAGCTGGCCGCCTACTAACCTGGCCCGAGTAGTCGCGCGCAGGATTGCTCCCGCGCGCTACTCCGAGCAGGCCGTCGAGGACCAGTTGCGGTCGAGGAGGAGCACCGTGAGGTTTTACGACATGTCTTATTGAAAATTCCCTAATTGTCTGAATATATTTTCTCTCTTCTATTGTTTTTAACACTTTTAAAAATACTTATTTAGGAAACGTATAAAAATTTGAGGCCAGTCGTAGCGCAGGGGCACAAAGTGGTTGTGGGTTCGATCCCCACTGGAGGAAATTAAATATTTATTTACATTTATATTTTCATTTCTTCGCTTTAGTGTCGAGTCAAAGCGCGGCGTTGAGTTCCGCTATTCAACACGCAATGCCACCGGAACTGAGTGGAAAGTTAGGAATGGAGTGTCTTAACACTAGGTTCCCTCTGCATACCCTGCTGTGTGCGGGATTTAGCGTGAGGCTATATAAAATGATATTAACGAAGCGGGATTTGAACCCGCTCCGCTTGGCAACCCTCCAAGCGCTCTGAACAGTAGTAAGCCATACATTCTCATCAAGCTACGTCGAAATTCTTGTTACAACTTATTTATGTTGTTAGCATCTCTGTAAAGATAATTTTTACAAATGTCCGCTATCCAAAGATAATTGTTGTTAAAAAGACAAATTAAATATTCAATTAAATATGTTGAGAAATCAATAAGGCCGTCGAGGAACACTAGGGTGTAATTGTAACGCGACAGTTGTGGGTTCGATTCCTACTCGAGGTAATGAATTAGTTTATTATTAATATTTTCATTTCGTCTGTCTGACACCGAGGCAAATGCCCAACGTTGAAACTGGCCACACAACCAAAAAATTCGGGGGGAAGTAGGGAAAGGAATGTTTTGGTTCACACTAGGTTCCTTTTGCGTACCCTGCTGTACACGGGATACAACGTGAAGCTGTTTTATTTATTTTCATTTAACAAAAGAAATTATTCTTATAATTATTTTATTTAATAATTATTATCCGATTAATTCCAGTTATTTTAGCATATTTGTGTTTCAATATTTACGCGTATTTCAATCATGATGTTTAATCGAAATTGGTTCTAACTCGATGCAAATTAAATTAATTATCATGAAAATGTATACGTTGATGCATTTTCAATAACAAAATTATATTATTTTTTTTCAGCTTCACGTTGTATCCTGCACACAGCATGGTATGCAAGGAGAGTGTTAAGACACTTCGTTCCCCACTTTCCGCCAATTTCTGGAGGCATTGCGTGTTGAATGGCGGAACTCTATACCGTGCTTTTCCTTCGACACCAGAGCGAAGAAATGAAAATATAAATTTAAATAAATATTTCATCTCCTCGAGTGGGGATCGAACCCACGACCAGTCGATTTACAGGCACACTTTGTGCCCCTCGCCACGACGACGTCGGGGCACAAAGAATGTCGAAAGATTTGAGATTAAATATTTATTTAAATGTATTTTCTTCGCTCTGGTGTCGAATCAAAAAGCGGCGTTGAGTTCCGCCACTCAACACGAGATGCCTCCAAAGTGCAGCGGAAAGTAGGAGTAGGACTCGAGGAAATGAAATATTTATTTACATTTATATTTTCATTTCTTCAAAATGGAAAGTGGGGAACGGAGTGTCTTAACACTAGGTTCCCTTTGCCTACCATACTGTGTGCAGAATACAGCGTGCAGCTGATTTATTTATTTATTTCCTGAATTCGTATTTTTCTCATTTATCTTATCCTAGTGCAGGATGCCATTTTTATCTCCTATCTAAAGCTTAAAACGTTATCTATATTCATTGATAACGGCGGTAACAATCGATTTTTGGCGCACAATTTGTTCTAGATGTATTTTGTGAATGTCGGACAGTTTTGAAACCTCACGTATAATTTATGACATAATATTTTCTTTGAATATAAAAATTATTACGAAAATTCGGTGTATAGGAAAGGCAAATATAATCTAGTTAACACATTCTATATCCCACTTCGCTCAATTTCTGAAACATTTGGCGTTTGATGGCGGAACATCTTCCTGAATTGTATTGATATCGGAGTGAGAAAGTGAAAATAATTCATTTTGTTCATTGGGAGTCGGACCCACTACCGTGGCGACCTCTGCACGGAGATTCCGCTGTCTAAGGTTGCCTTGAAGATGTTAAAAATAAAAACTTTTGTATTTAAGTCAGATTATTATATGTTTTGTTTGCCCATTACCCTTCGCAGTGTCCACGACTACCCTTAACTACTACCCTTAAGTAATTTTAATTTTCCTTTCATTTTATTTTTTCAAAGAAAAATTATGTGAGGCCGTTCGTGGTGCAGGGGTACAAACATGCGATTGTAAACTTGTCAGGTTGTGAGGTCGATTTCCACTCGAGGAAACGAAATATTTTATATTTTCATCTTTTCTCTCTGGTAACAAGACAAGCGCGGTGTTAAATACCGCCCACTCAACACGCAAATGCCTCCAGAATTTGGCGATAAGGGGGCCACGAAATTGTCTTAATAGGAACAGAGTGTAATAACACTAGATTCCCATGTTCCCTCTGCCTAAAAATTTTGAATATTTTCAAAAAATATTCACAATTTTCAGTGATCAACACAAAAGCCATGTGGTCGCGGAAGCAGTCAGTATGCAGCGCTGTGAGCGGCGCGTCCAAGGGCGACGACCAGGATGTTGCGGCTGCTGGCTTACAGATCTACCCTTTCGCGATTGCTCTTAGAGTTAGAGTACTACAGGTATTCTCTTTAGATTATTACGAATTAATTAGCTCTTGAGACCATGCTGGCGCAGTGGCACAGCGTGTTTGTAAACGTAACGATTGTAAGTTCGATTCACAGTCGGGGAAATTCATATTTAATATTTTTATTATTATTAAATATTTTTATTTCTCGCTATTATTATTCTCGCTATTATTATTTATTTAAATTTATATTTCCATTTCTTCGCTCTGGTGTCGATGTTAAGCGCGGCGTTGAGTTCTGCCATTGAACACGCAAAGCCAATTCGGCAGAAAGTGGGGAACGGAGTGTCTTAACACTAGGTTCCCTCTGCCTACCCTGCTGTGTGCGGGATACAACGTGAAGCTAATTTTAATTTTAATTTATTTATTTCTCGCTCTGGTAACAAGGCAAAGCGTATGGTTGTGCCCCGCTACTTAACACGCAATGTCTGCACTTCACCATGTGAAACACTACACTTGGTTTCCACTTTACCTTGCTATATGCAGAATACAGCGTCAAGACAAAAAAAAACATAATGCCTTCGTAGCGTAGTGCTCTTGTTGTCTCAAACTCTGAAAGGAAAGTGGAGAATAGAGTGTCTTAGCACTAGGTTCTCCCACTCTGCTATATGAAATAAAACCAAAAGCGCAAGTCGGGCTCGTCCACCCAGGGTTCCGTACAAAAATTGGGAATATTGAGCCTTTTCTGAAATTCAAGCTTAGCTTAGCCAGTGCCCTTTGATATGATACCTCACTTGAACTAGCGACTTTTATATCAAATTGTGTTTAGGATTTAATCACAAATGTAAAGTTTTCAGATTTTTTCCTGTAGTAATACCTGTAGATGCTAGCTGTCAAATTTAATAATTCTAGGTCAACCAGAAATACCCTATTAATTTGATTTCCTTTATTTCCGTTTTTTGCAATATAAACCATATTTTTTTTAAGTAAATATAGAAATACAATTTTTGCAAGAAATCATGGAGCCCCAGATAGTATATGGTTCGAATTTCAACTCAATATATTTAAGCGTTCTTGAAATAGAGTCTCTTGGCAGACAGACCGACTGACAGACTGACGGATGGACAAAAAACTGAATTTATAAGCTTCACGCTGTATCCCGCACACAGCAGGGTAGGCAGAGGGAACATAGTGTTAAGACACTCGGTTCCCCACTTTCTGCCGAATTCTGGAGGCATTGCGTGTGAATTTATAAGGGTTCCTTTTTTTCTTTAAAAGGTACGGAATCCTAAAAACAATAAACAAATTTAAAAAAATAAAACCAGTCGTTGCGTACAAGCTTGTGACTGTTAACGACACAGCGACAGGTTTTGCATTCGATTTCGAGGAAATTAAATATTAATGTCTAAACATAACGTTCCCCACCTAATATTAAGACATTCTGTTCCCCATGTGGGATATGGCGTAAAGCTGGTAAGCTTTTTAAGCATTAGTGTAGATATAGATAGACAGACAGTCACGTCTCATATATATAGTTTATATAAATAGTTTATTTTATTATATTTGTATAGTAAAATTATTATCGCGTTTATCATTCTTATCATCAAATCTCACTTAAGAACTACCAACAAATTGTTTTCGAGCATAATTTATTGGATCTTTCGGTAAAAGCAAAATGATGGCTTGGAGAATTTACTTCTATCTATAATAAATCTCAGGACCACAGAATAAATTTTATACATTTATTTAGAACGAAGAATCTTAGAGTCTTCAAAAGAAATCTTCTCATTTACATACTTCATGTTATGCTTAATTTTGTTTTGTTCCGACGGGAATTTTTATTTTTTAGTAAAGTTCAGAAAATAATTCTGAATGTTTCTCTTTCGTTATTTATTCTTTTTTATGATTTAGATGTGATGATGATGTTTCAAATGCGGGGGAGGGAAGTAAAATCGAAATAACCTGCTGGATTCTTATATGTATATCTACTGCACAATGTGGAGGAAACAACTGGAAACTAATAAAAACAAAAAATACACATATTTTAAATACAACAATGTAACGTTAAGCATTTTTATCGATCGCCCCCATAATTGTAATCTTTTCGGAATCATACGTTTTTTTTATTATTTATTTGTTTATTTTTCGATTCATGCTTTATGTACTCTGTACATAGTAGGGGAGGCAAAGGGAACCTGGAAACCAAGTGCTAAGACACTCTGTTCCCATAAAACTGAAAATAATGTAAATAAAGGATGGAAATAATAATACAGTTAAGCCGTGTGGTCAATCATAACTTAACCGTCGCGTTAACGTGAAATTCAACACCGCGCTTTGCCTCGACACCAGAACAAAGAAATGAATGGGGACCTAACCCACAACCAGTCGATTTTACATTCACACTTTTGTGCCCTGCGCCATGACGGCCTCAGAAAAAAATTGAGCAAAATTTTCCTGGGCTTTTCAATTTATTTTATATTTTTTTTCTCGACCATGTAAGCAGAAAGAATCTCGAAATCTTTTTATTTCACGTTATATTTTTAGCTTTCTATTCATCCTGAAATGTAGTTAAATTGTGCTAAATGAAGGTATCTTTTTTTTTTATTCCGAGTATATTTTTGCAAAAAACATAGTTAGTACTTGACTATAATATTTTTTGTCCACTGCATGTTGTATCCTGCATGAAGCAGATTAAGTAAGAGGAGCGTAGTGATAAGACACTCCACTCCCCACTTTCTACTATTTTGCATATTAAATGGCGGAACTAAACGCTGCCCTTATACGCTTATTTATTATCGCGTATTTTAATTTTGTTTTACATAGGTCGTCTGTGGTATAGGAGGATTAGTCGTCGGGGCAGTCGGCTGGCTCGAAGAGCGTCAAAAACCTGAACTCGGCTTAGGTGTACCGACTGGAGCTTTCACAGTTTTGGCTGCTGGTAAGATAACGCAAATTTTTAATATATAAAATGTATTTATATATATTTATTTTTTAAACAGAAATATATTTGGCACAACGTCTTACTGTGAACGTGACAGTTATAGGTTTGATTCACACTCTGGGGAATGTTTTAATTTGTTTTACTTCCTCGTTTTGGTAATAAAACAAAGCGCGGTATTGAGTATCCGTTACTCAAATCATTAAAATTGAATTGGTCATAAAATGGGGAAGTATCTTTATATCAAATTCCCTGTGCAAACTTACTTTCAATTAGAATTATGTATAAAGAAAATTAAACATTAATTGATTGAAATTATATTTTTGCCACCATAATTTCAAAGCAGTTCCTTGTTTAGGTACTTACTAATAATAATTAATGAAGTTGTCTTAGGACTGTCAGGGAGTCCCTGATTGCGTTGATTATATATATATGTAAAATTCGTTTTTTTTTAATTTTGCGAAAAAGGAAAAAATGTTTATTAATAACGGTAATTAAAAATGATGACTATCAGCACACTTTCTAGCCTATTGTTAAGACACTCAGATCTCCACTTTCCGCGGAATTCTGGATTTGCTTATAATTGTTTTGTAATAATTACGAAAATTGAAGCCAGTCAGAAAAAAGTGTGTCTGTTAAAGCGACTGGTTGTGGGTTCGATTCATAATCGAGGAAATTAATTCAACAAGTAATGAAAGTGGGGAACGGAATATCTTAACACTGCTATATAGTAGGTTAAAAATAAAAATCTTATATCTTTTAGCTACATCAGTATACTACAGCCGAGGGTTCGGAGGATGGGCATCTGCTAGGTCAAGAACAACCAAAAGTTGGGGTGCCCCGTGGCGGGCACTGGGTCCGTCCCCCTGTGCAGCTATTCCTTTGACTTTACTGTGGACTGTAGCCGTCGCTGCTCATGTTGCTATGCTGGCCTTCTGCATCAGATCTTTGATGAATCTTGGGTATGTTTTTTCACAATTTATCCTTTATAGCAGTGTATGGAGGGAGAACTTAGTATCAGGACATTCCATTTTCGTTATTGGCCGGATTCGAAACATTTCGTAGTGAACGGTGAATCTTAAAGCTGCGCTTTGTTCTTGTTTCCATCTTTTTCACTTTTTGTATAATTTTTTTCCTTTTTTCCATAAGTAATTTGAAATCCGGAAATATAAGGTTCAGTAGAAAGATTATTATATTTACTCCGACAAAATTAAAATGGTTTTCGGGATAAGCATTTTCTAGTGGTAGAACTCAAACCCAAAAATATTTGTAACGAATATAATAAGTTAACGAATATAAGAAGTGAATCTGAATATTTTCATCCACTTTATACTTAAAAAGTATATATTTTAAAATTTCCTCAATTTTCTCAGGTGTAACAGCAAAACATGTATTGGCGTGGCGGCGGCACAACTGTCAGTGTCCATTTCCACGCTGGTAGCTGCTTTGTTTATGCTTCAACTGGACCTAAGGTTCGACCCCGCGTTGTCGCCACCAAGACCCTCTGACGCCAATATCTGTACAGCAGTCTCTATGGTAAATGGCAATTAAATATATATTTTTAGTAGTTCTAATAATTGTATATATTTTTTTTATTTTATTCTAATAAAATAGTATAAAAATTATGTCTGTACAACGAACGTATTTGCGAAAATACAATATACTAAGTACATGTTTATCGTGTACTAAAGAATCTAAACAGTATGGTACAACGGTGAACTCGAATTAAATCAATTGATAATAGTCAAGCTTTAAATTAGCAGTCTTTTATATAAGGAGCTTTAACTCTCCGTTTTTATTTTAGCTCTAAGCAGTTGTCATATATAACGATGTCACAATAGGCTTATGATGCATATTTTATTTGTTGGGATCTTTATTTTACGCCAGATTGATAGCCAAGTCCAGCGCGACCAGTCAAGGCGCAGGGGCACAAGCGTATGACTGTAGACTGTAGACGTAAACGTTAGGTTGTGGGTTCGATTCCCACTCGAGTCAGAATGTCATATTTTCATTCATTCGCTTTGATGTCAAGGCAAAGCGCGGCTTTTAATTCCGCCACTCACCACGCAATATCTCCAGAATTCGGTGGAAAGTGGAGAGCGGAATGTGTTAATACTAGGTTGCCTCTTCCTACCCTGTTACATGCGGGATACAACGTGAAGCTAAAAAACAATAACAGTACCTACAATTACAATACTATATTTACGCTCCAGTTTGCAATCAGTAAATATCGTATTAGCTCTCGTGATCGATGGTTTAGAATAATTACCCTTAATGATTCCTTTGTGGTTGAGCCGGATTATAGCTAAATAAGCTCGGTAATTATGGGTTCAGATTTACTCAAAGGGATTTCTATTACAAGTATAAAGTGAAGGTTTTATTTATACCAAAATGGCGGTTTCGTTGGCTGTGTGGGAGTAAAAAGAAGAACGAAGTGACTAATCACTGATTTATTTCTTCTTTTCTTTTGTAATTCGATTTAATAAAAAAATATTTTTGCCTCTAAATCAAATAACATGTTAAGCCGATTTATATCCTTAATTGTGTATATAGTGTTCAGCTTAGAAATGTATTCTGCATAATGCAGGGTAGGCAGAGGTTTAGGTGTTTTGTCATATACAGCCAGACACTGAACTAAGATTTAGATTAGGGCTTCAACAATGAGCTGCATTTATATATAAATTTATATTTTACTTTTTTGGCTTAAGTTATCCCACTTTTAGCAGGGTAGGCAGATGGAACCTGGAGAACAAATGTTAAGACCGCCCGTTTCCGTTTCCCACCTTCTGCCGAATTCTTATTGCGTGTTGTGTGACGATGAACTCAACGCCGCGCTTTGCATCGTTAAACGAGCGAGAAAATGAAAATATTCAATTTCCTCGAGTGGGAATCGAACCTAGAATATGCCGAGTTTAAAGTCGCACACTAGTGCCTTTTCGCCACGCCTTTGTTCAAATTGAGACTTCAACATCATCCCAAATAACTTTTTCTTCGCGCAGATAAATTTGTTTTGTTCCCCATTTATTTTTCTGAATAAAAAGTTGACGGGATTTATTTAAATAAAAAAATATAGTATTTACTTTGTCTTGGTCTTGTATTGCCATTTTATGATAAAATTTTTCAACTTGACAGTTATTTATGATGCTATTTCCTTCTGGAATAAGCAAAAGAAAAGGACAATATACCAATTTTCAAGAATTTCGATGTGTATTATACACATAACAATGTATTTATTACACACAAAGTAATAAAATCAATTTTATTATGAATTTTTATATTGGTGAAAAATTATTAAACTCTATTTTAATATTCTAAAATCAGCTTTGCGCTGTATCCTGCACACAGCAGGAAGCAGAGGGAACCGTTAAGACATTCCGTTCACCACTTTCCGTCAAATTCTGGAGGTATTGCGTGTTGAGAGAATTGCAGAACTCAACGCCGCGCTTTGCCTCAACACCAAAGTGAAGAAATGAAAATATAAATATAAAAAAATATCTTAAAAAAAAGAGATCCTTCTGCCACTTCTATTCGGGGAAGCAGCGTAAAACTTTAAAAAGTGGTAGCATAATATATTTCAGAATTGGGCAATTAGTTAGAGTTGCAAATTTCACAAATTTCTCATATAAGTGTAATTTTCAAAGAGAAACAGTAACCACTTAATCTCATACTACAACTGTGTAACTATTGTACAGGGACTTAAGATCTTCGAGATTAGCTTTGTCTTAGATACGTCGTACGGAATCCTACGTATGTATCTACGTAGAGTGCTCGTCACGTTCCAATGTCTCTTGATCATAGACACGTACGAAATGCTTAGAAATATAATATAGAAGTAATCTCTGAGAGTTTTAGGCATTTTACCCATAAAAGTTCAATTTCTATAAGGTATGGTAATAAAGAAAGGATTTTTTTAGTTTAGATTTATTCATTTACTGAATTTTAATTATATGTGTTTAAGATTTTGTAAGATTATATTTTGAAAAAATGCAGGAGGATTGTGTAAGGAATATAGGCACTTTGTTCCCCATACGCTTTCGGACAGAGTTTCGGGGTACAGTTACGCCGCGTTTTGTTAACCACAACGGAGAGTAGAAAATAATTTAAATATATTCATTCCTCTGAGTGGGGTCGAATTCCCATCTATCACAACCAAACCAATAAAATCAGAAACTGTTCTACTGTGCTACGACTATGATATAAATGAAACACAAAATATATATAGAGAATAAATAAAACACTTTTAGGCCGTCGAGGCGCAGGTGACGGTAAACGCGGTGGTTGCAGATTCGATTATCACTCGGGAAATGAACTATTATTTATTATATTTTATTCACAAACCGCGATTTTGACAGGTACACCAGTACATATTTTATTATTAATGTTTATAGTATAAATACATTAATATGTGACAGCTTAATAAGACTTTCAGAGATCGGACGATATTTTTTTATAGTTTGTACCCACTGTTCTTTAAGCGAAAACAAACTAACAATAAAAATAGCTTAAAACTATGTAATTAATATTTCACTAAAGTAGAATATAATGTTATACTCTGAATTGAGAGCAGTCCTCTTGAGAACAGATACTTCTCTATGGATTTTTTAAATAAATATCCCATATCTTCCATGTTGTACCACTATTACCGTTATAATTATTGAGACAGTCGTGGAGCAGCAGCACAGCATTCTATCATAAACTCGTTGGTTGTGAATTCGGTTCCCACTGGGGAAAATTATATATTTTCATTTTCCGTGTACCAGTAAGAACACTGAGGAAACTAAGGAACGGAGTGTCTTAACACTAGGCTTATCTTGCTATATTCGGAATACAGCGCGAACTTAAAACAGATATAATATAATCAATACCTTATTAACCCCCAGGTACCGCTTACCTCAATAGCAATCAACAGCGGCAACAGTGGCGACGGAGGACCAGAGGGAAGTCCTCTCAATAAAGAAAAAGAACCGGAACCGCCTACCTGATGCAATGGTAACATAAAATGTGAAGAATGAACTACTGTGCCATATATGATAGAGTATAAATGTCTTATTTTCTTTTCTTTTTCTTTTAAAGATAGAAGTAAAAATGGATATTTAGTGCAACAATGACATAATTGCAGTTAAAAACGACATTCAATGTTTAATAGTATTTTCGCAGACATTACTATATTAAGCTATAAAATACAATTACGTCAGTGTTGTACCAAAAATCATCGATATAGAATTATACATAGATATAATATATTATGTATATTTATTGATTTAAAATATTTTATTAATCTATCTTTTTTAATGGAAAGCTTATGTTATTGTAAAAAAATATATTTTCTATAATTAAGATATAACCACATAATAATATTTATATATATGATTTATTTTATATTACATTTATATTAATAAGAAAGAATTTGAGAGTATATAAACCAATTACTTATATATTAAATAAATTATTCTCAACAATGAATTAACAACTATTATAGTTGCGTACTTAAACAAAATATTTAATTTTCAATATACAAATTTTAAAATCAGTCGTTGCATAGGGGCACAAGCGTGTGTGACTCTAGAAAATTAAATATTTAACATTTTAATTTCTTCTCGTGTCGAGGCAAAAGCGCGGCGTTGAGTTCCGCCATTCAATACGCGATGCCTCCATAATTCGGCGTAAAGTGTTCGGCGGAAAGTGGAGTATCGTAACACTATGCCTAACCTGCTACATGTGGGATGTTCAGATGAAAAAAAAATATTTGAAATATCAATTTAAAATTCAGGAAGGCCTATAGGAAAATGTCAAATAAATAAAAAAAATATGTCACCGTCGCGTGTACCCGACGAGGCCGCAATGTAAAAGGTACGGGCGCTTCACACTCGTCAACGCTTATTTAATTTACGGCAAATTGCCGATTTATTATTTGACTATCAGCTTCACGCTGTATCCCGCACTCAGCAGGGTAGGCAGAGGGAACCTAGTGTTAAGACACTCCGTTCCCTACTTTCTGCCGAATTCGGGAGGCAATGCGTGTTGAGCGGCGGAACTCAACGCCGCGCTTTGCCTCGTCACCAGTGCAAAGAAATAAAAATATTAAATATTACATTTCAACGAGTGGGAATCGAAGCCACAACCTATCGTGTTAACAGTCGCATACTTGTGTCCCTCCGCCACGAATGGCGTTCAAACCAATTTTTAATAGGTACAATCCGACGGCTACATTAAGAACCGGATGCAGAAGGCAATTTTAGTTGACATAGCGCGTAGAGTGAGAAGGTTTCTCTCTCTAGAGCCTTTGCCACCGATGGCTTGGAACCTTGTACCACCCTCGGAAGAGTGTTTTTTTCTTTTATATTTTTAAATGTATTTTTTTTAAAACAAATCATATTTAAAAATTTAAAATTGATTCCTCTTATATATTATATAATAATAAAAGTATATGCATATACATTTTTTACATTATTCTTAAAAATATATGTATTTAAATATGAGCGTTTCTACTTCTCTCTTCTATCGTCGCTGAGCGTGGATTTTATGCACGTTTTAATTGGCGCCACCTCTGGAAGGGCCCCACTTTCAAATCAGTAAATACGCATACCGTCTTAACTACATATTGGATCAATAATCCTCAAAGTTTCAGCTTTGCTAAAACGACGTACCAAACCAAACGTAGCTCGCCAGCTTTATAATATTAGGACAGATTACGTCGTGCGGCCAGTCGAGGTGATCGAGGTGTCGAGGCAAAGAGCGGCGTTCAGTACCGCCACTCAACACACAATGCCTCCAGAATTCGGCGGAAAGTGGGGAACGGAGTGTCTTAACACTAGTTTCCCTCTGCCTACCCTGCTTTGTGCGGGTTACAGCGTGAAGCTGATTAAGGCTACTTCGTAATTTTTTGCATCAACATGTTGAAAATTATCTAGACCTCCTAATAAATATTTATATAAAATATCTACTTTATCGATTGATTTATTTATAGAACGTATAAAACGATACTCTTGGGAAATCATTGAGATGAGCTGGAAAGGTTTTCATTGTATTGAAGAATAAATGAAAATCCATACATAAATAAATTTAATGACGTTTTTATAAGTCCATAATATATTTATTTTTACACTCGACGCAAAAAAGAGGTGCTAAGTTTCACCTGTCTGTATGTATGTATGGCTGTGGCACCGCAGCTCGTGAATGAAAAAAAGATTTAAATGCAGTTGTTTTAATAGAAAGCAATGTTTCTTAACATCAGTTTAAGAATTATAAGTACTTTGTTGTCAAGACAAGTTTTACAATTTATTGTATCAGAAGTTGTTTTTTTTTTTTCATTTTTTAATTATAATAGTATAAGGTCATTTATTTCAAAGTTTACATGTATGCAGTGTTGTGCAGTGCAAAGTTTTTCCACTTTCAACTCAGTCAGTCATTCTGATAGTCAGTTGCTAGTCAGTAGTAGAGTAGACAGCTACTGACAGTAAACGTGCAATTCATCAAAAAGATCCTATAGATTTTATAAAATTTCGACTTACAAAAAATATATATATATATTCTAGACGTCACTAGACTCTTATACCAATCAGCATGTTGATAAATCCACAACTAATCGCGTGTGAGAGATAAACATCTAAAAATATTGGTCTGTCTGTTAGTCCAAGCTAATTTGGTAAACAGTAAAATTGAGCTTAACGATTTTTTACTAGTAGATTCACGATTTTCCGTATACATTTATCACTATTTAAATATCTTTAAGAACTCCCAAGTGAAGTAAAAACAAACAACCTAAATTGTGTACAAACTACTTCAATGATACGAAGAAATATAAAAGGAAATTTACATACCTACATTTTTTCAATTTGTATAATAATATATTTTTTTTTATTCACGCTTTATTACTCATAGCAGGATTTAGTGTTAAAACACTCCGGTCTACACTTTGCGCACTGTGTCACAATGACCTTTAATTTTTTAGCTCTTTTCAAATTGAAACTCAACGCCGTTTCAGAGCGCCTTTACAATCTGAGGCTGTACCGCAACGGCTACTTCAATTTTTTTTCTTTAATTATTGTAATAAATGTTTTTTTTTTACATTTTCTACCTATTAACGTCCACTTTTTTATAATAATATATTTATTAAATACTAAAGATTTTGTTATATTGTAAATAAATTGTATAGAACATAAGCGCTGGTGTAAGCTTATTTTATATTTCCTATAAATAAATGACTAAAAGAGTATATTTCGTTTCATTAAAACCAATTTACATAATATGTACAAGTATGCAAAAAAAATAATATAATTTTTGAAACAGAGACTGTCAAATAATGGATCATCTTGACGACTATCCAAAACTACTTTACTTAAAAATATATTGATTGGTGGCACACAACGGCGTGCTTCGTCTTGTACGAAACGCGACGACATGAATTTAATTAACACGTGCTGTAACGATCGTGCTGTTACAAATGTAGGGAAATATTTTTTACCTTAGAAGAGAGAAGTCGGTGTAAAGCACTCCGTTCCGCGGAACACAACGCCGCGTATCAGTGAATATAGTGAAAAGAATATACCTATTACAAGTGAATAAAGTGAAAATAATTTTAATATAATGACATCTGCGAATTAAGATCATAACCATCCAGCTGATGTGTATGTACAGTGAGACAGGCCTAATGGGTTTCGGATGATATAATCCATATCTCTTTACTAACATTATTATAGAACTAATAAGTTTGCTTGGTTGAACGCGGGAATCTCAGAAACTATTGGATCGAATTGAAAAAATATTTTTGTTGGATTTTATATTATTCAAATCAGCTTCACACTGTATACCTCACACAACAGGGTAGGTAGAGGGAACCAAGTGTTAAGACACTCCATTCCCACTTTCCGCCGAAATCTGGAGGCATTGCGCCGACATCTGTAGACATATTGAGCAGCGGAACTCAACGCCTCGCTTTGCATCGGCACCAGAGCAAAACAATGAAAATATAAATTTAAATAAATATTTTATGTTCTCGAGTGGGAATCGAACACGCAACCAGTCGATTTTATAGTCACATTTTGTGCCTCTGCGCCACGACTGGCTTTTATATAACATCACATTAATGATTCTGAAGGTGCCCACTAAACTTGCGGTCAGAATCACTTGGAATACTTAGAATATGTCAAATATCATAGACAACTCTTAATAATTCCTATTGAACCACGAGGGGATGAAGTCGCAGGGAAAATCTATTTTTTTAGCTACACGCTGTATCCCGACATATAAGGGTTGGCAGAGAGAACCTGGTAACCTAGTGTTAAGATTCTCCGTTCTCATAACGACACTTTCGTAATCCACTTTCCGCCAAATTCTGGAGGCATTGCGGTGTTAAATCGCAAAACTCACCGCTTCACTTTGCGTCGTCACTACACCGAAGAAAGTCAAATGGGAATCGAACCCACAACCTGGCGCGTTTAAAGTCACACTTATGTGCCCCTGCGACATACTCGTATATAACTGAATAATTACCTTTATCGGTCATAGTACATGCCATTCTTTGCGGTTAAACAGTAATAAAGACTGGAATCACCCACCAGGGCGTAGACGACCTACTTCTATAAATAAGTATGCGAGCGAGGCGTTCAAGATATTGTATTAAGCGAAAGCTAATAGAAAACTACTTACTTTACTAACCAATGTATAGGAAATTACCCTTATTTAGATCTACATCGGAAAGTGTATTGGATGTCTAATTAATACTGCCCATTGAGACCTATCTCTTTATTATTTTTTACTAAGTATTGAAGTTTTCTCGCTCTGATAACAAGGCATAATGCGGTGTTGAGCTCCGTCAGTCAACACGCAATGCCTCCAACAATTTAACGGAAAGTGGCGAGCGGAGTGTCTTAACATTAGGCTCCCTTTGCTCACCTTGCTACTTGCGTGATACAGAATGAAGCTAAAAAAAAGAAAAAAAGATTTTATAAACAATATTTGTTTCCAATTAGTGTGATCATTAAAAATGATAGAATGGTTTTCGTACTACGCTTCTGCACCTACATATGAGGAGTCAATATTTGTATTAAATATACGTACCTAGAGCCTTATTCAGCAAGAATAAAATGTGGGGTCGCGTCCACTGTTTCAGCTTAAGGCTATCTCATCTCAGTCTAAATGACGACTCATGACGGAAAGGGCAAATCACTATACTCATAAACTTAGTTGTATTTATGTTATACGAGATAGCAAAAGAAGACAAGAATTTTCTCTTCTACATATCTATATATATAAAAGGACATGTACCTGACTGACTGAGGTAAGACGCACGCACAGCCGTAACCGCTGTGCGGAGAAACGTAAAATTTGGACACATATTTATTTTTGTAATCTAGACATCCACTAAGAAGGGATTTTGAAAATTTTTAAACCTAAAGGGATGAAATAGGGGTTAAAAGTTTGTATGGAAAAATTTTTAAATCACTGATTTTTATAAAATTTTAAATTCAGACTTCTAAAAATATTTCATTGAACACGTGTTTCATGTTTTTTTAGAATTCAGTCCCTAAGGGTTCAAATAAGGGGTTGAAAGTTTATATGGAAAAAATCTTTAAATCGCCACCGATTTTTATAAAAAAATAAATTCAGACTGTTAAAAATATTGTATTGAACACGTGTCTCGTAGTTTTTTTAGAATTCACCCTTAAGGGAGCAAATAAGCGGGCGAAGCTACGCGCGCCCACTAGTGATATAATAAACTTTTGAGATATCTAGCAAAATGGAGTGAATAGATTTAGCGAAACATAATATATATTTTATTTGTACATGTATTTATTATTATTAAAGTGAAAACTTCTTATTAACGTAAACCACCAGGAAAGTAAACCACTAGTCTTTCTGGCTTCCTTTCTCTCACGCAAAGGACAGCGCAAGCAGACTCCAAGTCTCATTGTAACCCACATTGCTATGCGTATTTCGCTTCTCTCTCCTCTCTTCGTAGGATTCAGTGTTAAGTGTGCGATAGACTTATGCCATGTTGACATTGAGCATATAACCAAAATGCCAATTTTTACTTTTATAGGATTATATATTGTTAGAAATCGGAAGCGGTTATAGTTTTTAAAAAAACACGATAAAACACACATCGTCCATATGTTTCTAAACTATTTGGAAAGGGATACTACGTAATTGCAATAAGTTACATGTATCACCTAATAATAATACTTCACACTAGTTTCCTTCCGATAGAGGCCGTTGCCGACAAGCAATAGCCCCCGATTGACACAATTCCACTGCTTTTATCATCTTTTTCACCTAAATCTACCATCTTTTACACGAGTACGCTAACAATATAATATTAATAATGTAGGTACATACAAAATTCTAGTGTATATATTCGAAAATTGTAACTAAGAATAACTTAAGCTTTTCTCAAATTAAACTATTTCAATATAAAATAGTTCAAGTTAAACTAGTTATCACTTCTGTCAGGCGTCACAAGACGCACACGTTAATTTTGTATAGTTTCATGTCGTAGGCAGAGGGAAGTGTAACAGTATGTACCTTAGTTATGATATAGTAAAATAAATAATAATATGCATTACAATACACATAATTAGTATAGTTATCCAGATAGTTTAGTGGACGGCCCGAGTGTCGCAACATCGAATTTATGCGATGAAAACTACGTTTGCTGTTTGTGCGCATTTTCCGTTAACCTAGACAGATGCGAGTAAAATCAAATTAATTCCCAATAGATTTAAATTACGATTTATTTAATGTATAACAGTATAGATAATAATACTAAAATAATTTATCTATGTTGGGTGTTAGGGTTCTGTACCTCAAAAGGAAAATCATATATAGGTTCACTATGTCGTACGTCGGTCAAGACCATTTTACTTGTGTTCACGTTTAGGTATCCACTCAGTCAAAATATATATAAATATTTATGCATAGCCACACAGCCACGGAGCGGGCGTAGACGTAATATAATACTCCAAAGCCAATAATGGCAATTAATTAATTTTTAAAGATCGACATTCCTATAAAAGCAAAATATATGTAGGGAATAGGGGCACTCAGCAGCAATATCTCGAATTTTAAAGAAAAATTAAAAAACGGAGCTACTTGATTTTAGTTTCTCCCAGCATAGAATCAACCTTTATGTGAGAAATACGTGCAGCTGAAACAAAATACTTTGATTGATATTTAAAGTACAGTATCTTTCTTAATAGTGGGGCACGGAAGTGTCTTAACGGCACGAAATGTCTTAACACTTGGTTCCTAAGTCCCTATACAGCAGGGGTTCCCAACCTTTTCTTGATCAAGGACCACTTTTATATCATTCTTGGTAGCAGGGACCACTATGCATGTAGGTATAATAAAAAATTACTGTGATAATTAAACAGAAACTTCGCCTCACCATCCCCAGTCATAAAATTAAAATCGTTCGCGGACCATATTTAGGCTTCTGGGGACCACTGGTGGTCTGCGGACCACTGGTTAGGAACCACTGCTATACAGGATACAGCGTGCAGTGAAAAAAATGTCTTAAAATGTAAGGAAATATTTAAGCAACTCGAGGTCACAAAGCTAAATTAAACACTAAAAGTTAAATGGTTGGTACGTGAGAGGTACTTTACGGTGTGAACAGGAATAAAATTACAAAATTGTGAATTCAAGTGTCAAGCGTTTCTTATTTGATGTAAGAACGACAGCAGGTAATATTGAATTTATAAAAACTACATTTATAAAAATCAGCTTCACGCTGTATCCCGCATACAGCAAAGTAGGCAGAGGAAACCTAAAAATACCGTGTAAATATATGCCGTAGCTTATTCATAATTTAAACTTAGGACTTTATTATAACAAAATAGTAGCAAATTAGTAATTTTAGTCTCTAAGTAAAAAATGTCTAACAATAACAAAAATAAATACTTATTGCTTTATAGGCGAGAGTACTCATGTAGACTTGTCATGTCCTAGACTTTATTACATATAGCAAATTATATAATATTTATAAAAACAAAAATATGAGGTTTGGGGCGGTCGCGGCTCCGAGATTCATGCGTGCGACTTAACCGTGACAGATTATGGGTTCGAATGCCACTCGAGGAAATGAAATATTTCATATTTTAATTTTGCGCTCTGGTATCGAGTCAAAGCGCGTCGTTGAGTTCCGCCATTCAACACACAATACTTCCCGAAATCGGCGGAAAATGGGGAGCGGGGTGTCTTAACACTGGGCCCCCTCTACCTATCCTGCTACAATCGGAATGCAGCGTGAAGCAAAAAAAAGGAAAAAATAAAACAATAATATTAAAAAACCAAAAAAAAACTGAAAAATTTAAACACAACAATTTATTTGATAAAATTGTAGAAAACAAAATAGTTATTATTCAATAAATGCAAAAAAGTCAAACAATAGCAGGAGTGGGTCTCTTATTCAAAAATCTTCGCCGGGAGATGCAAAACTTCGTTTGGAAACATACGTACGTAGGTGATTGGCATTCGAGCATGCAGGCGCATCCGGAGTCACATCTACTGATGATTGGTGGACAGTATGGAGGAGGAGCAGCGCCGGGACAGGGCTCCACGCAGACGGTGTGGTCACAGGGTGCTTCTGTGGCTGTGTTATAATAATTTTTATTCTAAGTAAAATGTATTGTCTTTGTTTTTTTTTCTTCAAATTCTTTTATTCAAAATCTTTGCAACTGCTGGTGCAGTACGCGCGATGGAAATAGGTTCGATCCTCGCTAGAAATAATTATATTTTAGTACTTTTGTTTATACAACTTAATGCTAATATACCTAAATAATTCCTACTCATATATTAAAGAAATTAAACAATACTGTTAAAATGTTACTATTTTGTTACTAGATACTATGAAACTCATTTGTAAGAGAAGAAATATAGAAAGAGAGGGAGAGAAAAATATATACTTGAAAGCACGGTGAAAACACCATAATACGACAAAGACAACGTACAAATTCACAACATTTCAAAATTAAAAAACTTAAATAAAAACTTAAAAAAAAAACATTTAATCAGCTTCACGTTGTATCCCTCACACAGCAGAGGAATCCCAGTGTTAAGACACTCCGTTTCCCATTTACCGTCGAATTTTGGAGGCATTGCGTGTTGAATGGCGGAATTCTAGGCCGCGCTTTGCCTCGACACCAGAGCGAACAAGTGGATATAAATTTAAATAAATATTCCATTTCCTCGAGTGGGGATCGAACCCACAACCAGTCGCGATTTAAGACTCAATAAAAATTTAAGATTCAAATTAACTTTAATTTTTAAACGAACATAAGGGCATTGAGGAACAGAGGGGCCGTGGTGCAGCGTCACATTATCTGACTGTAAATAGTGACAGTTAGGAGTACAATTCCAACTTAGAGGAATTAATTATTTTTGTTTCCTCTCTGTGGCAAAAAGATAGACGGAAAATGGTGAATGGATTGCCTTAACAATAAGTTCCCTCTGGGTAAAGCTTGTTATATGCGGTACACAGTGTGAAACTACAAAAACTTAACATAAATGGAAGAACGAAAGCAAGTTTTTACATAAGAGATAACATAATATACGCTTAAACTTAGTTATAATAATGAATATATAAGTTTCAAACAAGAATTTGTAACATAAATTCGCTTATTCATCGATAATTTTTCATTTCTTAGATAGATACTTAGAGAAAATACGAATCTCGTTTCAAGTAGTTCTAGACGCTACTACTACTATAATAATAAAAATGTATTTTCCTCGAGTTCTATATAATAGTCTTTAGTTTTGATTTTACTCTACGTATAATGACTTGGAGATAATCAATTACATAATAGACGGGTAATGTTTAAACATTGTTTAATCAATTTAATAAATAGGTTATTTTTTTATATAGGTGAAGCCAGTCGTGGCGCATGATAGTTGTGAGTTCGATTCCGATTCGGAGAGTAAAATATTCAATATTTTTATTTCTTTCACTCCGGCTACGAAGTGGTGTTGAGTTCCGCCATGTAACACACATTGTTTCAAGAAAAGAAGAGAATGGAAATGTCTTAACACAAGGTTTCCAGAGTGAAATTATAAAAAAGACTTAAATTAAGTTAAGGACCATGCAGTGAGTGAGTGAAGTGGGTTGAGTAGGGAGGCAGACCCAGGTAAACTGGTAAACCAGGCAAATTAAGGACAATAAGACCATGTCAGCCATTCTATTAATGTCTCACTGCGTAGCCTCTGGATGTTAACACGATGTTCAATCGATGTTTTGAATTAATTCTTTTCATTTCATCACCCTGGCAAGATCTGTCAATGTGTGCGGCGCTAAGTTCCGCCACTCATCCCGCAACACCTAGAATTCGGGCGAAAGTTATAGAATGTGTCCTATAACAAGATTCGAGCTCCTTGTTAGGTACAAAAAAATATCTATCAAATATATTTCAAAATTCACTGTAAGTAAAATTATAACGACGTATTCACAAAATAAAGCTGTTTCTAAAAGAATTTTCAAACATAATTCGTATTTCGTCCCCAATTTGTACTTTTGGACCTTTGCAAATAAAATTTCCTACCCGCTTGCATAGAATACGTATAGGTAGGTACTATACATTCCATTTTGTTAAATATAAAAAAGAAAACGTATGTAGTTATTGAGATACAGATGATTGATTTTTTCCTATTCAAAACAAACAAATATGGACGCTACCACTTGTTCTAGATACAAGTTTTTTTTTAAATATTATCTAGTGATACAACACTACTCTCTGCTTCGCTGATGAAAAAACGAAATAACACAGTGAATAGACATTCAATAACGTTTATCTATTATTTTTTGGTTTTTTTNTGATGAAAAAACGAAATAACACAGTGAATAGACATTCAATAACGTTTATCTATTATTTTTTGTTTTTTTTTTTTATAAAAATACCTCGGTCTACTCTTCTACTTTCGCTCCCTTCACATAACAACAGAGAAAAAGACAATGTAATGTGTTCTTCTTTGTTGTCTTTTCTGAATTCCAGAATCTAGACGGAAACGATATCCCGATATCGCTCTAAAAATCAATCTTAGAGTTGAGAGTGACTTATAAACGGGTCAAGGACATTGAAAATTACTATTTCGACTTTATGAATTATGTATTATTTTAATGCAGACGCTTGCCGTTTGTTCTCATAGGGCAAAATAAACAGAGGAATCAAACTTCTATTTAGATACTCCGTTCCCTACTCTCCATCCAAATATTTCATAATGGATGTTGTGTGGCGGAACTGAACACCGCGTTTAACAACTTTAAAAATTTAAAAAGATAAACATATACCATTCGCAGCAACTACCGGCTCATCGTCCATAAAAGATGCCCAACCAGATTCGCCATAACTTTGTGCCAATGATAAAAGTAGAATAACACTTATTAATTTCGTATTCATGACGAAATGGTAAAATTTTCGCCTTCTTCAAAATTGTATCAAAATTACATATTTAATACTATATTCTATTATGTTCTTGAAATGAAATGTCAGAATTTTATAATATTAGTAAGTAATATGAGTTTTTATTATTACGAACATAGAGTTTTCATATGTAATAAGATTTTTTTTATGTTTGCACAAAAACACACAAAATCATGACCGACAAGCGGTACGCATGTATAAAAAATAAGAATTGCTATGGCTATAAATAAGAAAAGTGAAACTTATTAAAATAATCTATTATGTAAAACATACAATAAACCCTACTGCATAAGCTAAATTAGTTTATTCAGTAATACTCGCGCCATCAAGACCAATTCAGCGACGCGACAACATATCGTTAATCAAAATCGGTTCACTGGTTTAACAGTCACATAGGAACAAAGGAACTAACATACATTCACACGCCCTAAGCACACCTTTTCTTGGGCTTCACCGTAATCGGGCAAATATTTAATATCAATATATAATTCGGAAGAAGAATGATTCAAATTATTTTAATTTACGCGTTTGTAGAAAAAGCCCGGTGTTGAGTTCCGCCATACAACACACAATTGGCAATGTCTAAGAAAATTGAGGAATAGTCTGTCTTAAAGCCGCAAAGGCCTTCTGCCTACCCTGCTGCTAAAAAAATATAATTTATAACGTGGAAAAAGTTTATTTTCTTCTTTCAATGCCCCAATTTTCTGCTATTAGCCTTTTTACTTTAAAGAAACCAGCAAATTGTTGAAAATATGTACGTACAAGAAAATATTTCTACACATAAAGCTGTCTCAGGCAAGAACTTACAAAGTAACCATTGGATATTAAATTGCCATGGACGTCAGACGAAGCAGAAAAAGGTAAAACTAAGAAAAATGTTTCTCGTCATATTTTTGCATTTCTTGAAATTCAAGGGAGAGTTAGTTTCCTTTGGTATATATTAGTATATATTAAAGTATGTATTACTTTTTTATATCTTATAGTATACAGGGTTTTAGCCGATTTTCAGTGGTTCGGTATATATTTGAAAATTTGTGATTTTTTGATAAAAACTGATTTTTGAAGAAAATTGGCAAATACAGCCCGACTGTTGGGTCTGCACTTGTGATTTTTTCTCAATACACGTCATTAGTAAGTCTTTTGTATAATGTAGCATTTAAAATTATCGGCTATTTTTTTGTACTATTTTCTTTAAAAATTATAATTAATAATTAAAAATTATAACGTATCAAGAATGAACACTAAAAGTTTAATTCGGATAACATTAAGGAATCATATAAAACATTGCTTATATTATATTAAAAAAAAATATTTTGTCCATCGAAATATATATATATATATAAATATTTTTGACTTTTGTAAGCCACAGTCGAAATATGTCAAGAGACGACGTTCATTAAATATTGTTATGTTAATCTTTCACACATTCTCACATTGTGCCACTGCACAATGAAGTTATTGAGAAGAATGACAAATATGTCGGAGAGATCATTAATAATTATTTAAACTAGGCCATTTTCCAAGTAAGAAATACGTGACTTTACTGCATTTTGATTCAAGCACATTTTAATATTATTCCGTTAAGCTATCTGAAAAGCTATATTACATTATACAAAAGCTATATTGAGAAAACAAAAAGCACAGACTAAACAATCGGTCTGTATTTGTTTATTTTGTTCAAGAATTCGATTTTTTCCAAAAAAATCACAAATTCTCAAATATCTACCGAACCACTGAAAATCAGCTATGGGGGTGCATTGGATACATACTGAGACCCTCTACCCATAGACAACCGTTGATCCGTCGATCGCGTTACACCCTGTATAAATTAATAAACGTACATAGAAAAAAAAGTTGATAATACTAAATAATAAATATTTTTTTATTTCACGTACCGTTCGGTGCGTCATCAGCGCCTGACTGAAAACAAGACGGTTGTGGGTTCGATTTCTACTCGAAGTAATATTTGTTTTTATAGAAAATCTCTATATCGCTTCTAACTGTGTAGTAAGTAGTGAAGCAGTGTTAAGCTCCGCCACCTAACACGCAATGACTCGAAATTTACTAACTAACTAACTTATTCTAAGTATACATATTTGCATTTTTCATTTTGAATAACATAATAATTAAAGACAAACAGATTTATCTATAATGCAATTCAACACTATACTGTATTATATTATTCTTTATCTATTACTTAAAAACCTAAGAACCTAGCTTACAGAAAAAGCCTATTAAATTCGCTCGAAAGAACAAGAGATTCATTGTGAAAAGGAACGTAATTGTAGCCTTATTGTTGTAAAATAGATAGATACTTTTCTTAGTAGATTAATTAATAAATAGACAAAGTGTGACTGTAAAACCGACTGGTTGTGGGTTCGATTCCCACTCGAGGAGATGAAATATTTACTTAAATTTATGTTTCCATTTCTTCGCTCTGGTGTCGAGGCAAAGCGCGGCGTTGAGTTTTCTCCAGAATTCGGCAGAAAGTGGGGAACTCAGACACTAGGTTCCCTCTGCCTACCCTGCTGTGTGCGGGGGATACAGCATGAAGCTGATTTGATTTTTTTATTAGATTTGATTTCTTAGTAGATTGAAAAAGCCATATCGGCTCATTTCCATTAAATTGTAGAATAATGCATAATTATTTTATTGGTTTTAATAACACTGTTTTTTTAGTATATCATTATTAAAGAAGCATATATTTTGAATATTTGAAAACGACTTATAAGTTAGCGGCATTAAGTTCCGCTACTCAATACGCAGTGCTTAGAGTTTTTATCTTAATACTAGGCCCTCAGCTACAAAACTATAAATAAAATTTATTTAGACATATGTGGCCTGAACTATAATAGCTTTTCTATTGTAGGGGTATTGCACAATACTTATTATTATTATTCATAAACAACATTTGTAAACACACTAAATCAGCGTCCTAAATTTATTCGCTACAAATACAATTGTGTAATTATTTTCCACTATTGTTTTGTAGCGTATAAATAACCAAATAAAGTATATAATAAAGGAGTTCAATATTAAGTCTCGTATCATTAACATCGCCACGCTGCTATAGCCCACACTATCTATACTACCTAAATCTATATTATCTTGCTAATATTATAAAGTGGCAATTCGTTTGGTTGCTACACGCTTATCTCAGGAACTATCAGCAGCAGCAAAATTATGCAGCATTGTCCATTTATTGAAGAAGACGGAAGAGACCACGGTCTATACCTGCCGCAAATAGACGCTAGTGCGTATGTAAAATATATTTATAAAAGATTGTCATTAATATTAAAAGACTTTACTCTACATCTTATCAAATTCTCCTTAAAAAATAAAAAACAAAAATACCCAAAAAAAAAAACAAATCTCTTTATATATAGCATATAAAGAAAATGTAGCCGAATCGTGTTATGCATGAACAATCTCAACGGGTTCAAAGCGTAACAAAAAGTTATTTAAGCAACAATTTATTCCGCAGCACGCACTTAGGGCACACGCTCCGTACATTCTTGGTGTAACCAACATTTTAAACAAAAAACGACGGAAGGAGTCTCTCAGTGACACGTAAGTAATTCACGAAAGCTAAAACATTATTACATATTAGTCTCTTAAAAAGTAATGAATGTAAAAGCATTTTTTCTCTATGATATTCCTTCATGCGCCAGTCGTGGCGCAGGGATAAAAAGTGTGACTGTAAACTGGTTTTGGGTTCGATCCCCACTTGAGGAGATGAAATATTTACTTAAATTTATATTTCCATTTCTCCGCTCTGGTGTCGAGGCAAAGCGCGGCGTTAAGTTTTGCCTCCAGAATTCGGCAGAAAGTGGAGAACGTAGTGTCTTAACACTAGGTTCCCTCTGCCTACCCTGCTGTGTGCGGGATACAGCGTGAAGCTAATTTATTTTATTTATTATAATCCTTCATAAATCCTTTGTCTCTATGCTCGAACGCCAATAATTAACAGTAGTATATGACACATGAAACTCTTATGTATAAATAAAAAAAAAATACAACCGAATTGAAAACTTCCTCTTCTTTCAGAAGTCGGTTTAAAAAGAACTTTTCATTTCAAACAAGCAGGGGTATAAGATTAGCGCGTTCAACCAAAAAAATACTTATTAATATAGAATTATAGACATACATCCAATTTTGGTTTAGTTTACTTTTATTGTATCAAGAATATTTATTGCGGCGTTGAGTTCTGCCACTTAACACGCAATGCCTCCAGAACACGGCAGAAAGTGAGGAATGGAGTGTCTTACACTGGGTTTCCTCTGCCTACCCTGCTGTGTGTGGAATACAGCGTGAAGCTGATAATATTTTTTCATACAAATCATAATTTCTTACAAAACATTGTAACAAATAAAATATTTTTTTATACACATATCTGATAAATTGCACCATAGTAATAGAGATGGTCAATAAATGAGCGGTCACAAAAGAATACGAACGTATTTTCCGGTCTTTAGTCCAGAGACAGGAAAAGGAATTTCCGCATTTCCTCCGGATGTTCCTCGTTTTTGTTTTGTTACAGCTTCCGTATGTTTCGAGTTATTGTCGTCTACCAATATTATATATTGAAAGGTTATGTTGTTTAAGAACTTCTTTTTGTTAGCTTCACGCAGTTTTCGGCATATAGCGAGGTAGGCAGAGAGAGCCTGGGAACCTAGTGCTAAGACACTACGTTTTCATGACTTTCAAATTCAACGTCATGCTTTGCCTCGTCATTGAAAATATTAAATAAGTCATTCCCCCGAATGAGAATCCATATAGGTATTATATAAACTTTTTAGAAATCAAAACATTTTTTACTATAATTATTTTGTATAATAAACACATTTTTTACTAAACATTCTTTATTATTTATTATATTTCAATACACACAAAAACATAATAAAAAGCCAAATCATTTGAATAGAAACTAAAACTAAGGCTTCAGCCTCGTCTGATACAAAATAGATAAATTAACTCGATCACACTCAGGAGGGAAGCACCGAAAAACACTCCTCCCACTCCCCCTACGTCCACTGAAACAATATTCGGAATAAGCATATATATATATATATATCGATATATATATATATNATATATATATATAATTATACTCAAAAAAAGGCGTGTCTTTGTGGTTTAGCTGCACGGCACGGCGTTTGACTGTAAGCACGACGATTATGAGTTCGATTCCAACTCGAGGAAATTAATTATGAATGTTGTTACCTCTCTGTGGTAACCTGCATTGTTTCAAAAATTAGGCGATGCGTGGATAACATAGTGTCCCAACTATAGGTTGCCTCTTTGTAACTTGCAGAAAAAACTTTTCTAAATTAACTTATATAAGATATTAATTCTTATGAAACCTTATATAATTTTTATGACCCTAGATTTATGATTACAGGTAAATATTGAAACAATATATGTTCTGCCATTGCCTGCTTGAATTAATACGTTACACAGAACTAAAGTTTGGATATTTATTACATATCTATACAAACAAAAGCAAAATCTAGACAATAGTTTAATTTTGTTTTTGCGTCACGCTGTTTCCCGTACATAGCAGAGTAGGCAGAGGGAACCTAGTGTTGAGACAATCTGCTCCGCCGAATTCTGGACGCATTGTATGTTGAGAGACGGAACTCAACACTGCGCTTTGCCTGACACCTGAGTAAAGAAAATGGAAGTAATAAAAATATTTCATTTCCTTGATTAGAACATGAACCCACAACTTGTCGCATTTACAGTGACTGTAAACTTTGTGCCCCTACGCCACAACTGGCCTTAGTACAAAATGATCGAATTCCTTCAACACAAAGAGAAATTTTATTTCAGCCTTTGTCAATATTTAAATCTTTGAAGGCATCCATATCGGTTTTCAATTATAATTACAAATTCGATAGCTCTCTCAAAATCATATTTGAATAAATTGAGGTTTAAACGCGTCAGTGTCGAATTATCTTTTTATAGGGAAAAGTTAAAGCTTATAAAGCTTGTTACGGATGGTTTTTTAATCGTTAAATTTTAGGAAGTAATCAGTAAAATGTATTTTTATTAATATTTTTACTAGCCAATTGTATTGTAAAGATGAAAATTAATATAATTAATCTTACTGTAAACGCGACTGTTCTAAGTTCGATTCTCATCGATGGGAATTAATTACTTTTATTTTTTTCTTTTTCTTAATAAAATAAACAAAGTACAATTTTTAAGTGCATGTATGTTTGTATTTTGTTTTTATGTATTAATTTTGTCCGAAACCCTAGTAAAACTAAATAAATATAATTAGAGGAAAAGTATCAAATCATCAATCATGTATCCCGCACACAGCAGGCTAGGCAGAATTTTTCCCATTTATAACTATAACTTACCTTATTGTAAATTAATTTTGTCCGAAAACTTAGTAAAACTAAACAAATTTAGTACATAGGACTTACAATTTTAATACATAATTAAAATAGGACTTACAATTTTAATACATAATTAAAATAGGACTTACAATTTTAATACATAATTAAAATTCTCACCAACTAATCCAAGGATATCTTTTATAGCGAGTCTACGAATCCTCAAACTGGGTAGCTGGGCCAAGCGTACGCGTGCACGAGATCCTCTTTTCATAAGTTCCGACGACGACTTCACTGTCAAACGACTGATGAAAAGAAGAAATGTTAAGCTATTTTGATTTATTGTCTTTTATTTTAACCGACTTCTATACCACGTTTGATATTCGAAAACACAGTTTCAAAGATACTGGAGGAGGGTCACGTAAAAAGCATGAGGACGCCCCGGAGGGCAAGTATGAAGAGGTTGATGACAGTGGACGAGGCGAAAGAGGTCTGTAGAGACCGTAGCGTTTGGCGCTTCATTGTCGTTGACTAGCCCACTAGTAATAAAGCGTGAAGTTAAGTTTAGTTAAGTTATCTATTATTATCTACCTTTACATATCTATCATATTACAGAACACTGAAATATGACTTCAAATTCCTCTTGAAATTTGTGTATTGTTTAAATTCCAAAAGGAATTTTACGTATAAAATTTCTAAAATTCCTTTGTCCTTGCTTATTATATAAACATATTACATACATGTGTTATTTTAAATTCATGTCCAAATGATGAAATGTTTTAAAGATTAACTAAATATGTTAAAAATGGCTAAATAGAAATATAACAGTGAGGCCAGTTGTGGCGCAGTGGCACGAAGTGTGACTGTAAAGTTGACGAAATGAGATGAAATATATACTTAAATTTATATTTCCATTTTTTCGCTCTGGTGTCGAGGCTAAGCGCAGCGTTGAGTTCTGCCACTCAACACGCAATGCCTCCAGAACTCGGCAGAAAGTGGGGAACGGAGTGTCCTTACACTAGGTTCCCTCTGTCTACCCTGCTCTGTGCGGGATACAGCGTGAAGCTAAAAGAAAAAATATAACAGTCCCCTTTGCCTACCAACGTGATATGATGAGGTGATCGTGATATATGATATGCGTATAGATAAAAGAATCTATAAAATTATATTTATTTATCAATTCCTTTGTAGTATTCTTAATAATACTTACTTATAGAAGATATGAACAACTTTGTAAAGAGTTTCGTCACAAGCCATAGGGCAAGCGCATTCGTATTTAATTAATTCATCTGAAAAAATATTAAACACATTTCATGTGGCGCAGCGGCTCAATGTCCGGCTGTGAGAACGACGATTGTGGATTCGATTTCCACTCAGGGAAATGTTCCTTTTCCTTGCTCTGAAAAGATAGATCTTAGTAGCCATCGAGGCTAGTCATGGCGCAGGGACACAAGTGTGTATCTGTAAATACAATAGGTTGTAGGTTCGATTTCCCCTCGAGGAATTTAAAAAAAAATCTCATTACCCAGCTGTAAACCAAACCAAAACGAATAACGATCCAAAGCGCGGTGTTGAGTTCCGCCTCCCAACACGCATCTTTCTACTTACAGTGTTAAACTAAGAAAAATCAACAAGATACTGACAATGTGATACTTATGTTGTTTTTGGACTAAAGCATTACAAAGTAATATAAGATTCCGTCACTGAGTAACACCCTAGAAACATTAACATTTATGTACAAATTGTTGGCCTAATATGGTTTTAATTGGAGTTAAGGCCGTCGTATTAAGGACGTGTTGCAGTGGGTAAGCGCGATGTTTAAAGGATCGATTTCCACTTTAGAGAATCATTTTATTTTATTTATTTTCATTTCAGCACGCAGTAGACAAAATCTGGCGTTTAGTCCCGCCACTTAACATGTAGTATTACGAAGGTCAGTTGGAAAATATGGAGCGGAGTGTCTTTACTCAAGGTTTTCTCTGCCTGCCTCTATGAGAGGGAAAAAACGTGACACTGCAATATGAATTTGATTTAATTAAAATTATTTCAATCTTGATATATCCTCTACATTTTACGACTCTGGCCGAAAAGACTTTCAAATTAAGAATAAATTAATTTGCCAAAAACATTTTAACTTAAAATTTAAGTAGATAACAGTTATTGAAATGAATGTATTTCTTAGATCGAAGTTATATCGTATTTATTCTTAGATACGTTTAGTTTGAGTTACACTTACCTTTATTTTGGTACAGACAAGTCAATCCTTTTATGTCGCAAGCGGGAATTTGTACTGTAAAAAAATTGATTTAATATTTTTTCTGTAAAAATTATATATCAAAAATCGATTGAAAATTATTAAAAATCGATTGCCTTTAAAATTTATAAATCATCCGTTATTTTTTTGAATTAGCTGAAAAAACCGGTTAACCGAGGGTACACGGTACGATACAGTCGTATCAATTTCTGAATTGTAGATCAACAGAAAGTATAACTTCTAAAACTTGACTAACTTAATCTTGTACATACACCCGCATGAACTCTTATTTTTTAATATAAATATAATTAATTACCTATTTTCGGATTTTTTCCATTATTTGTACAAACATGGGACCGTAGACTTGAATATTTGATATTAATTTCAGCTGGATACCTCCACGAGATCACGATGGACGTACAGATATATATCTATGTATCTATGTATACATATATAAGAGTTGCAACTTAAAGTAAATGTTTACTTGCATCTGAGTGCGCCCAATATTATACGGAGGATGCATCAACACATTCCAGCCAAGCTCTCTCAATTTTTGTTGCGTGGCTATATCGTCCTTCCGTCGTGGCACCACGCCCTTCCTATTTACAAGTTACAGCCGGTTTTTCTCAATAGCTTTTTTTAACCTCATCAGTTGCTGACAGCAAAGGTCAGAATCAAGAATGTTACCCGGTGGCAAAAGCTTATAGTAGACGATTACTTTCCAATCCCACCATACACATAGCATCACTTTGTTCCGAGTCAGACTGGGCTTTGCCACGGTCTGTGGGGCTTGTCCATACTTCGACCATGATCTTTTTCGCACATTCTTATCGTAAGTCATCCATTTTTCATCACTCGTAATTAACTGTTTAAGAAATGGTTCAGAATTGTTACGTTTCAACAAAGGCACTGATTATATCTGTTCCAGAGCGAACCTCATCTTTCACACTAAAATTAGTACTCATTTTTTTATTTATTTCTTGCATCTTCAGAGTTCACATGTAATGGTATTAAAATCAGCCAGTTACATTCAGTACAGCCAAAGAGGTTTGATTACTAATAATACATTCAAAATACGTAAATACTTTTACCCCGACCTATTATATAATTATTCCTTTTACTTATGCAAAATTGTAATTTTATTTCGTTCATATAATATCTCAACATTGAACAGCTCACACTCCTTACCTGTCTTGCTTATAAATGATTTATTACCTGCAAACGTGGCGCTTACAATATAATGACTTTTGTACTTAACCCTTAACTAATGTGTCGAGTGACTAACGTGTGCTATCACGACGGTTGTGAGGTCTTCTGATTTTTATTATTAGAGTAGGTAAATAGTATAGATTCCGTCGGGTTTTTTTTCTATAGGAAACGGGAAAAGACAAGTGAAACATATTAATTTTTTTTTATCAGCTTCACACTGTACCCCCTCGTACACAGCAGGGTAGGAAGAGGAAACCTAGTGTTAAGACACTCCGTTCCCCACGTTCCGCCGAGTTCTGGAGGCGTTGGGAGGCATTGAGTGTGTTCACTTTTACTAGAGGAAATAACATATTCAATAACACGCAATACATCGAAAATTCGGCGAAAAGTGGGAAACGGAATGTTTTAGCATAGGTTCCGTCTGCCTACCCTACTAATTGCAGAATACAGCGTGAAGCTGAATAAATATATATATCCGTTACTTCATTATTTAACACATGTGTAGTTTAGAAGCAGATTTACATATTTTATGGATATTTTTTCTCATAGTAGCATCATAGCATATAACGCTAAGCTATAAATATATATTACCTTTCCTTCGAAAAAATAGTCTTAGACGCTATTCTCATAAAAGATCGTTAAAAAGGTCGTGTCAACTGGAGGGACAAAAGGGATAATTTTATCCACACACTTTACCCTAGAAATGGAACCGAAAGGTTAAGCCTTATTTTAACCCTCTTTTCATTGATTTTTTTCAAGACAGGTTGGAGGTTTTGAAGATTCACTGTAATTTGTTTTTTTAGTAACTTATTTATGTTGTTATACATCAAATAACATACAGAGTGTTTTTGTCAGCACCACTTTAAATACAATCATAGTTTTAAATACTCTGTAAAAGCCTAATACGATTATTTTTTTCCCCAAAAATGAAAAAGTGATTTTTTCAAACAAAATAAATAATAAAATTTTCGTTGTAAACTAAAACGTCATTTGTGAAGAACGACGCACGCACACATACCGCCGGAAACCGCCGCATGCGCCTCATTCCGACATCTAGTCGTAAGTATTGGCGACAAAGTTCAAAGTTAAAAAAATAAATAAATAAATCAGCTTCACGCTTTATCCCGCACACAGTAGGGTGGGCAGAGGGAACCTAGTGTTAAGACACTCCGTTCCTCACTTTCTGCCGAATTCTGGAGAAATTGCGTGTTGAATAGCAGAACTCAACGCCGCGCTTAACCTCGACACCAGAGCGAAGAAATGGAAATATAAATTAAGTAAATATTTCATCTCCTCGAGTGGGGATCGAACCCACATCCAGTCGGTTTTACAGTCACACTTTGTGCCCCTGCGCCACAACTGGCCTCATACCACTCATCCCCACAAAACAAAACTATTATAAGCAGGATATAGCGTGAAACTTAAGAAAGTCATTCCAAATACGATACATATCCCTACATAAGTATATAAACTATCAGAATTTTGGTTTTCTTATGAACGACGGCGTCGTCAATAAAACCTCGGAGGCTTCTACAAATGAAAGTCGGTTTGCATGAAACAAATAAATATAGTACGTGAAGAACATATCCTAACTATTGATATTGATTGACAAAGTTCTGGAAGTTCTAAAACATTTACTTGGTAATCTTCTGATAAGTTCTTATTCTATTTAGGAAAAAGAAAAAAGATATAACGTATATGTAGATCTAAAGAAAAGGTAAAATTTTTGTATAAATCTTTATAGAATCATTTTACCTTTTCTTTTACTGTTTTTTTTTTTTGGTATTTTAATGTGAGTGAAATTGATTTCATTCTGATGTTATTTGCTATGTATTTATTGTAATACTATAAATAAACGTGTTTCCTTTATTTAACCATCACTTTTCACCACCCAGTATCTCTAAACCAAGCAAAAAGCAAAGGTAAAAGTAATATAGGTTCTATGGGCATATCCTTTATGGTTTACCATATAACTTCCAAGTGTTCATACACTTCGTTCTCCACTTTTCGCCTACTATTAAAATTACGAGTCGAATAATTTATCTCACCACCACTCCGTACTTCTACTTTACTTACAAGAAAGCCAGGAAATTAAAATAATTTAAATATAATCATATCACCGAATAGAAATTGAACCCACAGTCAATTTACAGCTAGATCTTGCAAAAAAGATAACTTACCAATTTTAGACATAAAGTGATGTGTACAGTTACAATAAGACTTCTGTGCCAATGCTCTACAGTACAACAAGCACCCGCTATAAGTGTATTCTCCAAACGGCCAATTAGGTAACGAAGGCCGATCGGTTTTGAAGAGACAACCTCGCATGCTTTTTGAAAGTGACGAAACGGAAACATCGTTCACTGTTTGTTCAACCTGAAACAATATATATTTTTTAGTTTCAAATTGTATCCCGTATATCACAGGGTAGGCAAAGGGAACCTAGTGTTAAGATACTCCGCTCAACGCTGCACTTTGCCTTGATAAACATATCAGTGTGGGAAAATAAAAATAATTAGTTAAATTTCCCAAAGTGGAAATCGACCCACAATCGACGTGGTTACACTTTGTGCCTCTGCGCTACGATAGCCTATCTGTAAAATATTTACAGGTACAATATATGTACATAACATAATAATTTAGGTTCATTCTGCAATATTTTCGCCAACACGACGATTTTGTTGCCCACTTAAGACACGTCGATTGTCTATAGTAGAACACGACAGTCGTGTATTCGAATCGAATACTACCTATAGATTTCGCTTTTCAGAAGTTTACGGAATTGTACTTTGAATTTCTCTTTTTAACTGTGACTACTAAGATGAAAAATAGATCGAGAAATATTATTTTATTAAAATAATAAAATACATACATTATTAGGATTTAATTGCTTATTTAAAGTTATATTTATTAGCCTTCAAATTTCTACCTTTAAAATGGCTTCAAATTCAGTAATCAAAGGCAAGGAGCTGGATCGCCCGAGTATATTTTCTAGACTCACTGAAACCAGGTCATCCGGTGAGTGCACTCTTACCTGAAATAATTAATAGACGGTTTATTCAAAGTTAATTTTAAATTATTATAAATAAATAATGAAAATATTATTAAAATATGACTCAACACTCAACAGTGCCGTGCAGTATACAAAATTGACCCTAACGGGACTCGAATCTATGCCTCTTGGAATCTATTCAGACTGTCTGTTCCTAGTCATACGTTCTCATAATATTACGGCAATATTCTTATACGACTTACTATTAAAGCGAAAAATATTTATTCGAAATTTGTAAGAGAATGAAGACTGAAAATGCGTGAAACTAAAAAAAAATATTTTTTTTTTTATAATATGAAAAATCTTGTTTTATACAGTTTTATTATTTAGTCTTCAAAGATCAGCATGTCAAAAGTTTTTTTCTATAATACCCATAATACTATACAATTCCTTTGAAAAATTGCTACAATGCGTTACAAAAGCTTCAGTGAAAAATATGTGGGTTTACGTTCGTGTAATCCAACGTCGAGATTAGACTGGGAAACCACTGTAACCTCGTGTTTTCATTTAAAAATACATACATTTTTCTTTATAAAGAAAATTAAATATAAAATGTATTTTAGCAGCATTTTAAAACGCGAATACTGTGTAAATTTCTTTGTCATTTATTTAGTTGTTTGTAGGTTCGATTTCCGTTAGATATTCTATCTAAATAAATTATTCTTATACTAAAAAATATTTTTATTTTGAGGCCAGTCTTGGCGCAGCGGCACGAGGTGTGACTGCAAAACCGACTGGTTGTGGGTTCGATCCCCACTCGAGGAGATGAAATATTTACTTAAATTTATATTTCTATTTCTTCGCTCTGGTGTCGAGGTTAAGCGCGGCGTTGAGTTCTGCCACTCAACACGCAATACCTTCAAAAAATTCGGCAGAAAGTGGGGAACGGAGTGTCTTAGCACAAGGTTCCCTCTGCCTACCCTGCTGTGTGCGGGATACAGCGTGAAGCTGATTAAAAAATATTTTCATTACATCTAACGACTAAAATTCTGCTCCTCGCACTGTCTTCTAATCTTACTTGTACTTTAACCAGAGCGAGGAAATGCAGTTATTCATTTTCCCACGTGAATATCGAATCAACAACCTACGGTGGTATTATAGTCGGATACAGTGCTGCTGTGCCACAACAGTCTCAGTAGATTTTATAAAAAAAACTGATTTACGCTGTATCCCGCATATAGCTGGATAGGCAGAGGGAATCTAGTGTTTAAAAAATCCGCTTCCGACAAATTTGAAAAGGCGCGTAAAGGGCGGAATTCAACGCCGGTTTTATAATATTATAATTAAATAGTAATTAATATTACAAAACTTGAGGCCGGTCGTGGCGCAGCGACACGAGGTGTGACTGCAAAATCGACTGGTTGTGGGTTCGATCCCCACTCGAGGAGATGAAATATTTACTTAAATTTATATTTCCATTTCTTCGCTCTGATGTCGAGGTCAAGCGCAGCGTTGAGTTCTGCCACTCAACACGCAATGCCTCCAGAATTCGGCAGAAAGTGGGGAACGGAGTGTCTTAACACTAGGTTCCCTCTGCCTACCCTGCTGTGTGCGGGATTCAGCGTGAAGCTAATTTAATTTTTTTTTTTATTACAAAACTTACGGCAACAAGCTCCACAGTTGTAAATGTCAAGAACGTCTTCTCTATTAGACAGGCAGAGGAAACCTAGTGTTGAAACACTCCGTTCCCCACTTTCCCTCGAATTTTTCGATACATTGCATGTTAAGTGGCGGAACTCAATGCCGGTTATATGAGATTACATTTAAATAGTAAATAACATTATAAAACTTACGCCAACAAGCTCCACAGCGGTAAATGTCAAGATGGGGAGACCGACTTCTCTATTCACGGTGAGTACGCTAGTGTTGTCGTGTAGAGCTGAATTGAAAACGAAGCACGTGCCGTATTCCGTTTCGACTGGGACGAATCTTGAAATACAAAAATACTTATATGCAAATTCTTTTATATGGATGTGTAGTTTCATATATTGAAGATAGTGAAGTGTACTTGGCTGTTCGAAACCATATACATATGAGTTATTTGATTTTTAATTATTGGAATATATTCACGAACGTATTTCGTGCAATGTATTTTTTTTTACAAAATTTAAAAAATATACATTAGCATTCTGCACTCCTACTCTATATGGACTAAAACTATGCCAAATTTAATACTATTCCATCTACACTTTTTGCTTTACGTATTATTCTTGAATTTGCACTTTTCCATTCGAGGGGCAACCGGAAGATGGTACAAGGGCGAAGCTCTCTGACCATATCTATTCTTCGTCCATGATTTGGACGGGTCCTTAGATTGGCTAAGTAAAGCCTTTGGAAATGTCTAGTTTAGTGATCCGGGTAGGGGGAAACATGAAGGGGGTACAAGCAGCGGGTCAAGAATCAGGTAGGGAGAAGATATCCGTAGGATGCTTCTCGTGCCAATATCTATAGGTATATTTGCATAGTCATGAATTCAAATTATTTCAATTTGTGTTAGATAGAGTTTATTAAAGAAATGGAATTAGTTCAGTATCAATAAAACACTATTTTTTCTATACTATCTATACTTATTATTATTATTACAAAGAGGAAGAGTTGATTTTGTCGAATGCACTAATCTTAGGAAATAGGGATTCAATTTGAAAATATTTTCTTATGGAATAGTCAATTTAACGAATAGGCATATCATATATAACGTCATATCATAACGAATATCACGTTAATCGCTGCTATATAATCCACTGTACCTGTGGTCACAATCACCTCGGGCATTTGTGTCCATGAATGTGTCATATGACACGGCTCTTAGTTTTTCTTTATTAGATCTAGGGGCCAAAAAACTTACTATGTTTTTAGCTTCACATGTCAGGGTAGGCAGAAGGAACCTAATGTTAACTCCGTTCCCATTAAGGTACTACCATTATCCACTTCCGCCGAAATCTAGAGACATTCCGCCGAATTCTAGATATATTGCTTGTTAAGCGAACTTAACGCCGTGCTTTACCTCATCACCAGAGCAAAGAAATGATAATACTAAATATATTATTCCTTTGAATGGGAATCGAACCCACAACTGTTTGCCCCAACTTTGTTCCCCTGCGCCACGACGTCCTTATAAAGGTTACTATTTAATATACATATTACATTACGAAATATATCAATATACAATTTCACCTTTTTTGGTTCTTTATTTCTTGCTAAATAATTAAGTAAGCAAGCAAGAACTACAAAAAAGGTTTGAAGCCTAATTAATATTCTTCATTGTATTTATTTGATGCGAACTCAAATTCAGTTATGTGGGTTGAAGAGACAATGAAGGTCGCCCTTTTTAGTCGCTTTTAAAACATTTCTAAAGATTTATTTATGTTTACAAAAACCAACAATATTATTTAAAGGAAAGTCTTTTACAAAAAAAAGATATTAAAACTATTACAACAATACGATAAAAGAAAAAAATTGAATAATTGAATATTACAAAATGGATAGCTAAATATGTCCATGCTACACGCAACGGAATCTTAAAATTTTCTCAGCATTTTCCGTTATCACTCCGCTCCTATTGATTGTAGCAAAGTATACCAACCTAATGCTATATTAGTCAGTTATGTCTTTTTTTTTATCAGCTTCACGCACACAGCAGAGTAGGCAGAGGGAACCTAGTGTTAAGGCACTCCGTTCCCCACTTTCTGCCGAATTCTGGAAGCATTGCGTGTCGAGTGGCAGAACTTAACGCCGCGCTTAGCCTCGACTCCAAAGCGAAGAAATGGAATTTATGTAAATATTTCATCTCCTCGAGTGGGGATCGAACCCACAACAAGGCCTCAAGCATATCTTAGAGTTTAAATATTTTATTTCCTCGAGTGGAAATAGAATAGTGTCGCGTTTACAGCAGAACATTTGTGCCCACCACTGGTCTCGCCACGACTGGCCTCAGTTCAATAATTTTTTTAAACTACTAATTTTAATCAAAATTTCTCTTTTAGAGATTAATGTACAAGGAAAAAGAAATATCCATAGAGATAATACCCGCTAATAATGTCGCTCATAATATTAATGGAAGCACTGGATTGGAAAATTTAATTACGTATTCCAATATCTAGGAGGTTGGGATTAGATCCTCGTTAACTGAATAAATTTTCTTGATATCAGAATTATCATCGTTTATTCTTATTTTAGATATTAATCTTGATCGAAAAATATATATATTTACAATTTTTTTTAATATAAAAGCTTCAGACGGTAAACTTGAAGTTTTCATTAATTTCAAATTGTTTTCATTTTCTAGTGCTGGTACTAAAACAAAGCGTGGCGTTGAGTTCCACCACTCAACACGCAATATCTTAAGAGTTGGGAAGGAAATGAGGAGCGGAGTGTCTTAACACTAGTTTCCCTTTGCCTTCTCTTCTATATGCGGGATATATAAGGTCAAAAAAATAAAACCTTACAACTACTATTGCACCACGATTTAGTAGTCAAACCACGTCAGAAAATATAGGAGAAAAACTTACTCATCACAACATTTAAAGTATCTATCGCCCCACCAGCAATCAGTCAGTAACTCTGAACATTTGCTCCTTATCCTCTCAACGGCCTTCTCGAAGTCCTCTATACACGTCACATTGACGCTACATATGTTGCATGTCCTACAAAATTTGACGTTCCAAAACGAAACTTCTTTGAGAAACATTGCTAGACTCAATGGTAGGTTGTTCCTAAAGAAATATAAAATGGATAAATTAAGAAAATGTGAAGCCAGTCGTGGCGCAGAGGCACAAGAGTTTCAATCGACCGTAAACCCGACAGGCTGTAGGTTCGATTGAAGATGAGCCCCTCCACTCAAGGCCTCGAGAATTGGGAAAGGAGTATCTCAACACTAGGTTCCCAAGTTCACACATTTATAGCTATATAACAAAATATATTTGGTACAATCAAGCTGTAGAATATGAAAGATATCAAAAATACCTACAATCTATATAAAATTCATAATTCATATCTAAACAAGTAGAATAGAATAAGAAGATACTGTAATACTCACTGAGTAAGATAAGCCTTTATTCGTCCATTATCGTTTGTTTGTTCGCAAACCGTCACCGCCGGGAAGGGAGTTTTCCAATCCAAGTAATTTGTCTCCAACGAATAAGAGGCGGCCCCCGTGGAGAACAGCCTGAGAGCGGACTGCAATATCACACTAGCGCCGAAACAGGATGCCAGTAGCACTGAAGACCAGAATAATCTGAAATATAATGTTAATGTATGAATATAGAAGTAATGTATCTTTTAAAAAAATATTAAAAAAAAAATTAAATGAATCTTATATATTTTTAAAACTTTCCCTAGAGCAGGATTTGAATCCAAACCACCAATGAGGGTTATTCAACGGAATGATTAATTACTTTGACTACACATATGCAACGGTACCGCCTTTATTTACTTTACAAGTCTTCATAAATCATATTAAAATACAATTTTTTGCAAATCGTATTAAAATAATTAATCTTATAAATAACTAAAAGTACCTACTCGATACGTAATGTGTTTACGGATTTAGATAAAATGTTTTGAATATTTTCAATTAAAATTACCTAACTTTAATCTGCCTGAAATTTTGTTATCTCGTACATCAATCCCCAATTATAAAAAAAAAACATTTTGGCATGTAAAGTATACGTAGTTGTTTTTTGACTTTCAGCCCGGTAAATACAATTATAAATAATAAAAAAAAAATAGAATTTAAAATTTTAATTAAAAAGAGACATTGTAGATATGTTTTCATAAAAAAATATTGACTTTAAACTGCAAATTTAAAATGTCACTGAAAAATAATATTGTCCATGAATATACTTAATGCAGCAGTTAAGCACGTTCAAAAGCACTTAATAAAATTATATAAAGTTTAAATGTTACTAAAATATGGCTATTAATAATGTAGTGAGCATTTTTTTTATTATATAACATTATAAAATATATAAGCATGATATATTTAAATCCCATAAAAAATGTTTTTTTATAAAAAAAGGATATATTTATATGATACGACCAAAGTGCTGTTCCTAATATAGCAATGTTACCTATTCACGGTACCGCGAAATTATTAAATATAAAAATACTGTTATTAAATTTAAATATTTTTTTTAACTTCTCGCTGTATCCCGCACACAAATCGTTGTCAGAGGGAACCAAGTGTTTACCAATGCGTGTTGAGTGGCGGAGCTCAACACCGCGCTTTGCCTCGACACCAGAGTGATGAAATGAAAATATTTAATATTTCATTTCCTCCAGTAGAAATCAAACCGACAACCTGTCGCGTTGCAATCACACACATGTGCTCCTGGCCACGACTGGCATCACTGGCCCATAATATTACATAGTAGGACAAATTTATATATTAAACCAACCTTTTTAAATAAGGAATATACGATACAGAAACAACATAGCGAATGCCATGTAAATTGCTCATATCACCAAAATATTGAAATTTACTAAGAAATTTCTTATAAATTAAATCACAACTATATTTATTCCTAACCATTACTAAAAACAAAGTTCACGTGATTGTTCTAACTACATACTACGAAACTAGTTATGCATTCGTGTCATACGATCAGTTTTTGGTTATGTAAATCGATGTTATGTTTTGTTAAGCTTTATTTAATGGCTTTATGTAATCCTAGCGCAGGAGCACAAAGTTGCGACTGTACACACTACAGGTTGTAAATTCGATGAAAATTAAGTGTTCATGAACACTTACTTATCCCACAATTACATGATTATTACCGTTCTGGTCTAACTAACCCACCGCTGGGCTGCGACTATCAAAAACAAGAAAGAGAGTCTAACAGTTAGTTTGGACATGTTGAAGGTCTTCGATCGAGTGTGCCATGAGGCGCTCCTTGCAAAACTCCCGTCCTATGGCTTTCCAAGAATCTATGCAGGTGGATCGCCAACTATCTCACTGGGTGCAGCATCAAAGTCACTGTCGACGATTTTTGCTCCGAATACATGCCCGTGAACGCTGGCGTTCCATAAGGCTGCTTGATGTCCCCTACACGGTTTCTTCTGCATATCAATGACACATTAGAGGATTCTAGTATTAATTGCTATCGTATCGCCGTATCGCCAGTATTGCAAAACACTCTAGTTATACCCGCGTCCAGTATCAGCATATTGGGCCTTAGCGTTTCAAATGAAATTCAGTATCACGATCATCTGGAAAGGAAGGCTAAGTTGGCCTCAAAGGAATTGGGGGTCATCTGCAGAGCGAGACATTACTTCACGTCAAAACACCGAATGGCCCTGTATAAGGCCCAGATTCATTCATATGGGATGCTGTTTTCATGCCTGGGCTGGTGAACCCTTGGTGTCAGCTTGATCCATTTGATCACATACAATGTAGAGCGTTCAAATCGTTGGGGTCTGTGAAAAGTTTGACACATTGGCTTATTGCGTAGAGATGTCTCCTCGCTGTGCGTTCTCTACCGCATTTATCATGAGGAGTGTTCTGGAGAACTGTTTGACCTATTAACTGCCACCGAATTTTCTAGCTTCTCAAACTCAAGTACCATTTACATCATCTAGATACGTGGCACTCCATAACTGTGCATTCTCGTAAGATTTTCCTTCTACTCGCCAGTGAACTGTGGAAAAACCTAACTGCGGTAGTGTTTCCAGATCGATACGACTAAAAGCTCCACCTTAAAAACTGGCAACGGGTCACCGATCACTTACTATCAGGTGACTGGTACGCCCGTTTGCTTTGTACTTTTCCATAAAAAAAGATGCGATCTCTTCGTAGGACATGAGAAGATTCCGCAATGGAAAGATACATAGAATGGCAAGTACTAGCCAGTATGTCACGGTGAGTCTGGTGAAAGAATGGCAAAAAAGATTTATGATGGAAAAGTGAACAGTAAGCTTGGGGGAGACCTAGGTTGACCTTCCAAAACAGTGTATCACAGATACTTGAGGAAGGTCACGTAAAAAGATATGAAGACTCCCTGGAGGGCATGTATGAAAAGGTTGATGACAGTAGACGAGGTGAAAGACGTGCGTAGAGATCGTTACGTTTGACGCTCCGTTCTCTTTGACTACCCTGCTAGGGATACAGCATAAAGCTATGTTAAGTGAATATTTTTTATTTCACTCACATAATATGTGCATTTAAAAAATATATATTTTTCTTTTCATTTTTTTATGGGAAAAAAGAAAGACTCCCAAGTGCGCTGTCGAGTTCCAATATTGAACACTTAATATCTCAGAAATTGAGGAACGGAGCGTCTTAATACTAGGTTCCCTCTATCCGCTCTACTATGTATACCTAAGCAAGAAAAAGCAACATTGTACAAACTTAATTGTTGTTACTTATACTCGCAATTCCAGTAGAATATAAATAACAAAGGCAGCATAATTAAAATATTTCACAAACATTATTTAAGTCGAATTAAGGATGATTCAATAATTAAGTAAAAAAAACGCGATAAGAATAATTATATTTAAAAAAATATTATTAAATAATTATTGCAAACATAGTATGCTTTTCGTGACTGCCTTAAATGTAATAAACATGTTTCGATGTTTTTTTTTATTATTTTAAACACGTTATAATGATTGTAACTAACGATGTAATATTATTTATGTGGTGAACAATTTCGTATTATATGTGTTGTGGGTATGGGCGTAGGAGGGGGAGGGACCTAGACCCATGCATTACATTTTCTTTCAAAATAAGTATTTATATTTTTTTAGAATCATGCAAAAAGGTCCAAACAAAAATATTAATATTAATAGGTAAAGGTAAAGTAGTGTAAGTCATAGTATGAATGTAAATAGAAACAAGAAAAACGAATTATTCTCCAGGGCACATTGTTAAAAGAGTACGTCAAAATAGTTTAAGCGATATATAACCTTCAAATCAGACTCACAAATAATATCTACACGACAGTCAGCATGTAACTGAAAAAAAGCGAAATTTATTTTTGTCCACAAGTGTCTGCACCGAGGTACTTAATATACGTCTTTTATAGCGTAATGGTAAAAATATTAAAAGTTACAGTGAAGTATAGAGAGTGAAATATTTCTTTGACGTTATTATGCAAGGTTTCTGTTTAGACGGACTAATAAAACAGCAACTCCAAAGTTCCATGATCGAAAATAATTTTAGAGCAGTAAAAAATATGTATAACTATGATAAATAAAAAATTGTCTTTATTCTGGCGGCTATTTGCAATTCATTAAATAAATTATAAGACGAGTACTTAAACATTCTGTTGACTTATTCAATTTGAATATAATTTAGCAAAATTATATTTAAAATATAATAAGTTCTTTGATTTTCACGATTTTTACACATTTTAAATGAAACTATTTTAGCCGGATTAATCGCGTATATTTTAGATTATACATTTTGGAAACCCGACGTTTCGAACACATAGGTATGTAGAGACCGTAGCGTTTAGCTTTCGCCTCGTCCACTGTCATCAACCTCTTCATACATGCCCTTCGGGGGGTCCTCATGCTTTTTACGTGACCTTCCTCCAGTATCTTTGATACTGTGTTTTCGAAGGTCAACCGAGGTCTCCCCCTACCTCTCTTACCGCTCACTTTTCCATCATAAATCTTTTTTGCCATTCTTTCATCACTCATTCGTTCGACGTGCCCAAACCAGCTGAGCACGTTCTTCTTCATTCTCACCGTGACATCCTCGCTAGTACCTGCCATTCTGTGTACCTCTTCATTGCGGATTCGATCAGCTAAGCTGACTCCGCATATCCTACGAAGAGATCGCATCTCCACAGCATTCATCTTTCTTTCATTCTTCTTCTGTAATACCCACGTTTCGCTGCCGTATAACAGAGTCGGTACCAAAACTGCATTGTGTACGGCCAAACGCGCAGCTGTGCTGACGTTTCGCCGTCTCATCAATGCAGCTAAGGCTCCGTTAACCTTGTTACCGGCAGCAATACGCCTTTCCACATCCATCTCGTATCTTCCATCTCTACTGAACATACTTCCCAAGTATACCACTTCATTCACTTGTTCTAATATCTAATAAATGCCCATTCTTGATATCAGAAATGTGTTCCTTCACCCTCACACCGATGCTGTCAGAAGACCAACAAGCCACCCACAGTAAAGAAACAGCCGGCACTTCTACCTTATGTGAAGGGGATTACAGACAGGATTGGCAACAATCTTAAGAAGAGCTTTCATAAAAATTATATTCAAGCCTAACAAGAAAGTGAGCTAATTCTTGAGACCAGTGAAAAGTAATATTGCTTTACAAAGTGCAGGTGTATACAAACTAGATTGTGACTGTGGCTTATCATACATAGGTCAAACAAAGAGAAACATGTATCAACACCAGAGCGAAGAAATGAAAATATAGATTTAAGTAAATCGAATCGAATCGAATCGAAGGGATCAGGATATACCATTTTAGCAAAACTAGATGCAAAAGTCACGAGAAAAACTTCGCTAGTGCTAATGTGCTGCCCTTAAAGCTCCATAAACTTTTAAGAGGTACCAAGAGATATTTTGGGATAATCATAAGATGTTAATGTTTTATCACATGTTCCGTAGCTTGAGTCATGATTTTAAGATAGTAATGAAAGCTACAGGTTCTAGTTTTGGGTAATATCTACAGAAAAAAATTAAAAGAAATGTAATAATAACAAAAGGTACGGACCATAAATCTGTAGTGTAAATAAGAATTAAAATTAAAAAAAAAAAAAAAAAAAGCTACAGGTTTTAGTCATCATTGTGAAAGACGCCTGAAGCGTTAGAAATACATCGAAGAGTAAAATGCAAGAAGTAGTGTAGATGCTAGCTGTCAAATTTCTTTAATCTAGGTCAACCGGAAGTACCCTATTAATTATCCTTTATAGTGTCTAAATACGATTTTTTGCGATATAAACGGCCATATCTTTTTTAAGTAAATGTAGAAATACGATTTTTTCAAGAAATCAAGAGTCAACCATCAACATCAACCTGAGCATATGGTTTGAATTTCAACTCGATATCTCCAAGCGTTCTTAAGGTCAAGGCTCTTGAAAGACAATAAAGTGATCTTATAAAGGTTCCTTTTTTCCTTAGGAGGTACATAGCTCTAAATATTAATGTTTTTAGCGACTTAGTAATAAAAAAGGCAAATTTACTGTAAGGTACAAGCGCCAAAAATTTGCTCTGAAAAATCCACTGATTTCAAATATGTATATACATAACTCAACATCGCAAAAACTGGCGTTTAGACCACTAAGCGTTTCAACCGTCGATATAATATTTTAATTGTACGCTAGCCTCCAAACCTAGGAAAAATTATTTCTAGATACGACCATAGTAGTGGGTTAAATTCTTCAATTTGTTTGTTTCATACAAATTCAAAAATAGTAGTAGCACAGTAGTAAAATAATTGAAATAAACGAAATAATTATAATAATTTAACCAATCAAAAGAAATGAAGAAGTCGTCATCGACAGGCATTCTTTTTTTTTCATCTTTTGGGCAGGGACAAAAGCGTGTAACTGTAAACGACGGTTTTGAGTTTGATTACTACTCGAAGAAATAAAATATTTAATATTTTCATTTTCTCGCTCTGATAGCGCTGCTTTGAGTTCCGCCACTCAACCCGCAATACTGCGGAAAATGGAGAACGGAGTGTCTTAACATCAAGTGTTCATGGTCCCTTTGCCTCACTTGATCTACTAAGAGCGGGATACAGGGTGAAACTAAAAAAAACGAAACGAAAAAGTAATATCTATAATACTCTCTTCAATTAAAACTTTTTTTAATTTGAGAAGCCTTAAGTTTCTATTTCAAACAGTCAAAAGTAATGACAGCTCAGGCTCAGTAATTGGATCCTCTTGCTTTATTAATCAACATTATCTTAAAGAACGGACCTCTAAAATGTTGGATTCTTTACATTTAAAGCTAGAGAATATTTTTTTAATATAATATATTTTTTACACACAAATTCTGTATAGCAGGTAGAAAATATAGTATAATAACATAAAATCTTGAAAACGTATAAAAATTTGAACGTAGCGGCATTCGAACCCGCGCCTCCTGGAAACCGACCAGGCGCTCTGACCACTAAGCCATACGTTCTCATCAAGCTACGTCGAAATTCTTATACGCTTGTTACAACTTATTTACGTTGTTAGTATCTCTGTAGGGAGATTTTTTACAAATATCCGCTACCCAAAGATAATTACTTAGAATTATCGTTTTAGCAAGAGAGAATACTATTTTAAAATATTTTTTAACATTTTTAAAGTGTTATTCCACACTTAGGAAAGAAAAATACTTATTTAGAAAACGTATAAAAATTTGAACGCAGCGGGACTCGAACCCGCGCCTCCTGGAAACCGACCAGGCGCTCTGACCACTAAGCCATGCGTTCTCGCCAAGCTACGTCGAAATTCTTATACGCTTGTTACAACTTATTTATGTTGTTAGTATCTCTGTAGGGAGATTTTTTACAAATTTCCGCTACCCAAAGATAATTACTTAGAATTATCGTTTTAGCAAGAGAGAATACTATTTTTAAATATTTTTTAACATTTTTAAAGTGTTATTCCACATTTAGGAAAGAAAAATACTTATTTAGAAAACGTATAAAAATTTGAACGTAGCAGGATTCAAACCCGCGCCTCCTGGAAACCGATCAGGCGCTCTGACCACTAAGCCATACGTTCTCAGCAAGCTACATCGAAATTCTTATACGCTTGTTACAACTTATTTATGTTGTTAGTAATCTCTTTTTAATTTTATGCCTATTTGGTGATATTCCACAATTATTATTCATTAATGGTTACTTGAAAGAACTGAACATCGCACTTATGTAACTAGGCCGGGTGGGACAATGCTAGCTTAATGCTTTATCCCGCATATAATAAAGCGTGAAGCTAGAGATATTCACCACTTATCAGGACAATGGCACAATGTTAAAACACTCCGTTCTCCTGGTTCTACCGGAATCCGTGATATAGTTTGTTAAGTGGTAGAATTAAACTCTGCGTTTTTGTCTTATTAAAACGGGAAAATATTATTAATTTAAATATATACAATGTGGTAGTGATTCGATCAGAATTCGGCGGAAAGTATCACACCGGAGTGTCTTAATGGGAATAGAGCGTCTTAACAATGTCTCGTCTGCCTACCCTGGAAGGGTTCTCATCTCTGTTCCCTAGCTTTAAATGTATAACATCTAACATAGCAGGCTATGTTAGACGTTATATAGAGTGAAGCTTAAAAAAATTAAGAGTAACATAATTAAGTATATGAGACCAATCGTGGCGACCTGTGTGCCTATAAACTCGACTGGTTATGTATATAGAATATGGATTCGATCCCCACTCGAGGAAATTAAATATTGAATAGTTTGATATCTTCGTTTTGGTGTCGAGGCTAAGCGCAGCGTTGAGTTCCGCCATTGAACACAAAATGCTTGTTGAATTTGGCGTAAATAGGGAACAGTGTCTAAACACTAGGTTCCCTCGGCCGTATATGACTAATGACTGATAAGTATATGACCATAATATGTTTAAAAAAATTCTACATTGTTTTTTTTTACTTTATCTATGAAACAGTTTTATATATCAACACTAAACAACAAAAATACATATCAACCTTGACTTCTATACAGCACTACGTAATATTTATCAAAACTATTTCATATATTATCAAAATATACGCAGTCAAATAATTCATAATATAAAGATATCTTTCTCGCTTCTACCATTGCTTCAGTTCAAGCCGGGACGCTATAGAACGCACTCCTGCGCACGCTAAAATTAGATGTCATTGAAATCTAAATTAAAGTATTTTTAAATATGTTAAAATATAGAATTCAGTGAAAATGTTTGTGTTTAGTAAAAAATCAGTGAGACAAGTTATAAAGTGGAAAGATAGAGTGTCTTATCACTCTGGTTTAGGAGTGTTCGGACATCGACCGCGGGAGGTGAATGAAAGTGGTAAGTTATCAGTATAAGTATATATTTCGTAATTATCTTTAGATATGTTTGTTTTAGTTTTGTTGCTACCTTATTATCGATATTATCTTGTTATTTTTCAAAGCTATCGTGGTATATTATTATTGTGGTTCTTAATTTGACCTAAAATAATGTTTTATTATGATAATTTACTAGTTAATAGTGAGAAACTATATAGTCAATGGACAGATTCGTCTTCTTATTTTGAAAAATAAAATAGCGCATCAAAATTATAACTAAAACTAAACAAAAGTTATTAATATTAAAAAGGTGTTCCACTCCCACGTCGATCGATCTTTTGAAATAATTATTACTAATAAAATATTGAATGATAAATAATTTTAGTATTCAATGAAAAAAAATCTACATATAGATAGATATTTTGTATCTATTTGTAATGTCAGTCGCTTAAAGATGTAAAAATATTTTTATTTCTAATATTTGTCTCTATCGGGAATCGAAGACTATATAATTTTTTTTCAGCTTCACGCTGTATCCCGCACACAACAGGGTAGGCAGGGGAAATCTAGTGTTTTCGTTCCCCTCTTTCCGCCGAATTCTGCAGACATTGCGTGTTGAGTGGTGGAACTCAACGCTGCGCTTTACCTAGACACCAGAACGAAGAAATCTAAATACAAATTTAAATAAATATTTCGTTTCCTCGAATAGGGATCGAACCCACAACAAGACGATTTTACAGTCACACTTTGTGCCCCTGCGCCACGACTGCCCTCAACTATAATAATTTATGTATATATATCAATTGAATGTCAGTTTGTTTGTTACGATTTGACGCCAAAACTACTTAACCGATTATCATGAAAAATTGCACATATATTCTTAAAAGTTATTTTTATTTAAAAAAGTCGAATTATAAACACGAAGAGATTTTCATACGCAGCGAGTGGATCGCTAGTATTAATGTAAAATTAATAAGAGATTGATTGATGTTATCGGCTGCGTTCAGTTTTATATGTTTTGATAACGAAATCGCCAATTCGATTGTTAAATTCCTGTGCCGGCGTTTATAGAGAAATGATTCTATTTATCTGAAAATTTCATGCTGTAGCGTAAAATATTATTAAGATTTATATCTTTTAAATAGTTACTAGTTTTAGCGGCGTTGAGTTCTCCGCTCCATTCAACACGCAATTCTTACAGTTCGGCGGAAAGTGGGAAACGGAAATGTCATAATGGGAACGGAGTGTCTTGCACTAGGTTCCTAGGTTCCTGCCTTCTCTGCCAAATGCGGAATACTAAAAATTCACCCTCGTGGTCAAATACAAATAACACATGACTCATTTTAAGTCCTCTGACCACAGTAGGTTACATCAAAACGATTAGCGTAATATCATACAACCTTTCTCGATAAACGGAGTAGACTAACCAAAACAAAGATTTTTTCATATTGGACCATATATAAAACTTTCTGAGATTAGCGCTTTGAATCAAACACATTTTTCTGCTTTATTATATTATATTGGTATAGAATATTATTACTTTTTCTTCAGTCTATTGGTTAGTGATTTTGGACTGAAATAATTATATTAAAAATCTATAACAGTATATAATTACATCTATAATAATGAATTTAACAGCGAAAGTCAGTATTGCTTTTAAGTTTTGTTTATGAAAATATTTACATTAATATTAAAATTGTTAAACGGAGTGTCTTAACTCTAGGTTCCCCTCGCCCTGCTGTGTGCGAGATACAGTGTGAAACGAATTTTATTTTTTTAATATTAAAATTATTTATTTCCAGAAATTTCCCCAGAAATTCTAAGCAAAAGAAACGAGAACTGCCGCGCACACCGCCTCGTTGAGGCGTATCGCACTTACGGCCACCTGCGAGCATCTATTGATAACGTTGATTATAAACATGATAACAGGTATCACTAATGATAAAAGAATATGATAACGTAGTGTCTCTGAAATTTACGGAAAGTGAAACAGAGTGTTTTAACACTAGGTTCTCTTCTGCCTTATCGAGTGCGTTACATGTATGCAGCTAAAACAAGAATAAAGCAAATAGTAGTTATAAGATGGCGAAGTCATTTATACATAAATAAACTTGTCAACAAGTCATACATAAATAAACTTGAAATTTTAATGCTGTTGGAGTTAGGGCTGGCAGGTGTTATTGTATTCTCTAACTTGATATTAAAAATCGATAAATTAATTGCAAATATATTTTTATGCTCGCTCCGTAGAAAAAGCACGGAGTTGAATTCCGCCACTCAACGCGACTCAATGTCTTGAAAACAAGGGGAGAAGTTTGCCGAAGATGGGCATTTTTTTAGTGCATTATTATTTTAGGCATTATTAGTGAAGATAACAAACAAAACCTTCCTATAACCTATTCGTCCAAATCATCGGTTCCCAACTAGTGGTCCGAGGACCAGTAGTGGTCCGCAGCAGCTAAAATATGGTCCGCGAATGATTTAAAATTTTGGTGTTCGAGGAAAGTCTGCCTACAGTTAAGTTGTTTCCTCAGTAATGTGTGAATTTAATATATATCTAAAAATTCACACAACCCATCGTACAAAATGTCAGTTTTTTTTACTTTTAAATTAAAATTTTTATTTAATTATTAATTTATTTTTAATATAGGTATACTACAAAGTGGTCTCCGATAACAAGAATTCTATAAAAGTGGTCCCTGATCAATAAAAGATTGGGAACCCTTGGTCTAAATATAGAAGTTATATCAAGAACTGATTAATATTCAAAGTATCAAAATAAATTAACTTATAAATTGATGTTAAATTGATTGATTAAATTATAAATTGGTTTAAATCGTTTACGCACAATTTTGCCGTTGTAATATTAATATTATGAAATAAGTAATCAACACGAGAGAATGAAAGAGACGAAAGGTTAACGAACAGAGACTTCAGAGAAAACACGAAGCTTTTCTGGCGAGAAGTTAGTGTTTCTCGAGGTTGCTCGCTAACCTGTAGAATGAAAGGGGTGCTTTTGAAGGACGGTGAAATTTTAACAGAAGAACCACACGTTTTGCAGCGATGGGCGGAATTTTACAAGGAGATGTATGAATGTGATGACGCCTCAGTCTGAAGTAACAGCGAAACGCTGAGTCTTGATGTAGCTGATGGCGAAATCACTGTAAAAGAAGTTGAGAGTGCAATACGAAGTCTGAAATGTGGTAAGTCGGCGGGAGCAGATGGAGTTACTGCCGAGATGATCAAATATGGTG
>JAAIXJ010000085.1:376274-679047 GCA_013403705.1 Heliconius hermathena | reverse complement strand
CAATGCAGTTTTGGTACCGACTCTGTTATACGGCAGCGAAACGTGGGTATTACAGAAGAAGAATGAAAGAAAGATGAATGCTGTGGAGATGCGATCTCTTCGTAGGATATGCGGAGTCAGCTTAGCTGATCGAATCCGCAATGAAGAGGTACACAGAATGGCAGGTACTAGCGAGGATGTCACAGTGAGAATGAAGAAGAACGTGCTCAGCTGGTTTGGGCACGTCGAACGAATGAGTGATGAAAGAATGGCAAAAAAGATTTATGATGGAAAAGTGAGCGGTAAGAGAGGTAGGGGGAGACCTCGGTTGACCTTCGAAAACACAGTATCAAAGATACTGGAGGAAGGTCACGTAAAAAGCATGAGGACCCCCCGAAGGGCATGTATGAAGAGGTTGATGACAGTGGACGAGGCGAAAGAGGTATGTAGAGACCGTAGCGTTTGGCGCTCCATTCTCTCTGACTACCCCGCAAGGGATAAAGCGTGAAGCTAAGTTAAGTTAAGTAATCAACACCTTACTTTAAAACAAATAAATACTAAATTATTTTATTTAAATCGTTCTAAGAAAAAAAGTAACTACTTAGACACAAATATTTTATTTATATTTTGAGTTCTCGATAAAAATTAAAATTCATAGTGTCGATTATTAATCAGCTTCACGCTGTATCCCGCACACATCAGGGTTGGCAGAGGGAACCTAATGCTAAGGCACTCCGTTTCCCACTTTCTGCCGAATTCAGGAGGCATTGCGTGTTGAGTGCCGAAAATATAAATTAAAATAAATATTTTATCTCATCGAATGGGGATTGAACCCACAACCATTCGATTTTACAGTCACACTTTGTGCACCTGCACTACGACTGGCTCCTTATTAAAAGTCAAAGTATAAAGGCCATGTTGGCACAATGGGATTGCTTCTGATTACAAATGCGATGGCAGTCAGATATCCTCTCGGGGGATATACGGAATACAGCGCGAAGCTAAGAAAAAAAAAGATTATTGTTTTATTGATTTCTATTTACCGAACGAATTTGTTTATGATATTGTTGACTTATTGAATATAAATAATAATATTAAATATAAATTTACAAAGCATGTATTTATAACAACATTTAATTAGTTTAAAATATTTAAATATTTTCATTTCCATATTTTTTTAATTTTTAGCTTCACAGTGTATCCCACAAATATCAAGGTAGCTAGAGAGAATCTGAAAACCTAGAATTAAAACACTCCGTCTCCGTCCCCCATCGAAGCGCGTACGTTCTGCACTTTCTGCCGAATTCTCGAGGCATTGCGTGTTGAATGGCGGTATTAAACGCCACCCTCTGCCTCGTGCGCACTAGAGCGAAAAAATGAAAATATTAAATGTTTTATTCTCCCGAGGGGGAATCGAACTCACTACCAGTCGCATTTACAGTCACACACTTGTGCCCCTGCGCCACAAGGGCCTCATGTCTAATATTACAAATATTATATATTTTCAGGACCATCAAAGAGCTGGATATATCAAAGTACGGCCTATCACAAACCGATGTGGTGGACGCGGGCTTATTGTACGGTTACAATGGGAGACAATCTGCTGGTGACTTGGTCAAACTATTAGAGGAGATTTATTGTGGGCCCATTTCTTATGAGTTCTCGTATTTGGAGGTTTGTTGGTTAACTTCTAAGCATTCTATACTAATGTTATAATTATATTATATAATTATATCATATTATATTTTGTTTGGTTTGAATGTGCTAATCTCAGGAACTACAATTCGAATTGAAAAATATATTTGTATCATCTAATCCATCTATTCGGATAGGCCATATTTTCTGATAGGGATAAAGTATAGGCCATATTACATCATGTTATCTAATCTCAATTACCAAAGTGTTATCCCATTTTGATTATTTATGAGTGTTACAATCTTAGGCCTTATTACCATACCATAGTACAATAAGGCCTACTAACAAGGTTTTTAAAAATGTTTAAATTTTATGTTTGTTTACGGAACAAGGTACATTTTTTTTTTAATTTACGTTGTAATAGTTGGTCTGTACATTTAATTATTATTAAAATTTATTGATTAGGATGCATAGTTTTTATTTTATTTCAGTTCTCCCTTTGGTAGGTCTTATTACCCGACCTTACCTAGTTCATTTCACGAAGACTCGCTTTAGTGGGTACGTAATGAATATTGATAGCCACTTTCTAATACTAACGCCTTTTGAATAATTTAATTTTACACCACAAACGAATGCATTATGAGCTCTGCGTTTCTTTGCATTTTATCCCAAAGTTTTTTACAACTAGAGATTTTTCATACAAGGTATGAAAAATCTCTTCATGTAATATGTTTAAGATCTTCATATGTGTGTTTGTGGGTGCACGAGATGAACAGGTTTTTTTCTTCTTTTTTTTTTGTTTTTTAGCTTCACGCTGTATCTCGCACATAGTAAAGTAGGGAAATTGGGAAAATCTATTCCCATTTAGTTAATTTCGTTCCGCACTTTCCGCTGACAAGATAGAGAAAAGTAAAATATTAAATATTTAATTTTTGTCGAGTGGAAATCCAACTCACAAACTGTCGCACGATTGGTGCCCCTGCGCAACGATAGCTTTTTATCTTTCGTCGCATTACCTCTTTAATCAAAATTGTTATTTTTTTATTTTACAAACCAAGGTGAATATTGTAATCAAAAAATATACTTTATAATCATGTCAAATATTTTTATGCTGGATAGTTAATTTAACAAGGAAAGCTTATAGGCTCTGTTGTCATATAAACATATCATATTTACAATTTTTAGCAGGCCAGCCGCGGCACAGGGGCACAAACGTGCGATTGTAAATACGACGGATGTAGTTTCAATTCCCATTCGGGGGAATGAAATACTTAATAATTTTATTTTCTTACTCTGGTAAAGAGGCAAAGCGCGGCGTTGACGTCCGCCACTCAACACGCTATGCCTCCAGAAATCAGAGGAAAGTGGCAACCGGTAGTGTCTTAATGGGAACGGAGTCTTATCACTATGTTTCCAGGTTCCCTCTGGCGACCTTGCAATTTGCTGGATATAGCAAGAAACTAAAAAAACAATGTTATAATTATAATGTAACAATGTAGAAAACTTGTAACATTACCTTATTTTTAATACCGTTACGCTCCCATTTTATTATCATACTGAATATTATTATATTAATATATATTTTCGTTCGTTTTCGTCCCTTTGTTAGGTGAGTCAATTTAGTCAATTATTAAATTTCTAAATTTGTTATGCATTCGAAAATCTTCATTCTGTAATTATTATTATATTTCATTATATTGATATTTATAAACAACACATAATTCTATATTAAAATCAGCTTCACGCTGTATCCCGCACACAGCAGGGTAGGCAGAGGGAACCTAGTGTTAAGACACTCCGTTCCCCACAATTCTATATTATGAACTTAAAAAAAGAGATGTTCTTTAACATTTTATAATGAGCACCGATTTAAATGTTGTTATGGGTCATATACTGTGAAATAGTACTTACAAACACATACAAATAAATGTAATTAAAACTAAACACAGTTTATTAGACAGTTTACATTTTAACTCAAACCGTTCATTATTTTATGTCGAAATACCTCATATTAAAAAATAATTTTCTTATTATATGCATATACTTATTAATACATTATTATTTCTATTAGAAGGAACAAGCTTTACTTTCACCTTTGTCCGCGAGGCCAAATATACATATGACACTTTCCAAGTGCCCGAAGTGACTCTGATCGCAAATACAGTGGGTTCCATCGAAACGAACATCTAATACAATATAATCTTTCCCGATAATTGAGCTGTGATACACACAATTTTTTTTTTAATTCGACCAGTATTTCCTGAGATTAGAGCGTTCATCTAAACAAACTCATCAGCTTTATAAAATAAGCATTTCGAACTGATTAACGTCAGTCAGTAGGTTTCTAGATGTTGGACTATTAAACTCAAAAAAAATCTACTATTAGTTTCTAGTTCTATAATATTTGTATCTTAGATAATATAGAAGTATAGATTCTTTTAAAAATTACATATCGAAATCTCTCATTTTGCATTAAAAATTACAATATAGTATTTTAAAATACCCACAAAGAACAATGAAGGAAAAACAAAAAAAAATCAAATCCTCTACCGCTAGTCCAATACAAAATCCAATTATTTCATACAGACCGAAGCTGAAAGGGAATGGTTCGCTCGACGTATAGAAAGCGGTACAGATACCATAAACAAAACACGCCAAATAGAAATTCTGACTGAACTGTTGAATTCACAATGTTGGGATAAGTTTTTATCTGTAAAATATCCTACTGTTAAAAGATATTGTGGAGAAGGTGGAGAGTCTTTGCTGAGTTTCTTCTCTACGCTCTTCAGGTTGACTGCTTCAGGTAAATGCTATTTGCTTTATGTGAAAAAAATGTAAATTAATTATTTTTGTGTTGTTAAATTTGATACGTTATTACTAAGTTGGACTTAATTTTAAATATCCTGATTTGAAATTCGACAAAAGAGTGTTGCTTCACGCAGGATCTTGCACACAGCAGAGTAGGCAGAGGCAACTTAGTGTTAAGACACTGCGTTCTCCATTTTTTGCCGAAGTCTTGAGACGTGTTGAGTGGCGGCACTCAAGGCCGCGCCTTGCCTCGACACCAGAGCGAAGAAATAAAAATATAAAATTTCCTCGAATGGTAATCAAACCTACAACCTATCTCGTTTACAGTCACACTTAATGCTCCTACTCCACGACCAGCCTTGAAAAGTACTTGTTGAAAATCAATATAAGGAATCGAGTATATTTTTGTTATAAAATATATAATAATTATTACTATCTGAATAATATTAAACCAGAAATTATCTAATCTACTAGTATTGGGTACAAATGAGTCAAGATAATTGTAGAAAAAAAAATCCACTATAACGAAAGTAGGTAATACTATTCTATAAATGGTATTAAAATTTGATCGTAGCGAGATTTGAACCCGTCTAGCTTTGAGAGGTTCAAATCCCACTTCGTTCAAATTTTTATAAAGTTACTAGGAAAGTAATAATAGGTAACATTATATTCTATTATAATATATAAAAGCTACTCAAACAAGGAAATATGTTATATTAAAATATTTTCTATGAAAATCATATTTTTTATATAAAATTAAATTAGATATTATAATCGGGGGAAAGTAAGAAACGGAGTGTCTTAACACTAGATTTCCTCTACTTACCCTGTTAATTAAACCTGATGCTCACTAAAACAAGAAATTATAAAATATAATTTTTTAAAAATTATATATTTTCAAACGGATGTGTTTCATAACCTCCTCTTTACATTGTTACCGTCTCAGATAGCTTAAAGTGTAAGAAAATTGGATTGTATAAACAAATTAGAGAGCACGTTAACTTTGAAATTACTTTTGTTTTGAAGTAGCTTTGTTGTACTTTATCGTATGATTATTATCCTTAGACAATTATTATACTCAATTAATATACTCAATGAATGCAGTGGGTTCAAATCCTATTAGAAGTAAATTTATTATTTTGTATTAAATGTTGAAGACAGTCTTGGTGCAGGGGTACAATTTTGGGGTTTGACTGTAAACGTGGGTTCGATTCCCACTCGGAGCAATGAAATATTTAATAATTTCATTTTCTCACTCTAGTAACAGAGCAAAGCGCGGCGGCCACTCGACACGCATGCTTCCAGAATTCGGCGGAAACTTTCTATCTTAATAAGTACGAAAAAGTATAAGTATAAGAAAAATACTTTTTAGAAAACATATAAAATTTTTAACATAGCGGGTTTTGAACCCGCGTCTCTTGGAAACCGTCCAAGCGCTCTGCCCAACTCTCATTTATTGGTGAGAACGTACGTCATCGGAGTGTGAAATAATATTTTAAAAATATAAATAAATATATAGTAGTAGTAAGTTTTTTATAAAGTAAAAGAATATATGAATTCAATGTTTTAAAAATAATAATAATAAACACTTATTATAATAGCAAAAATATAATATATACATTTAAAAAAAGTAAAAAAATACAGTCGAATTGATAACCTCCTTTTCTTACAGAAGTCGGTTAAAAATATTATCTATATATCACAATATTATATTTTAGAAAACGTCAAGCATGTAGTACTGGCGATGGCTCACCGAGGCAAATTGAACGCTCTGAGTGGTCTCTTAAATTATCCGCCGGTGAAAATCTTTCACAAATTCAATGGAAATCCCGAGTTTCCGGAAGAAGCCAATGCTGTGTGCGATATTTCTACACATTTGAGTAAGTTTTTAATATACATATGTAGGTAGATATATAAAAATGCGGCGTTGAGTTCCACCGCTTAAAAACGCTGTCTTCGAAACCTCGAACTCGCGGAAAATAGCTTAATGCAGAATACTTCGTAACGCCACAAAATAAATGAATTATGAAAAATATATAATACTATAACAATAATTTGAATTTATATTGTAGAAAACATATATGTACATATATTAATAGATTATTTTTTATTTTTGTAACGCTATTGTGATGAAATCATTTACCTCAGATCGAATATAGAACAAAAAAATACATTTCTAAGTCAATCTACTATAGGGCTTTTATAATAGGTTTTTTGTTATATACCTGACTTAGAAATGATATTTTTATTATTTAATTATTTTTGTTTTAGTAAATCTACTGTAATGTTTTACTTTGTGTTAAGTATTTTTTTACCATTTCATGTTTTTTTTTATTAAAAACTATTTTTTTTTCTAAATCAAAATATATATCATATAATCATTTTTTTTTATATTATATATTAAAAGAAATGAAATGATTACAGTCAATCTGGGAAACTTTAATAAATACGAGCGATATTTTATATTATGCCTTAAAAATTAAAGCACATTGCAAGAGTATTTTGATTAGTGCCCTCGTAATACTTTTCACCCATAGATAATCACATAAACCTTTTAAAATACATCACTATAGAAGAAAATCTGAATTTTGTACTCTGTCAAAGCTTATCCCCCATCAATTGGGTAACTATTTATAAAAAGGTAGTGAAAATGATTCTTCTTATTAATCTAGGTAATGTAGGTTCATGTTTTTATTAAATAATGGATGTAACTGATGTAATAAAACAACCATTCCGTAGCTTAGTCTCATATTACAAAAAAAATGGAGAATCAATCTTTGGTATTTGTATATAATATATTTTTAATTAGCATAAAAAATATTTAAAAACATGTTTAATAGAAAATTGTTAAGGAAATTAAAAATAAAACAAATCAAAATAATATAAGCTAACAAAAAAATTGTACGAATCTTAGTATTAATTGTCTATTCCCCACTAACCCCATATTTCCACTCAAAACTTTCATCAATGATGTAGAACCCAGGCTCTTTTATACTTATTTTACTGGTATCTTCTGTAGATACAACATCAACATATTTTTTTTTAATTTCAGACGGTTGATGATTAACACCTCCGGTTAATTAAATTAAAAAAAACATTATTTTCATGTATATGTGCTCAGCACAAGGAAAACACAAATTTCTTTTCGTTTTTTACATTTATTTTATTTTTTCTTTTTGAAAATTAGTATTTATTAATTAAAATAAACATATTAAATAAAAAAACGTCAATAGTATTATATCATACGGAAAAATTAAAGAAACTAGTCCCGAGGTCCTACTTGACAGTAGGACCGACAGTAGGAGTATGTTACCTGAAAAATCTAAGTTACCAACATGGACTGTATTACTATAATAACTTAATACTTCCTTTTTAAGATAAGTCCTTTGTTAAATACAATAAAAAATATATTTAAAATTTAAAATTTTACTAAACAAGAAACTGGCGAATTAAAAAAAATATTATAATAGATAAATTTAATTTAATTTTGTTTTGTTACGCGCCACCTGGCTTGTCGGCAACTCTCGGGTACGCTGTCGCCGAGCGGTCGGGGAGGGGCTTGGCGGGAAACGAATGATGCGCGGTTATAATGTCAAATTTGAGCGGGAAACTGTTTGGTTGTAGTGAGCAATACAGTGAATTGTAATTAACATTATTGTATGAAATATAGCTATTATAAGTGAATAAGTGTTTCAATATCTACTTTTGTGTTATAATATATTTTTGGGATTCTTTAAAATGTATTTCTTTACAGGCGTATCCACGGACATCACAGTGAACGATAAAACTGTTCGATTTTCACTTATAAATAATCCATCACATTTAGAGGTAATATCTTTTATTTTCAAAATATCTTTTATTAATAAGGCAAATCGCGGTGTTTTGCTTTTTACCACTCAACACGCAATGCCTGGAAAATTAGAAAGGATATAGAAAGGAGTGTTTTAACACTAGGTTTCCTTTTTCCTCATCCTTCCCAGCAGCTCAAAATACCTTTATTTAGATAGGCTTTACGAAAGATTTATCTAAAGGAGATTTTGCTGAAACCCTATTTCTAGAATTACATTAAAATCTTCGGTGTTATAAATCATTTTAAATGGAGTGAAAAAAGGTTAAAAGCTACATTAAAACGATCCATCGGAAGGTAATAGAATATGAATACTAAGACCTGATAGTTTGATCGTAGGAGTAAAACACCACTTTCACACTGTATCATGAATAGCAGGGTAGGCAAAGAGAATCCGGTCATAAGACACTCCCTTCCCCACTGTTACTATTGAGGTCTATATTGATAGGTATATTTTAAATTTAGCCAATATAAGTTACTGAATATTTCGCATTAAACGTATTTTAATTTACAAATAGAAAGTAATATTTGAGATCAGTCATGGCATAGGGGTACAAGTGTGTGACTTTAAGCGCAACGATCGATCGATCGATCCCCACTTGAGGAAATGAAATATTTATTTAAATTTATATTTTCATTTCTTCGCTCTGGAGTCGAGGCAAAGCGCGGCGTTGAGTTCTGCCATTCAGCACGCAATGCCTCCAGAATTCCGCAGAAAGTAGGGAACGGAGTGTCTTAACACTAGATTCCCTGCCTGCCTACCCTGCTGTGTGCGGGATACAGCGTAAAGCTGAAAGAAAAGAAATAATATTTCTATGTTTATTGATCAGGATTTGGCAAATTTATTAGGTTAATATTATATATTAAGTTTACAGACATATATCTACTGACTTCTTAAATCGACGACGTTTAAGTAATAAATAGCAAATGTTTAAAAAAATATATAGTTTCAGATCAAGAAAATTAAAAATAAAACTACCGAATTTTCATATCTTTATCTTACTGTTCACTTAAATCAAATATTAATTCCTTATTCAATATCTATTTTCTAACAAATGTTTGTAATTCAATCGCCTATTAAAACTTTCCAGGCAGCGAACCCGGTGTCTATGGGAAAAACTAGATCAAAGCAACTCACTCTGAAGGAAGGGGATTATTCAGAAGATCGACTCTCGAAGTTTGGTGATAAAGTATTAAATGTTCAGGTAATTTTTAGTTAGAAATATTAGAAGGTGGCGTACGGGCACAAAGTGTGACTAAAATCGACTGGTTATGGGTTCGATCCCCACTCGAGCAGATGAAATATTTATTTAAATTTATATTTCCATTTCTTCGTTCTGGTGTCGAGGTTAAGCGCGCCCTTTGAGTTCAGCCACTCAACACGCAATGCCTCCAGAATTTGGCAGAAAGTGGGGAACGGAGTGTCTTAACACTAGGTTCTCTGCCTACCCTGCTGTGTGCGGGACACAGCGTGAAGCTGATTTATTTTATTTAATATTTTCATTTCTCCGCTCTGACAACAAGGCCGTCGTTGAGTTTAATCACTCAGCACGCGATGTCTCGGATAATCAAATTCGGCGGAAAGTGAGGAACAGAGTATCTTAACACTAGGTTCCCCCTGCTTACCCTGCTGTAGGCGGGATCCAACAAGCGGATTTCATAAGAATAAAAATATTTTCATACATTAGATCCACGGCGACGCCGCGTTCACGGGACAAGGAGTGAATCAAGAGACGCTTATGTTGTCGCAAGTACCGCACTTCGATGTCGGAGGATCTTTACACGTAGTTGTTAATAATCAAGTAAGTCTTTATATATGTACTAGAGATATAACTAATAATTGATTTCTTTATATTTTACAAAATAATAATGATAAACTTCCTCGCTACCTGGGCTATCTAGCATAAAAGGAATATTTCAAGTCGAACAATTAGTTCCGGAGATTAGCGCGCTTAACCAAACATACTCTTCAGTATATTATTATAATATACAGTGTGGAAACTGCAGCGCTCGTTTTACAGGAACAGCATATAGGGTAAAATATTTTAAACCCATAGATAAAGAAATTAATCAAGATACCACAACCAACAACCAACAGTTTAGACGTAGGATTTTTTTTTTTCATTTCCCGATGTTTATCCATACCTGTATTTCGTGTGACGCAGTATCTATGCGTAATAGATACTAATAACGTACACACATACTACTACAACAATACTACTAAAGGTTAAACAACTTTGAACTTTGCCGCCAATACCTACGACTCAATTTCGGAATGAGGCGTATACGGCGATTTCCCTTTGATAGGTTTATGTGTGCGTGTGTATATTACAACAATAACTTTATTATTTTGGGGAGAAAACTAATAATAATTCTATTAGGATTTTGTAGAGTAGATAAATCTGTGGTTTCATTTAAAGTGGCAAAAACACTCTGTATATGTTATTATTTATAGAATAAATATAGAATATAAAAGAAATGGTTTCCAGGTAGGTTTCACATTGCCAGCACACCGCGGCCGCTCCTGCAAGTACGTCACCGACCTCGCGAAGGCGATATCGGTTCCCGTCATACACGTCAATGGAGATTATCCTGAGGTGACATTCAATACTACTTGTTATTATTATTATTATTGAGGCCAGTCGTGGCGCAGCGGCACGACGTGTGACTGCAAAACCGACTGGTTGTGGGTTCGATCCCCACTCGAGGAGATGAAATATTTACTTAAATTTATATTTCCATTTCTTCGCTCTGGTGTCGAGGTTAAGCGCGGCGTTGAGTTCTGCCACAACACGCAATACCTCCAGAATTCGGCAGAAAGTGGGGAACGGAGTGTCTTAACACAAGGTTCCCTCTCCCTACCCTGCTGTGTGCGGGATACAGCGTGAAGCTAATTTAATTTAATTATTATTACGCACAAAACAGGGCAGGCAGAGGAAACTTTTCTGCCAAATTCTGGAGACATTGTGCCTTGAGTGGCGGAACTCAACGTCGCGCTTTGCCACGACATGAATATATTAAATATTTAATTTCCTCGAGTGATAGTCGAGCCCTCAAACTGTCGCGTTTACAGTCACACGCTTGCGACTCTGCGCTACGAGTGGCTTAAAAAATAAAAGTACTAAATATAATATTTTTTTTATTGTATCTCCTTAATTTTTTTCTTATAAAGTACAGACGTTTTATATGGTCTTTAAAATTGAGAATAGAAAGACCTTTCTTTTCATTTTAATATAAACGATTATGCTTTTTGTTGATCCATATTCTTACCGTATATTCGTATTTGCAAAATATTATTTCTTATTTGAATCTGAAACCACCTTTTTCATATATTTCCTATTTCTTGACAAAAAATCACAATTTTATTCATTTCGTTTTGCGTTTTTATTAAATGTCAAAAATAAGTAATGAAATAAACGTGAAAGATGCTTGAAAATGTAATAAAAAATCAGAGGTTAAATGGCAGCTTTCAGTTTGGTTTTCTTCGAGAAATCTTGTTTAGTCGTTCATTTATAGAAATACAATTTTTTTTATAAATTTATTTAAAGAAAAGAAGTGTAGCTATTAAATGTCTGGCTGTACACGCAATGATCGTGGATGTTTATATTAAAATGCTTGTAAAATTTGGAAAAGGTATTTCTGTACTGTCTTAAGATTTTTAAGAAGAGATTATTTCTCAGCACGACGTACAATAGTCACAATTTAGACACTAGACAGAACTAACTTTGAAACCGGTGAAAATTTTATATTCAATGGGAACGGAGTCTTAATTAGTTCTAGACAGCTCCTTTCCCCACTTTTTACCAAATTCTGGAGACATTATTGGTTGAGTGGCAGAACTCAACGCCGTGCTTTACCACGTTACCAGAGCGAGGAAACGAAAATATCAAATATTACATTTCCTCGAGTGGGAATCGAATCTACAACTTATCGTGTTTACAGTCACATTCTTGTAACTTTGCGCTACGACTGGCCTTACCTAAATTTACAATCTTTTAAATTTGAACACCTATAAAAAAAAATTAAAAACTCTATTTACTTATTTATACCATTTTTGTTTACAGCTAGTAGTAAAAGCAACGAACATAGCTTTCGAGTACCAAAGGAAGTTCCGCAAAGACGTGTTCATAGACTACAACTGCTACCGGCGCTGGGGACACAACGAGCTGGACGACCCCACCTTCACCAACCCGCTGCTGTATCAACTTATTCACGGGAGGAAGTGAGGGATATATATTTTACATTTTAATTTGTCTATTTTTAATATGTGGTTTTTGTAAGTGTGACTATAAAGCGACTGGTTATGGGTTCGATCCCCACTCGAAGAGATCAAATATTTACTTAAATTTATATTTCCATTTCATTGCTCTGGTGTCGAGGCAAAGCGCGGCGTTGAGTTCTGCCACTTAACACGGAATGCCTCCAGAATTCGGCAGAAAGTGGGTTCCCTCTGCATACCCTGCTGTGTGCGAGAAACAGCGTGAAACTGATTTGATTTTTTTTAATATGTTATTAGGAGACAGTCATAACGCAGTGGCAAAAGCGTGTGACTGCCAACGCTATGGTTGTGGTTTCAATTCGCACCCGGGAAAATTAATTATTTAATATTTTCAAGGCAAAGCGTGGTGTTGAATTCCATCAATCAACACATAATATCCCAAACATTCGGCAGAAAGTGGGAAACGGAATGTTTTAACACTAGTAAGACATTAGATATTTTATAATCTTTAAAACTATTTTTCAACTTTGATGTTCAGGAATGTTTACTTATATTTTAATCGTTTTCCTACATCTCTATATTTAATACTTCAACATAAAAAACATGCTATACTACATACAGGTTGACTGTAGGTTCAATTCTCATATAAAGTGGTGATTATATATTTTTAACATTTTTTAAAGCTATAGTTATAATCTTCCAAACTTACGAAAGAAAAATACTTATTTAGAAAACGTATAATAATTTAAATATTTAAAATTGAACGTAGCGGGACTAGAACCCGCGCCTCCTGGAAACCAGCCACGGAATAACAAAAAAAATATTATTATTTTCACTAAGCCAAAAAAAATTATGAAATATATAAAAATAAAAATAATTGAGGCCGGTCGTGGCGCAGCGGCACGAGGTGTGACTGCAAAACCGATAGGTTGTGGGTTCGATCCCCACTCGAGGAGATGAAATATTTACTTAAATTTATATTTCCATTTCTTCGCTCTGGTGTCGAGGNATATATATATATATATATATATATATATATATATATATATATATATATATATATATATATATATATATATATATATATATATATATATATATATATATATATATATATATATATATATATATATATATATATATATATATATATATATATATATATATATATATATATATATATATATATATATATATATATATATATATATATATATATATATATATATATATATATATATATATATATATATATATATATATATATATATATATATATATATATATATATATATATATATATATATATATATATATATATATATATATATATATATATATATATATATATATATATATATATATATATATATATATATATATATATATATATATATATATATATATATATATATATATATATATATATATATATATATATATATATATATATATATATATATATATATATATATATATATATATATATATATATATATATATATATATATATATATATATATATATATATATATATATATATATATATATATATATATATATATATATATATATATATATATATATATATATATATATATATATATATATATATATATATATATATATATATATATATATATATATATATATATATATATATATATATATATATATATATATATATATATATATATATATATATATATATATATATATATATATATATATATATATATATATATATATATATATATATATATATATATATATATATATATATATATATATATATATATATATATATATATATATATATATATATATATATATATATATATATATATATATATATATATATATATATATATATATATATATATATATATATATATATATATATATATATATATATATATATATATATATATATATATATATATATATATATATATATATATATATATATATATATATATATATATATATATATATATATATATATATATATATATATATATATATATATATATATATATATATATATATATATATATATATATATATATATATATATATATATATATATATATATATATATATATATATATATATATATATATATATATATATATATATATATATATATATATATATATATATATATATATATATATATATATATATATATATATATATATATATATATATATATATATATATATATATATATATATATATATATATATATATATATATATATATATATATATATATATATATATATATATATATATATATATATATATATATATATATATATATATATATATATATATATATATATATATATATATATATATATATATATATATATATATATATATATATATATATATATATATATATATATATATATATATATATATATATATATATATATATATATATATATATATATATATATATATATATATATATATATATATATATATATATATATATATATATATATATATATATATATATATATATATATATATATATATATATATATATATATATATATATATATATATATATATATATATATATATATATATATATATATATATATATATATATATATATATATATATATATATATATATATATATATATATATATATATATATATATATATATATATATATATATATATATATATATATATATATATATATATATATATATATATATATATATATATATATATATATATATATATATATATATATATATATATATATATATATATATATATATATATATATATATATATATATATATATATATATATATATATATATATATATATATATATATATATATATATATATATATATATATATATATATATATATATATATATATATATATATATATATATATATATATATATATATATATATATATATATATATATATATATATATATATATATATATATATATATATATATATATATATATATATATATATATATATATATATATATATATATATATATATATATATATATATATATATATATATATATATATATATATATATATATATATATATATATATATATATATATATATATATATATATATATATATATATATATATATATATATATATATATATATATATATATATATATATATATATATATATATATATATATATATATATATATATATATATATATATATATATATATATATATATATATATATATATATATATATATATATATATATATATATATATATATATATATATATATATATATATATATATATATATATATATATATATATATATATATATATATATATATATGTCTGTCTCGCTATCTATATGTAAGTATCTAAGCGAAAAGGACTATAGAATATAAAAAAAATGATTTATCTATCCGTTACAAAGAGTTCAAAGTTTATATTTCATTTGAACAATACCTCTCTATTTCACAAAGAATTCCTTTTAACAATTTTACAATTCAAACGGAAAATATTCCCAAGAATCGACTCGACATTGGACACTGATACTAAATATCAAAGTTAAAGGAAATAGTATCGGAAAAGCGTATTAATAAAATGCGTTTGTTATTCTTTGAACAAGAATTTCCTTTTTGCTCACGACTCAATGCTATTATGCACTTTGACGACATTCAGAGATTTAAAATGGATTATTTAAATAATTTAAAATATTAATATATGTATAAAAAAAATGAATGTGATTAAAATGCTACAAAGAAATTATTATAAGCAGATCTAACTTTGTCAGCCTTATTTATATAATCGCATAATCAAAATCTATACTATAGAGTATTTCCCGTAGACCTATAAATGCGTACAACGCCCGCAAACTTATATATGACATATTTTATAAGTTGTACTTCCCATTGACAACCCTAAAACCGCTACGGAACCTTTAGTGGACAAATCCGACACACGCTTGCCTATTTTTTCTTATAATATTAAACTTCATGATTACAGATTAGTTCTTCCGTATAAAGTAGTAAATATAAATAAAAAATATCCTTATATGCATAAATGGAACCAATTTATAAATTATATTATAATTACCTGCTCTCGATTTACATTTTAAGCGTGTTGTTTTCTAATGATCGTACACAGCGCTTAGAAAGGCTCCAAGTTGTTTCATAAATAAGTAATTTACCTACACTGATGTAAATTAAAATTAAATTAAATCAGCTTCATTCCAGTTTCAGTTCAGTTGTATTCCGCAATCAGCAGGGTAGGCAGAGGAAACCTAGTGTAAGATACTCCGTGCCCCACTTTCCGCGGAGTTCTGGAGGCATTGCGTGTTACGTGGCGGAACTTAACGTCGCCCTTTGCCTCGAAAGCAGAGCGAAGAAGTGAAAATATAAATTTAAGTAAATATTTTATTTCCTCGAGTGGGGATGGAACTCACAACCAGTCGATTTTACAATCACACTTTGCGCCCCTGCGCCACGACTGACCTACGTAATTTTATTTAATTATTTTCTTATAAAGGAAAAGAATATACATTTTCTTCAGCAGTTACAACACGGCCTTCTCAATTACGATATATTTGTTTCGTTTAAACACTGCTATATTAATTAAAAATATCCCCACATATAAGTATACGTCGTTCGTCATCCTTTATAATTAAATCAGAATTCGTTTTTTCTCTTCACGCTGGAACTCGGATATAGCGGCGGAGAGAACCTAATATAAAGACATTCCGTTTTCTTAATAAACGGCCCTGATGGTAATATCTATATTTGGTAAAGTCGTTGACGGTACAATATTTATATATTGTAACGTCTTGAATTCAGGTGGAAAATAGAGAATGGAGTGTCTTGTCACTAGGTTTTCTATGGCAACCCTGCGCGATACAGCTGGTTAAGGTAAAAAAACAGATATGAAATCACTCTCTCAATATTTTCTTAACAAATGTAAATGAAAAAAATAACAAAATATCTTTACCCCCAAAAGATTCATTTATGGGCCCTAACTTTGGGTTCATCTCGCGTATTGTTCTTTATAATAAAAATGTCCTTTCAGTATCGTGACTATTTCAATTTGTTTTTAATTTATTCTCGTCATTCAATGAGTTAGTCTAAATATAGCCTAAATTACTTTTGACAACGACGTCTCAACGTCTTGTAAATTTATTCACATATTTATAAAATAGTTCCTTATATTTTTCCTGTATTTTGAAATATGTATGTATAAAATAGAATATTATTTATTTTTTGTGACTGTTTTACTTAATAATGCAAATTGGGACCAATGCTTTAAGTGTGCTTATCAAAAATATATATAAACTTTTGGAAAAATAGGTATAAAATTTTGGAGATTTATTAAAATTTAATCAAATCAGCTTCACGCTGTATCCCGCACACAGCAGGGTAGGCAGAGGGAACCTAGTATTAATACACTCCTTTCCCCACTTTCCACTGAATTCTGGAAGCATTGCGTGTTGAGTGGGGGAACTCAACGCCGCGCTTTGCCTCGACGCCAGAGCGAAGAAATGAAAATATAAATGTAAACAACTACTTCATTTCCTCGAGTGGGGATCGAACCCACAACTAGTCGATTGTGACTGTAAGTCACATTTTGTGCCCCGGCGCCACGAATGGCCTTTTTTTTAAATTAAATTTTTATTTTTTATTAAAATTTTGATTGTTTTAAGCACAAAATATCAACAATTTACTGTTGCGTCCTGCTTAAGAAATATGAACTTCGTTGTTACAGAACGTGCACTCCCATCTTGCAAAAACACATGTGAAAAGTCGTCTGAACAAGATTGCGGAAGGGAAGCACCTCGACTGGGCAACGGCGGAAGCGTTGGCTTTTGGTAACTATAGATTATATTTACAACGTGCCGCGTTTTGGGTTCAATTCCCTGTTGGGGTACTGAATAATTTACTTCCTCACTCTGATAACAAGACAAAGTACTCCGTTGTGTTTCGCCACTCATTGCGTATTGACGCAATGTCTCAAAAATTGGGAATGGAGAAAAGACTGTGCTTCCCAGTCTTCCAGGTTCCCTCTATCTACCCAAAACAATACCCTAACAGCATTGATAAATGTCATACTAAAACATTAGCATTCTATCATTATCATTCTTCAACTTTTTAAGAGTTTTAGTTTTTAGTCGTTACTCTTCAAAATATATAAATTTTAAAGTAGGTACTCCTCATACATCGTAATAGCTGTATTTAAGACAAATTCAACAAAAATGCATGTAAACAACAAGAGCATCTGTGAAATTCAACTAAAAACTTATTCATTAAAATCAAACAAAAGTTTTGTAAAAGAAGCATAAGAATGTTTTGAAACTTTTTAAGAAAAAAAATCAGTAATAAATAGTTATGCCTCGTTGATTTCTAATACTGTGTTATAAAGCACTGATTTCAGAAACTACTGGTTCGGAATGAAACTTCCTTTTGTATTGTATAGTCTATTTGTCGAGGACCAGTAATGGCGCAGAGGTACAAATGTGTGACTGTAAAGGTTGTGGGTTCAATTACTGCTCCAGGATATTACATATTTTTTTAATAATTTAAAGTGACGAGCGGAGCATCAACACTAGGTTCCTTTTTTTAACGTTGTTTGTTTTTAATAGCGCAAATCAGAGCGAATTTTTGGTTTGTAAAATTTCTGGAGTGGGCTTAAGACTATTCTGGATTGGGCACTATAATCGTTTCCCATTTCATTATCAGTATATTACATTATATAAGTAATCTAGCCATTTATCTAAATTTATTCTCAACTATTCTAGGAGAGTTTAATAAAAGGTTTTANAAACTAAAACTCTTAAAAAGTTGAAGAATGATAATGATAGAATGCTAATGTTTTAGTATGACATTTATCAATGCTGTTAGGGTATTGTTTTGGGTAGATAGAGGGAACCTGGAAGACTGGGAAGCACAGTCTTTTCTCCATTCCCAATTTTTGAGACATTGCGTCAATACGCAATGAGTGGCGAAACACAACGGAGTACTTTGTCTTGTTATCAGAGTGAGGAAGTAAATTATTCAGTACCCCAACAGGGAATTGAACCCAAAACGCGGCACGTTGTAAATATAATCTATAGTTACCAAAAGCCAACGCTTCCGCCGTTGCCCAGTCGAGGTGCTTCCCTTCCGCAATCTTGTTCAGACGACTTTTCACATGTGTTTTTGCAAGATGGGAGTGCACGTTCTGTAACAACGAAGTTCATATTTCTTAAGCAGGACGCAACAGTAAATTGTTGATATTTTGTGCTTAAAACAATCAAAATTTTAATAAAAAATAAAAATTTAATTTAAAAAAAAGGCCATTCGTGGCGCCGGGGCACAAAATGTGACTTACAGTCACAATCGACTAGTTGTGGGTTCGATCCCCACTCGAGGAAATGAAGTAGTTGTTTACATTTATATTTTCATTTCTTCGCTCTGGCGTCGAGGCAAAGCGCGGCGTTGAGTTCCCCCACTCAACACGCAATGCTTCCAGAATTCAGTGGAAAGTGGGGAAAGGAGTGTATTAATACTAGGTTCCCTCTGCCTACCCTGCTGTGTGCGGGATACAGCGTGAAGCTGATTTGATTAAATTTTAATAAATCTCCAAAATTTTATACCTATTTTTCCAAAAGTTTATATATATTTTTGATAAGCACACTTAAAGCATTGGTCCCAATTTGCATTATTAAGTAAAACAGTCACAAAAAATAAATAATATTCTATTTTATACATACATATTTCAAAATACAGGAAAAATATAAGGAACTATTTTATAAATATGTGAATAAATTTACAAGACGTTGAGACGTCGTTGTCAAAAGTAATTTAGGCTATATTTAGACTAACTCATTGAATGACGAGAATAAATTAAAAACAAATTGAAATAGTCACGATACTGAAAGGACATTTTTATTATAAAGAACAATACGCGAGGTGAACCCAAAGTTAGGGCCCATAAATGAATCTTTTGGGGGTAAAGATATTTTGTTATTTTTTTCATTTACATTTGTTAAGAAAATATTGAGAGAGTGATTTCATATCTGTTTTTTTACCTTAACCAGCTGTATCGCGCAGGGTTGCCATAGAAAACCTAGTGATAAGACACTCCATTCTCTATTTTCCACCTGAATTCGAGACGTTACAATATATAAATATTGTACCGTCAACGACTTTACCAAATATAGATATTACCATCAGGGCCGTTTATTAAGAAAACGGAATGTCTTTATATTAGGTTCTCTCCGCCGCTATATCCGAGTTCCAGCGTGAAGAGAACCTAATATAAAGACATTCCGTTTTCTTAATAAACGGCCCTGATGGTAATATCTATATTTGGTAAAGTCGTTGACGGTACAATATTTATATATTGTAACGTCTCGAATTCAGGTGGAAAATAGAGAATGGAGTGTCTTGTCACTAGGTTTTCTATGGCAACCCTGCGCGATACAGCTGGTTAAGGTAAAAAAACAGATATGAAATCACTCTCTCAATATTTTCTTAACAAATGTAAATGAAAAAAATAACAAAATATCTTTACCCCCAAAAGATTCATTTATGGGCCCTAACTTTGGGTTCATCTCGCGTATTGTTCTTTATAATAAAAATGTCCTTTCAGTATCGTGACTATTTCAATTTGTTTTTAATTTATTCTCGTCATTCAATGAGTTAGTCTAAATATAGCCTAAATTACTTTTGACAACGACGTCTCAACGTCTTGTAAATTTATTCACATATTTATAAAATAGTTCCTTATATTTTTCCTGTATTTTGAAATATGTATGTATAAAATAGAATATTATTTATTTTTTGTGACTGTTTTACTTAATAATGCAAATTGGGACCAATGCTTTAAGTGTGCTTATCAAAAATATATATAAACTTTTGGAAAAATAGGTATAAAATTTTGGAGATTTATTAAAATTTAATCAAATCAGCTTCACGCTGTATCCCGCACACAGCAGGGTAGGCAGAGGGAACCTAGTATTAATACACTCCTTTCCCCACTTTCCACTGAATTCTGGAAGCATTGCGTGTTGAGTGGGGGAACTCAACGCCGCGCTTTGCCTCGACGCCAGAGCGAAGAAATGAAAATATAAATGTAAACAACTACTTCATTTCCTCGAGTGGGGATCGAACCCACAACCAGTCGATTGTGACTGTAAGTCACATTTTGTGCCCCGGCGCCACGAATGGCCTTTTTTTAAATTAAATTTTTATTTTTTATTAAAATTTTGATTGTTTTAAGCACAAAATATCAACAATTTACTGTTGCGTCCTGCTTAAGAAATATGAACTTCGTTGTTACAGAACGTGCACTCCCATCTTGCAAAAACACATGTGAAAAGTCGTCTGAACAAGATTGCGGAAGGGAAGCACCTCGACTGGGCAACGGCGGAAGCGTTGGCTTTTGGTAACTATAGATTATATTTACAACGTGCCGCGTTTTGGGTTCAATTCCCTGTTGGGGTACTGAATAATTTACTTCCTCACTCTGATAACAAGACAAAGTACTCCGTTGTGTTTCGCCACTCATTGCGTATTGACGCAATGTCTCAAAAATTGGGAATGGAGAAAAGACTGTGCTTCCCAGTCTTCCAGGTTCCCTCTATCTACCCAAAACAATACCCTAACAGCATTGATAAATGTCATACTAAAACATTAGCATTCTATCATTATCATTCTTCAACTTTTTAAGAGTTTTAGTTTTTAGTCGTTACTCTTCAAAATATATAAATTTTAAAGTAGGTACTCCTCATACATCGTAATAGCTGTATTTAAGACAAATTCAACAAAAATGCATGTAAACAACAAGAGCATCTGTGAAATTCAACTAAAAACTTATTCATTAAAATCAAACAAAAGTTTTGTAAAAGAAGCATAAGAATGTTTTGAAACTTTTTAAGAAAAAAAATCAGTAATAAATAGTTATGCCTCGTTGATTTCTAATACTGTGTTATAAAGCACTGATTTCAGAAACTACTGGTTCGGAATGAAACTTCCTTTTGTATTGTATAGTCTATTTGTCGAGGACCAGTAATGGTTCAGAGGTACAAATGTGTGACTGTAAAGGTTGTGGGTTCAATTACTGCTCCAGGATATTACATATTTTTTTAATAATTTAAAGTGACGAGCGGAGCATCAACACTAGGTTCCTTTTTTTAACGTTGTTTGTTTTTAATAGCGCAAATCAGAGCGAATTTTTGGTTTGTAAAATTTCTGGAGTGGGCTTAAGACTATTCTGGATTGGGCACTATAATCGTTTCCCATTTCATTATCAGTATATTACATTATATAAGTAATCTAGCCATTTATCTAAATTTATTCTCAACTATTCTAGGAGAGTTTAATAAAAGGTTTTACTATAGTATAATATAGTAACTTTTAACGATATTAGAAAGTTTCAGGCAATAAAAGACAATGTTAGGTGTGACGTAAGTGTTCGTTAAACTAAATTACTTATAATTAACACAATTCTAGTTGATGAATGTTGAAATGAAAAGTTTTTATTACGAATACCTAACTTAATATCTTAATTTTAAATTTTAGTTTATGATAAAAAGATTTTATTTTTAAATGAAAAAATCGAAGGGAATTACAGGTGAATATTTAAGAATTATTTATAAAACATGCGCAACGCATATACAGGGTGGAAGTGTAAGCACCACTTTGAATGAAACCACAATTTAACTACTCTATAAAAGCCTAATATAAATCAGAAAAAAATAAATTCCCAAAAATGTAAAAGTTATTTTTTCAAACAAAATAAATAATAAAATTGTCATTTTAAAACAAAACGCCATTTGTAAGGATGATGCACGCACACATAAACATATCAAAGGGACACCGCCGCACATGCCTCATTTCGAAATCGAGTCGTATGTATTGGCGATAAAGTTCAAAGTTGTTTAACCTTTAGTAGTATTTTTGTAGTAGTAAGTGTTTATGTTATTGGGATCTATACGTAATCGCGTCACACGAAATACAGGTATGGATAAAAATCGTGAAATGAAAAAAAAATCCTACGTCCAAACTGTTGAGGCATCTTGATTAATTTCTTTAGGTATAGGTTTGAAATATTTTACCCTATATGCTGTTTCCGTAAATGGAGCGCTGCCTCTTCCACCCTGTATTGTGGCACCTTGCTACTACTGCCTACTCTGCTGTGTGCGGGATACAGATACAGCGTGAAGCTGATCCAATTTCGTTTCCACTCTTTAGAAGATTAATTTCCAAGCATTCTTTATTAATCGATACAAATGTGAAACAATACATATGTACATTTTACATTTCAATTCAACATACTGTATGCAATGCGATGTAAGCACGCCTCGCGTGACTATCAAATAATGTCAGTAATTGTCCTATAAACTACAATACGGCTTAAGGCGGGGAATCGAATTGAAATCGAATTGAAATCGAAGTATCATTCTTTGTTCTGCTAACAAGAAAAATCGTGGCGGTGAGTTCCGCTACTCCAAACGGAATGGCTCAAAAATTCGATAGAAAGTGAGGAATGAAGTGTCTTAACTCTCTACCCTTTTTAATTCTCTACCCTGTTATGTGGGAAAGCCTTTAACTTTTGTAATAACAATTTAAATAAAAAAATATCTTCTATCGGTCTTGATACGTATAATTTTGTACTATTTTTTTTTAGCTTCAGGATAAATTCAGAGATACAAATCTCTCACATAGGAGGGTTAGGCATAGGGAACCTGAAAACCCAGCCTTAAAACACTGTGTTTCCATTTTTAATGCTCCTTGATTAAATATTTAACTGTCTCGAGTGAGAATCGAAACCACAAGCTGTCGCTCACTTACCCCGTCTTTTCTGTACTAAAATTCAAATGCTATTCCTTCTGTAGGTTCATTACTAATGGAAGGTAGGAACGTCCGTCTCAGTGGTGAGGACGTCGGCCGCGGAACTTTCTCGCACCGACACGTGATGCTCGTGGACCAGGAGAAAGAAGTTATTCATATACCTCTAAACCATATTCATGAGGAACAAAAAGGATTTTTGGAAGTAAGTTTATATTTGATACTGTAGAGGCCGTCGTGACCGACGATGGTTATGGGTTCGGTTCCAATTCAAAGAAATTAATTAATTAATTTTAATCTACCACTTCGTAACAAAATAATACTTGGCGTTTAAGTTTCCCCGTTCAACATAAAACAGTCGAAAATTCAACAGAAAGTGGAGTGTCTTAACATTAACACTAAGTTCACTCTGCTTACCCTGTTAGATGCGGGATCCAGCGTGAAGCCAAATAAAAAAAAATATTATTATATATATTATATATAATTAAACGATATCGTACTAACTAGTTGATTGAATTGCAGTAGTTGTAATAATGTTTTTCAAGGGAAAAAATATATTTACTTAAAGAATAGGTAGATTTCCTGTTTCCGGTTTTTATGGTGCCGTACCTTTTAAAAAAAAGGAAGATAATTTTTATATATATAAGATCACTTTGTTGTCCGTCTGTCTGTATGTCTGTCTGTATGTCTGTATGTCTGTCTGTCTGTCAAGAGCATTTATCTCAGGAAGGCTTAGAGATATCGAGTTAAAATTCAAACCATATACTCATATCTATGATTTCATCTTTATCTATTTCACACAATTCACATTTTGGAGAAGTTACTTTTCTCATGAGAAAACCAATTTTTCTTAGTGCAATATGTCCAGAACGAAGCCTAAGCGCCGTAATAATTTGTTGACGCGTCAATTTTTTTCCACGAACCACGGAATATGAGGAAGCTTGTTCTGAATAACCCTATACAAAATACGCTGTCCACATTTTTTTTTTCAAATTATCTTTGTACTTGATTAAAATTTCAGAAAAATCTGGTAATATATTTAAATTTGGGATACAGGTGAAGTTAAAAAAATATTTTTTTTATCAGCTTCACGCTGTATCCCGCACACTGCAGGGTAGGCAGAGGGAACCTAGTGTTAGACACTCCGTTTCCCACTTTCTGGCGAATTCTGGAAGCATTGCGTGTTGAGTGGCAAAACTCAACGCCGCCCTTGTCCTCGACACCAGAGCGAATTTAAGTAAATATTTCATCTCCTCGAGTGGGGATCGAACCCACAACCAGTCGGTTTTACAGTCACACTTTGTGCCCCTGCGCCACGACTGACCTCAAAAAAATATTAATTATTATTTTCTTCCTTTCAGGTAGCAAATTCAATACTATCAGAAGAAGCTGTACTAGGTTTCGAATACGGCATGGCGTTTGATAATCCCGACAATTTAATAATATGGGAAGCTCAATTTGGTGACTTCTACAATGGAGCTCAAATAATTGTTGATACGTTCATTGCCTCTGGAGAAGGTAAGTCTAAAAAAAATTACATTTTTTTTTTATTCGCATCCACTTTTGTGTTTTTGTTTTTCTGGTTGTTTTATTAGGTGTACCGAACTAAACTTTGAACTCAATATACTATTTGATTTCGTCGACAATGTATTTTTTTTTGATATCTTGGTGGCGCAGGAGCACAAGCGCGCGACGGTTATAGATTCGATTCCTCCACCGTGGAATGACATATTTAATATTATTAATTCCTCACTCTGGCAATGGTGCAAACTTGGCGTTGAGTTTAACCACTTACACACTATGCCACAAGAATTCGACGGAAAGTACAGAGAAGAAATGTTTTAATGGGAACGAAGTGTCTTATCACTAGGTTCCCAGGTTCCTTCTGCCTATCCTGTTTTACTTAGGATGCAGATAAAAGCTAAAAAAAATAAGGCAAAATATAAGTAAGTATTGATATGTCAAATATCAACACTTAAGAGCAGTTTCGACCAAAGCACTTTCCCACTTAGCGGGGGTCGAATGGACTTTTGTGATCATCTTACGTTAAGGGACCTTCAGCATACGTTTGTTGTAATAAATATGGGTTATGAAAAAGAAAGCGTATAAATAATTTAAGAAAATTAATTTGTATAAATAATACAATTTTATATTTGTATGTAAAAAATCTAAATCAGCTTCACGCTGTATCCCGTGCGCAGCGTCAAAGAACTAGTGTTAAGACACTCCGTTCCCTACTTTCCGCAGAAGTAAAGGTATTTTATTTTCACACAGTATCCCGCATATCGCACAGTAAACCAAGAGAACCTTTTTTAAAAAAAAAAAACAATGATTTTTTTAGAAAGATCTAAACTGTATTTTTATATTATAGTAAAATGGATGCGCAGCAATGGTCTAGTGATGCTGCTCCCTCACGGCTACGACGGCGCAGCATCAGAACATTCCTCGTGCAGGATGGAGAGGTTTCTTCAACTAACTGACAGTTCAGAAACTAAGCCCGACTCGGAAGCTGTTAATATGCAAGTTGTCAACCCGACTACGCCGGCTCAGTACTTCCATTTATTGAGGCGACAGGTAAGAAATATCTATTTTTTAGTATAGACGGGAGAAATCTATTATTAAGACATTTCTATAATTTTCGATTGAGTGGCGCAACCTAACGCCGCTGCCTAACCGATCTTGTTACCACAGAATCGAAATCAAAATATTTCATTCTTCAGACTGGGAATAGTGTTACGTTAATAAGACTAATACAACCACAGAGTTTACCTATATCTACATATATATTTTTCCCATATAGTAGAGTAGGCAGAACGTAATATCAGGGCACTCTGTTCTCTGCTTTTTGCCTGAATTTAAAACATTGTCTGTTGATCTGCAAAATGAAAATAAATTTAAATATTATTAATATTATTTTTATTACTCTTCTAGGATTGAAGCCTCATATAAAGTAAAAAAATGTTTTCTTCTTTTCAAAATGTTCCAAATGTTGAGTTTGATGGACTTAACCATAGCTACGTATATTGTGCTTGTTGTTAAGTTGTATATATTATAACGTATATGTAATATAATTGTGGGTTCAATTCCCATTCGAGGAATTGAAATATTTTATATTTACATTTCCACAACATAAACAAACTATATTATTTCCGCTTGCTAAGGGTGGAAAGAGATACTCGAAGACACTTTCTATTATTATCTAAATTAGTTACATTGTAGGTAGTACGAAACTACAGAAGACCTTTAATAGTGGCTTCCCCGAAAATCCTTCTGCGTCTGGCGGACGCAGTGTCGCCTTTATCAGACTTTGCGCCGGGAACATATTTCAAGCCTGTAATTGGTATGTCTTTGTAATTATTTAATATATTACTGAATTAAAAGACTGCATGTTAGTTGTGATGTGTATGATCTAACGTGACGGCTGCGGGTTCAGCTTCAGCTTCACGCTGTATCCCGCACACAGCCGGGTAGGTAGAGGGAACTTAGCGTTGAGACACTCGGTTCCCCACTTTCCACCGAGTTTTGGAGGCATTGTGAGTTGAATGGCGGAACTCAACGCCACGCTTTGCTTCGACATCAGAGCGGAGCGGAGTGCAAAAAATAAAAATGTTAACAATTTTTTTAATTTCTTCGAGTGGGGATCGAAACCACAACCAGTTGCGTTTAGCTTTTTGTGCGCTTGCGCCACGAATGGTCTCAATTAAATGAAATAACTGAAATAATAAAAACTTCCAGGCGACACGCAAGCGGACCCGCTCAAAGTGAAGCGTGTAATCTTCGTCTGCGGGAAACATTACTACGAGCTGCACAAAGAGAGGCTCAGAAGTAAGGTAGAGGACGTCGCCATCTTGCGCGTGGAGGCGCTCGCGCCCTTCCCCGTGCTGCAGCTGCGCGACGAGCTCGGGAAGTATAGGAACGCGACCAGTGAGTGCGCGCTTATTATTTATCAGATACGTTTTATTTACGTCCTCTATTTTATATTAGAGGCCATCTCAGCGGCGGTCATGAGTTTGATTCTCACTCGACGCAAACAATTATTTTCTATAGTGTAGTATTACTTTCGTCTAATTAACCTACGATATTATAATTATATTTAAGCATAAGCATTTAATAGAGTTGGACAAGTTCATACCGTAAATAAACTTTTATGCCCGGAGGACATTTGAAGAGAACCAACTAAGTAAATTCAGAATTACCAACATATTAATATAAACAGAATATACCTACATAACTGTGTTAACTGTTTATTTTTGTTATAGCTATAGCAGGTATAGGTATAGCGAGTTAATTGTGATTATGTTTAAGATTATAATTTTTGATTATAAAACCTATGTATTTAATTATAGGTTCATATAAACATATTGAGATCTGTGGACAGGGGCAGATGTATGACAGTAACGATAGGTGTCGAGAAAATTAAATTTAAAAATTTTCATTTTCGTCACTCTAATAACGCAAATCTACACGCATTGATTTTAGAATTTGGCGGAAAGTGTAGTGTGTAGAGCGGAAGTGTCTTGATGGGAATGGAGTGTTTTAACACAAGGTTCCCTCTGGTTATTCTATATGTGGGTTACAGGGTGAATCTAAAAAAATATATTTAATATGTATATATAGATAGACATATATGTATGTATACAATATACATGTAACTCGACCGACGAATCAACAGTGTCGGGAATCTCTATAGCTATTCACTTCACCACCATGTTTCAATTGTTCAGCGATTTTCTCGGGTTCAGAATATATTTCGGAATTTTTGATTTAAAAATAAATAAATAAATTAGAAAATACAGTCCGCCTTGCGCTCGTGATTTTTTCCCTCAACATATCTAACACATGAGCATGAGCTAACTTTTAAAATTGTAAATTGCAACATTTTTTACTTATTTTCAAAAAAGCTATATCAACATTTTTTACTTATTTTCAAAAAAAAATCAAATACGTCATTAAATGAGCGACGTTAGTTATTTAGTCATTTATAGTGATGCCATACTCTGATCTTTTTTTTTACCTTCAGACTGTATCACATAACAGTGTAGGTAGAGGGAACCTCGTTACCTAGTGTTAAGACATTGCGTCCCCATTGCCATGTGTGGAGCAACTCCGCGCTTTATTTTTCTCGTTCGTTACCAAAGCGAGAAAAATGAAAATATAAAATGTTTAATTTCTCAAGGGGGAATTGAACCTACATAATATATCGCGTCACGCGTGCTCCACGACTGGCTTCAACTGAAGTCAGCTCTTCACTTAACGAAATGCAGTTCTTAGTAGTCTAGTCACTTATATTGTTTTATTTTAAAAGCACGACGTCAGTGCCAAAAACTCAGATTAATTCAAAGTTTGTATAGAGATTATCATAAATTCGTTGGCCGCTGTCATTTCCGCATCCCCGTCCTCATTTCCGACGCTACACCGATTTGCATGGCGCACGAAACCAATTTTATATTAAGTTATAATACTATTATTTTTATTAACGAATATAATAATTTTTCAAAAATTATTTACAAATAAATATTTCATCATATATAAAGTTTTTTTTTTTAAATCATGCTGTATCCCATATACAGCAGGGTAGGCAGAGGAAACCTAGTGTTAAGACACTCTGTTCCCCACTTTCTGCCGAATTCTGGAGGCATTGAGTGTTCAGTGGCAGAACTTAACGCCGCGCTTTGCCTCGACACCAGAGCGAAGAAATGGAAATATAAATTTAAGTAAATATTTCATCTCCTCGAGTGGGGATAGAACCCACAACCAGTTGGTTTTACAGTCACACTTCGTGCCGCTGCGCCACGACCGGCCTCTACTCGAAAATAATATATAAGCATATTGATATAATATCTTTGAAATTAATAATTTATTAGGATATAATAAATAATAATAATAAAGCCGTTTATTTCCATATTTCAAGTTACAAATCAAATGTCGTTAGTGAATTAGATTAAAAAAGATTACTTATATTATTATTAGTAGTAACGTTAGTAGTGGTTATGGACTTTCTGAAATTTGGACCCCACTTTGGGTAAAGACCTCCTCCAGTCTTCTCCACGAGCCCCTATATTAAGAACACATAGAAATATAATATTTTTAAAAGTTATTATTGTTTCTAAATTATTATAGTAGTCCAATTACTTCCGATTTATGAAATTCATGTTAAAATAACGGTTTTGCTGATTTTACAAAGTAAACATTTCTGAGAATAACTTCTTAGAAATTACGTCTTGTCTATTTTAAGTACCTAAATAATTAAAACAGTTTTGGCTCAGAAATGTAAAAAACGCTTATTTTTTTTAATATTTTAATATAAATAATATATATTTGTTAGATGATTTCATTTTGTTTTATTATGTTTTTATTTCAACCTCAAAGTTTGGCAATTTTAGAAAAGATTGAATCTTAGCATATCTTGTCCTACTTTTTTTTTAATTGAATAACTTATTAGTCTTGTTATTCTTAAGCGTAAATTGTGAGGTCAATCTTGTTCAAAAACACTGGATAGCAATATATACTATAATATTATTTACACACTTTAACATGTATTATAAATTAATTTTCCCAAAGAAATTTGTGAAAATTCATTAATAAAGTTATAAAAAATACTTATTGTAATAAATAATAAATATATATTCATAAATAATAATTGTCGTGGCTCAGAGGCACATGCTTTTCTCGCTCTGGTAACAACAAAGCACGACGTTGAGTTCCGCCACTCACCGCGCAATGCCTATATGGCGGAAAATAAGAAATTGAACGGAGTGTCCTGGAACTTAGTGTAAGTCCCCTATCTACGTTGCTACACGTAATACAGCGTGAAGCTAAACACGTACACGTTAAATAAACATTTAAAATTCACATAAGTATTTTTGAAAAGTTGTACTACTTACTTTTCCTACTTTCTGCGATTTCCACAACTTTATTTCATGTTTACAACTTTGTGTAATTATTCCGAAGTCGTTCTCTCGTTTTATTTATTTGTTTTTTGTAAACAATTCGTTGGTTAACTAATATGAAGTATGAACTAGTTACGTTAGTTACGAAAACAATATACACACACGGCGGATGACGTAAAGTAGCGGAACCTGTGAGTAGTTTGGACAAAAATGGAAAATATTTTCAGTATCGAGGCCAGTCGTGGCGCAGGGGCACAAAGTGTGACTGCAAAATCGGCTGGTTGTGGGTTCGATCCCCACTCGAAGAGATGAAATATTATTTATTACTTTTATATTATCATTCCTTCGCTCTGGTGTCGAGGCAAAGCGCGGCGTTGAGTTCCGCCATTCAAGAACTTAGCAGAAAGTGGATAACGGAGTGTCTTAACACTAGGTTCCCTCTGCCTACCCTGCTGTGTGCGGGATACAGGGTGAATCTAATTTTATTTGTTTTATTTTCAGTATTTTTTATAAATGTTAAATTTTAAATGGAAGTAAATTATTCCTTGGCACAGCAACTGAATTCACATACAATTACTTTCACAATTTTTTTGTCTATATCAAACAGATGTTTTTTAATTAAATTAACAAATAAAAATTTACCACTTTTAAGAGAAAAAAGCCAAACTTCTCACATATATCATTTTCTCTTAATATAAATGGCTCGCAATAAGTCTATCCCCTATTGTAATAAATTGTTTTAATTCGACAAAGGAAATAAAACATGAGATCCACAATAACGTTTATATTTAAAGATAAGAAAATAGAAGATCTTTAGTAAAGTTAGTCAGGCCGCGCTTTGTCACGGTCTGTGGGGCTTGTCCATGCTTTGACCATGATCTTTTACGCACATTCTTATCGCGTTACCCATTTTTCATTACTCGTAATCAACTGTTTAAGAAATTATTCTGGAACTGTTACGTTTCAACAAAGATTCACAAATGGAAACACGTTGCATTAGGTTTCTCTCAATGAGATCATGGGGTACGCAAATGTCTAGTTTTTTCTGGTACCCAGACTTTCGTAAATGACGTAAAACTGTTCTTCAGCAATGTTGTGGCTACTAATATGTAAATCTTGCTCCACTTTCTCAAAGATGGCACTGATTTTATCTGTGACGGGGCGTCCAGAGCGAACCTCATCACTATATATTCCAGACTTAATTCGTTTGAACCACATTTATGCTACTCTTATTGATACCGCGTAAAATCTGTAAACCGCATAAATTTAATTCGCGGCGTTCGTCGCATTTTTACCTCTTTTGTAATAAAACTTTAAAATGTAAAAAATAGCGAGAACTAGTTTTTTTTATTTATTGCATCTTCAGAATGTTCACATTTACCAGCCAGTTACATTCAGTACAGCCAAAGAGGTTTGATTACTAATAATACATTCAAATTACGAAAATACTTTTGCCCCGACCTATTAGTATGATTAATTTTGAAAACTGCAGAACTTTTATTATAAGGAAGTTTTATTTAGTCGATTTCGTTAGGTTCTCGTATGTCGAAAGAATTTTATTATTTAGTACGACATGGTACTAAAGCTTTTATATGGAAATTGTGATGTATTGACAAATTTTATGACTATTTTACATCCTGTAGTATAATGTATAATTTATTAATGTAATTTAATATAAGAACATAAAATGAATGGACAACTTGATGATTTGTAGGTTCAAATACAAGGAATATATTTAGGAATATTTACTTTTATAATATAGTAGGCTTTGCCCGCGGCTTCACTGACGTTATTATCTAAGAAATTGTAGAACAAATTATAAGTAGCGACAATTTGTAGACGGCAAAAAAATACAATTCAATGACCTGATTTTTTTTTAATTATTTAAATATATTCAAATTCCTTCAAATTTGTAATATTATATATTCATATTTGTTTTCAGAATTTATTTGGAGTCAAGAAGAGCACAAGAACATGGGAGGATGGAGTTTTGTAAAACCACGATTTGAAAATCTCATTGGCAAGAGAGTAAGTTTAAAATCAAATTTTCCAATATTTTATAGTTTGCCCTAGTTTCTAAAAGGATTGCTTGTTAGGACTAAAAAACTAAAAACTTATAGAAATTATAAAACTTGTAGAAGTAAGTATCTTTTACAACAGTTATAACACCAGATTATTGAGTCCGGCCACAAAGTATGACTGTAAAACCGACTGGTTGCGGGTTCGATCCCCACTCGAGGAGATGAAATATTTATTAACATTTATATTTTCATTTCTTCGCTCTGGTGCCGAGGCAAAGCGCGATGTTGAGTTCCGCCTCTCAGCACACAATGCCTCCAGAATTCGGCGGAAAGTGGGAAACAGTACACTAGGTTTCCTCTGCGTACCCTGCTGTGTGCGGGATACAGCGTGAAGCTGATTTTATAAGAAACTAAAATTGCTAAATGTAGTGTCTATATTTTAACATGTATGCTATTTTTAGTTCCCCACAAAATAATTGAATAAAAACTGTGAAAATATAGGCTATTTATTCCTTAGTACAGACTTATTTTCTTGTTTTATTTATACGTCACAAAGCTAACTAAGCTTCGACAAAGCTCTCGACTCGCAAACGAAACAAAAAGTCATTGTAAACATGTTTCATCTTTTTCTTTATCCATTTAAGTTCTATAAACATGTCTTTGAAATATTTTTGGTTTAGCGGTAAGCCCTGGTTCTTTTTAGATTTATATTGGAATTAAATGTATTATTATGGTCTTTAGAGATAAAACCGTTGAGTTCCGTTTACCGACACGCTGTGACTCTGGAATTATACGTACGTACGACCGTGGGGAACGGAAGTGTCTTTATGGGAACGGAGTGACTTAATACTAGGTTCCTATGTTCCCTCTGTTTACAATGCTATGTGCGGGACACGGTACAGAAACCTTACGTTAAGAATCTCCATTCGAATGCGTGTTGAGAGGCGGAACTCAACGCCGCGCTTTTTATAACAGACCTGGAAAATTAAAAAAGTTCGTTCCCATGAATGGGTTCGATTCATAAATCAATATTTATGAATCGAACCCATTCATGGGAACTTTTTTGTATATCAGATACCGCCGGCCTCTATCTTAATTATTTTCAGCTTCACGTCACATACAGCAGATATAGCAGAGTAGGCGGAGGGAACTAACCTCATTCTCTCGAATGGGAATCGAACCCACAACCATCGAGTTACAATCACACGCCTGTGCCCTGCGCCACGACGGCCTCAATCTTATTTATTAAGTACAATAAATTCAATAAATTGTCCTTTTCCATTTCACAGTTAGTATACGCCGGTCGTAAGGAAGCCGCGACCCCCGCGGTGGGGACGTCGAAGTTACATCGGGTTGAAGTAGAACATGTACTAAAAGAACCATTATATAATATCAAATAAATATATTTTAAAATAACAATATATTGAAATAAGTATTTTGATACATAAAATAACTTTGTGTAAGTGATATTTAGATATATATTTTTATTTGCATTTAAAACGTAAGCATTTCTGTAAATAAATATGTATGTATATATTTATATATATAATATATGTAATATTATTGTTTTATATGTTGTAAAAGTTGTTTTTACTTTGGTGTTTTATTTCTTACTTATATCATCATTTTTATATAAAAACAAAAAAACAAACAAGAAACTTTTTAATTTAATAAGTTTATATAACGCCAATAATTACATATAAATTTTTAAGATTTTTAAGATTATTAATATTTAAGATTGTTGATGGAAAATACTAAAAACTAAAATCACAATTCACAGCCGTCGATTACAGTCTTATAACGTGCCGCTGCCCCACGACGGCTTCGGTGTTTATTTATTTAGTTACAAAATGCTTGGATGTATTATATATCACACAGACAATAAATAAAATAAACTTTCATGTGCTCATCTAAACGTGAAGACATTTACAAGATTTCCGCTGTATTTGCGAACAAACTTAATAGTTAATCTTATGTATGAAAGTACTATAGGCATAATATACATCTTAATACAAAAATAAAGGAATCAGTCGTTGCGCAAGCGTGCGTTTGAAAACGCGATAGGTTGTGCGTTCGATTCTCACTTGAGGAAATAAATATTTACCATACATAACTGTTATATATATGTATATGCATGTGTGCGTGGCTGCGTCCAGCACTATAAAGGATAATGCAAATTTATAATAAAGCAGTGCGTTGTCAACCGGCTATCGTTTCACTTGTCCTCCTCTTATTGCATACGTAACAGTGGCGACGACGTGTTACCCACATATTCTCATTTTGCAAAAGAAAAGATGTCTTCCGTACAATTTGGAATTTTAAATATCTTTGACCATAATGTACATACATGGAAAACATACAAGGGGCGAATATCGCAATATTTTATTGCAAACGAATTGAATGAGCAGACGGATGCAACAGGAAGGAAGAGGAAAGCGATCCTTCTCAGCGCACTCGCAGAGGGTACATATAAGCTGGCAGCAGACCTAGCGTTGCCTAAAGATATTGTGGATGTACCACTGGAAGAGATTTTACGGCTACTGGATGATCACTTCACTCCCAAACGTGTCGGATTTGCAGAAAGGCACACTTTCTATGCGGCCACCCAACAACCTGGCGAATCTCATGCGCAATGGGCGGCAAGACTTCGCGGGTTAACAGCACACTGCGGGTTTCTTAATGTTGAAGAAACTCTGCGTGATAAATTTATAATGGGCATGCGTCCAGGGTTTGAGAAAGAGAAGTTGTACGCGCTAGACCTTGCCGAGCTGACACTTGCGAGAGCCATAGAATTAACAGAGAATTTGAGCTGCGCGCGGGCCGCGGCAGTGGTCAGCGCTGGCAGTATTGACACCGTGGTGGACACAAACATATACAAAATTTCAAATAGTGGGAAAAATCGAGTTGTCGGAAAAGTGTCGTGTAGGGTGTGCGGTTACAATAACCATAAAACGGCCGATTGCAAGTACGCGAATTATACTTGTAAAAAGTGTCATGTCAAAGGCCACTTACGCAAAGTGTGTAATAAGGTTAATTTTGTGGAAGTGAATGGCGGTGACAAAGGTGAGGCCGATGATGATGATGGTAAGTTTTTTTATATCCGTTCAGTTAGGGGAGAGCCCATGGTAGAAAGTGTGGTTATTTATAATATTCCATATAAATTTGAAATAGATAGTGGATCCGCGGTAACTGTCATATCGGAGGCCTATTATAAAACAAATTTTAAAAATGTGCCATTATCAGCTACTCATAAAAACTTAATAACATATAATGGTAAAAAAATTGACTGCTTAGGGGTGATTCATTTGCCGGTGTGCTACGCGGAACAAACGCATGTTATTGCGCTATACGTAGTTCGAGACGGCGGCCCCCCNGAGTGAGGAGTGTGGCGAATATGAGTCGGGCGACCGAGCTACGTACGTTTGTTTCGTAGCGGATGGCAGTATGCCTGTGAGCTTAGATACGCTACGTGAGGAAACAAAACGTGATAAGGTTCTCTCAAAAGTTATACATTACATTTTAAACGGTTGGCCGCCAAAATTAAGTGATGTAGAACTAAAAACGTATAATTTATGTAAATCACAGTTGTCATATGAAAATGGATGTGTCATGAGGGGTCACAAAGTGGTATTACCTAAATGTTTGCATGATATTATTTTAAAAGAATTGCATTATTCGCATTTAGGGATAGTTAAGACGAAAGCCGAAGCTCGGTCAAGATTCTGGTTCCCAGGAATAGATCAGGCTATAGAAAGTATGATAGGGTCTTGCGAAATTTGTATCCAACTGCGTCCCTCCCCTCCGCAGAATCCACCCGTACGTTGGGAATTTCCACCCTTCCCTTTTTACAGGTTACACATAGACTTTCTGGGCCCAATTAACGGTTATGTTTACTTAATTATCGTAGATGCGCACACTAAGTGGGTTGAGGCGTATTGTATGTCAAGTACTACTTCATCGGCGGTGATAATTAAATTATGTGATTTTATATCAAGATTTGGGGTTCCTCATACAATAGTAAGTGATAATGGTACAGCTTTTTGTTCACAAGTTTTTAATAATTTTTGTATTTCTAACGGTATATCTCATCTAACATCACCGATATACCACGCGCCCAGCAACGGTCAAGCAGAGAGTTTCGTAAAGGTAGTGAAAAAGGGAATTAAGTCATGTCTTTTGTCAACTCGTACATCAAAAGATGTCACTATAAAATTATATAAATATCTGATGGACTACCGGAATTCAATTCACACTGCCACGGGCGTTTCTCCTGCTACAATGGTTTTCGGTCACAAACTGAGATCGCGTTTAGATTTCTTGAATCCAAAATCATCTACACCTTCGTCACCGCACATTTCTAATCGTGTAAAAAATCAACAGTGTTTACAATCTGAGCAGCTCAGTAAAGTGAGAACAAATAAATATAATATTAATGATGTAGTGCTATATAAGAAATATTGTAATAAAAAAAAGGTTACATGGGGTAAAGGTATTATTGTGAAATGTTTAGGTAAAGTTGTCTATTTAGTTAAAGACTTAATAAATTTAGAATGCCACAAAAGACATGTAAATCAGTTATTGGTTTATAAAGGTTCCATTACTAAGGACTGGGACAGAGTAGACATCAGAAGTACACCGAGTCCGGTGTCTTGCACTCCGATATTATCGGAATCTCTGACGTCACCTTACGTGAACCTGCAACCTTCTCCATCGCCGGCGGCCACGTCTCCGGGCCCAGTGCTTACGTCACCTCACCGCGCTGGCTCGGAATGTCCATCTTCACGCTCAACCGTCGAAGCTTCGTTAACGCAGTCCAACACCTCAATGTCTGACGTCGCATCTCGCGACTTACCCAGAGAGAGAAGGAAAGAGTTATATGAAGCGGGAACTTCTTTGAGTTCTGATGACGACTATCAAGAAGCAGAAAATGATCATGAGACCCAGATTGAGTCTGTTTGTGAACAAGGACGGTCGTTACGTAAACGTCCCAATATTTGTTTTAAAAAATATTTTAAATAATTATAATCATTGTTTTTTTAGGGGGGACGAATGTTATATATATGTATATGCATGTGTGCGTGGCTGCGTCCAGCACTATAAAGGATAATGCAAATTTATAATAAAGCAGTGCGTTGTCAACCGGCTATCGTTTCACTTGTCCTCCTCTTATTGCATACGTAACAATAACGTTACTCTGATAACGAGGCAATACGCGGCGTTGAATCCCGCCACTTAACACCCATTGCCTCCAATTCGGCGGAAAGTGGAGAACGAAGTGTCTTGACACTAGGTTCTCAGGTTCTCTCTGCTTGTGCTATGTGCGGGATAAAGCATATAACTGAAAAAAGAATATAGAAACTTATACTTTATATCATTCCGTTCCATACTTTACAAACTGTGTAAGTGAAATATTGTTTTATTATACCGAACATAACATGTAAGTAAATATAACAGAATTTCTATAACATTTTAATATTCGTTGTGTACTGATTCGCAATAATTATGTCTCGATATAGTCCATCCATAGAGATAAATAAACCTATGCCATGATATTTAAAATAATTCAATTTTCACTTTCCACAATACGGAGAACGTGTCTCAATACGTATTTGTCCTAATCTTCTTTATTTCAGCTTTATTTCAATAGATTGGGCAAAAAAAATATACATATCCTTTAAAGGAGATCGAACCCACAACACCCTTGTACAGATCAAAAAGAGACATTTCGCTATTGCGACATAAGCTTCTATAAATACTAATTTAGATATAGTATAGTATACTAATTTAGTATAGTACATTGTTACGCTACGGTTACAACACTACTTGTATAATCGATAAACTCTAGCAACAGTAGACAGTCAACCAGCAAAAATGGCCGGCAAGGGGAAAGGCAAGAAAAAAGAAAAGAAAGATAAAGAAGAGGGAGGTGATAAAAAGAAGACCAAAAAGGGAGGGGGGAGACCCAAAAAAGGGAAGGCCAAGGGTCGTTGCAACGTCGACATGTTGACAGAGTCGGCGATGGACAACGTATACTACGCGTGTCACAATGTACAGGAACTGTTGGAATCGAGGGGATTCCATCCACCTGATTTTAATAAGAAGAAAAAGAAAGGAAAGCGTTAGAGTAAGAGGACGACCTCATTTGGCACTTTTAATTAATTTACAAGGAAAGCCTTCTCTGATTTGTATTGTGTTGCCCTTCAATTGTTTTGTAATTATTAAATTGATTAAAAGTGTTGGTTTAGTTTTCTTTTTATGAGTTTTTTTTTTAAATATTTTATTTAAAGGAAACTTTTATTTTTTTATAAAATTCAATAAAAGTAATTTCAATAACATTTTTTCGTATAATAAATGAATTTATTATCGCTGTGATCAAAATAAGAGTCTGTTAAGAGGTAAGATTTAGATGCCGTCGTGGCGCATGTGCATAGGGTTATGATAGTAACGCGACGGTTGTGGGTTCGATCCCCACTCGAGGGATTGTTAAATCCGGGAATAAATGATTGTTAAATCATTTATTAATAATTTTATTTCTTTGCTCTGGCATCAAGCACGGCGTTCAGTTCCAAATTCAAATTCAAAATATTCTTTATTCAAATAAACTTTTATAAGCACTTTTGTCGAATGAACATATAAACAAAAAAAAAGCTAAAAAAAAAGTTCCGCCAATCAACACTTAATGCCTCGAAAAATTCGGCAGTGTCTCAACATTAGGTTCTCTCTGCCTAGCCAGCTATGTGCAGCAGGTATAAATATTCCATATTTATAATTCAATTTACATACAAATATAATCTAAATTATAATAAATCCGCCAGTCGTGTCAGTCGTTACAGTCGCACAATGTATGACTGTAACGCGACTGGTTGTGAGTTCGATCTCCTCTCGAGGATATAAATTATTTTCTTAAATTTATAGTTTCATTTCTTCTCTAGTGTCAAGGCAAAGCGCGGCGTTGAGTTCCGCCACTCAACATGCAATGCTGCAGAATTCGGCAGATAGTGAACAATGGAGCGTCTTAACAGTAGGTTCCCTCTGCCTACCCTGCTGTGTGCGTTATACAGCATGAAGCTGATTATTATAAATATAGAAAAAGTTCGTGTTAAATAATTTTACGGATATCTAGACCAGTGGTAGACAGGTTAGTATTACAAATACAAAATATTGGAAATTGAGGCCCTCGTGAAGCAATAGGACAAAGTTTAACTGTTATTTCGATGGTTGTGAGTTCGATTTCCACTTAATGAATGTAAAAAAGTGACCACATGTATCCACATATATGACAACATATGTGAATGTTTGATTTACCACATATATACATATGTGAAAATGTGACTACCTGTGTGAATGTGTGAACGCGTGTGTTTTTATAACTAATTTTAAACCAAATAGCAGGTTGCAATATCACTAGAATCGGGCGCAACAGCTTTAAGCAAGCTTTAATTAAGATACTATGATAGCATAGTACAGGTATCACCATCATCTGCAAAGCAAAGCCAAGTTGGCCTCAATGGAACTGGGTGTCATCGGCAGAGCGAGACAGTGCTTTACACTAAAACACCGATTGGCCCTGTACAGGGACCAGACTCGGCCTCATATGGAATCCCAAGTCTGGGCTGGTGCACCCCAGTATCAACGTAACCCATTTGATCTGAACATAGAACCATTGGAATCGTTGGAGACCCAATGTCTATAAAAGTCTGTGTGTGAAAGTGAAAGGCTTGATACTTTGGCTTTGCGTGAAAATGTCTCCTCGTTGTGCGTTCTCTAATATATTTATCATGGGGAGTGTTCTGGAGAGCTGTTTGACCTGTTACCTGTAGTATATATAGGATAGTGGCCCTAAGTAACACACTGAGCGAGTAGCCTTGACCAAAATTTCAATGTTACGTCGAAACAATTAAAGCGATGTAAATAGCTATGCAAGACAAAATAACAAGGATTTTTTCATTCCTAACCGGTAGTTACTGAGATTAGCGTATTTAACAATACTAAAATTTATATAATACTAAAAAGTTTTTAACTATTTTTGGCATTAAAAAAATATATGTAATTCTAATTTATACTGTAGATAAACATAGAAAACATTTTATTAGTTGTCAAAACAGTCAGATGGCACTGTCACAAAATTTCAAGTGGAGTTCACGAGTCTTTCCATATAATATGTATTAAAATACAAACAAGAAACAGGTATCTATTAAAAATAAATATTTAAAGCAGTATTTAATATTGTTATATAAAATATATATAAAAAAATACATAATTAGCCTAAATATGTACCAAAGAAAATTTATATTATGAATAGCTATTGGAATATTTTTTAATATAAAACATATAAAACATATTTTAATTAAATTACATTTTTATATACACTAGACCACGCCTTCACTTCAATAGGCTAGTCGTGGTGCAGGGGCACAAAGTGTGACTGTAAAATCGACTGGTTGTGGGTTCGATCCCCACTCGAGGAAGTGAAATATTTATTTACATTTATACTTTCATTTCTTCGCTCTGGTATCGAGGCAAAGCTGAGTTCCGCCATTCAACACGCAATTCCTCCAGAACGGCGAAAAGTGGGAAACGAAGTGTTTTAACACTAGTTTCCCTCTGCCTACCGTGCTGTGTGCGGGATACAGCGTGAAGCTGATTTTATTCAATAATCCCACGTCGCTACTCTAAGCTCTCAACAAATGAGTAATAAAAAATAATATTATGTATATAATACCTACAAAATGAATAGGTTTATAAAAACCCATTACTTACATGAGCGCTATACGCTTGATGGGTTTTTCAAAAAGTCAGATCACCATCTAACAAAAAGTATGTGTTATTTTTGTATGGCAGCAAATTTAAATCATTATTAATAATAGTAATGTTTGATATTTCTTTGGTAATTTGAGGTAAAATTTTTACTCGCGCGAATATTTTTATAAATATATTTATACAGGGTGGAAGAGGCAGCGCTCCATTTACGGAAACGGCATATAGGGTAAAATATTTCAAACCTATACCTAAAGAAATTAATCAAGATGCCTCAACAGTTTGGACGTAGGATTTTTTTTTCATTTCACGATTTTTATCCATACCTGTATTTCGTGTGACGCGATTACGTATAGATCCCAATAACATAAACACTTACTACTACAAAAATACTACTAAAGGTTAAACAACTTTGAACTTTATCGCCAATACATACGACTCGATTTCGAAATGAGGCGTGTGCGGCGGTGTTCCTTTGATAGGTTTATGTGTGCGTGCGTCATCCTTACAAATGGCGTTTTGTTTTAAAATGACAATTTTATTATTTATTTTGTTTGAAAAAAAAACTTTTTCATTTTTGGGAATTTATTTTTTTCTGAATTATATTAGGCTTTTATAGAGTAGTTAAAACTGTGGTTTCATTTAATGTGGTGCTGACACTTCCACCTGTATATTTTTATTTATATTTATTAAAAAAATATAAGGTTTTCACAACTGCTCTATACCTTGATAAAAGTCAAAAAGCGCATTAAGTTATGAACTACTTGTTGCAGGTGTAATAAATAAATATAATTATATCTCATGTTATATGTTATATGTAAGCTTCCTCTAATTTTCTTTATCTAATTACTTTAGAATTAAAAGCAACAGCATGGTGATACCAGCTGTAGGAATAGATCTTGGCACCACGTACTCCTGTGTAGGAGTTTTCCAACATGGAAAAGTTGAAATCATTGCCAACGACCAAGGAAACAGAACTACACCATCGTATGTTGCTTTTAATGATACTGAACGACTTATCGGAGATGCAGCCAAAAATCAGGTAAAATCTTATTCACGCTATATTTAAAATATATATTCATGTTATATTCCGCACACAGCCGAATTCTGGAGGCATTGCGTGTTGAGTGGCGAAAATCAACGCCGCGCTTTGCCTCAACTCCAGAGCAAAGCAATGAATATATAAATTTAAAATAATATTTGACCTCCTCGAGTGGGATCGAACCCATAACCAGGCATACACGCATAGATAAATCTGTTTATAAAATATGCTTAACAAAGTAATGATAAACATATTTCTTATTGGTTTAATATTACTTATTGTTTAAATATTTATAGATAGCAATGAATCCAAACAACACAGTTTTTGATGCAAAACGTTTAATTGGCCGTAAATTTGATGATCCCAAAATTCAACAAGATATAAAACATTGGCCCTTTCAAGTCATCTCTGACGGGGGGAAACCAAAAATAGTAATAAACTATAAAGGAGAATCACGCAAATTCAGCCCAGAAGAAATTTCATCAATGGTTTTGACAAAAATGAAAGAAATCGCTGAAACGTATCTCGGAGGAAAGGTAAAAGACGCAGTCATAACCGTTCCAGCATATTTTAACGACGCACAACGCCAGGCAACGAAAGATGCCGGTGTTATTGCCGCACTTAATGTCTTGAGAATTATTAATGAACCAACAGCAGCAGCTCTCGCTTATGGTTTAGATAGAGAGCTGAGAGGTGAAAAAAACGTACTCATTTTTGACCTCGGTGGTGGGACTTTTGATGTTTCTATCCTACAAATATCAGAAGGGCCGTTATTTGAAGTATCATCGACGGCAGGTGACACCCACTTGGGCGGAGAGGATTTTGACTCCCGTATGGTTGATCACTTTTGTCAAGAATTTGAAAGGAAGTACAAAAAAGATATTAAAAGTAATCACAAAGCGTTAAGACGACTACGAACTGTATGTGAAAGAGCGAAGCGTACTTTATCGTCGAGTACTGAAACTACTTTGGAAGTAGATGCGCTACATGATGGAATAGATTTTTACTCAAAAATCACAAGAGCCCGTTTTGAAGAGTTATGTTCTGATTTATTTCGTCAAACACTTACGCCAGTTGATAGAGCGCTTAAAGATGCTAATTTGAATACGAGGGAAATACACGATGTTGTCATGGTCGGGGGATCTACTAGAATACCAAAAATTCAAAGACTGTTACAGGTATAAAAAATTCTATATGTAATTATATACATACATTAAATCTATTATTTTTAAAGCCAAAATATTGTCACCATAGCACTATTTATCTAACTGAAACCACTTTAGTAGTGGATGAGAATCACATTTATTAATAAGAAAAAAAATTAAGTTCCTTGGTCTTCCAAAAGCGAACGAAACTCAACACACAAAAATTGTAAGAAAGGATAACATAATAATTTGAAATAACATAATAACATTAAAAATATCGTAAACATTAAAAAATACCTAATATAAAATTTTATTTCAGGACTTTTTCAATGGCAAAACATTAAACTTATCAATCAATCCCGATGAAGCCGTAGCATATGGCGCAGCTGTACAAGCGGCAATACTTACCGGCATTAACGACACCCGTCTCCAGGACGTCCTACTCGTCGACGTGATCCCGCTCTCCCTCGGCATAGAGACCGCCGGTGGCCTAATGACCAAACTGGTAGTCAGAAACACAAGGATACCCATCGCACAGAAGAAAATTTTTACTACTTATTCTGATAATCAACCTGCTGTTACCATCCAAGTATTATTAACAAATTTAATATTCCATATTTTTATATATATTTTAATGTAAATTTTAAAAAGTTCCTATTTATGTCTTAGGTTTATGAAGGAGAACGGGCAATGACAAAAGACAATAACTTACTTGGCACTTTTAACTTGACTGGAATCCCACCAGCTCCAAGAGGCGTGCCACAAATTGAAGCAAGTTTTGAATATTTTTATAATTACGATTGTTATAATAAATATTAATAAATAACTATTGTTAACACACTAAGTTCACGCATTTCAGCATACATGATTATTTAAAAATAAAATATAAACTTTCCATTACCTACTTATTTCAGGTAACTTTCGATATAGATGCTAACGGTATTCTTAGCGTAAGCGCACAAGATAGAAGTACTGGGCGTTCAGAGCAAATAACTATATCGAACGATGAAGGACGACTCAATCATAAAGAAATAGAAAAGATGCTACACGATGCTGAGAAGTTTAAAGCTGAAGATGAGACAGTTAGAAAAACAGTTGAACTAAGGAACCAATTAGAATCCTATCTTTATGGATGTAAGACGGTAAGACGTTTGTTTTTATATATTATAAACATAATATTAAGTCACAGACGATAATTACGAAATTTGTCGTAAATATATATTTTTACTCGTCTCCACCATCGGCGTGTCTCCTCGTTTGTATCTTTGAACAGATCTTTTTATGAACCTAAAGATGTTTTTAAAATATATTTTTTATTTTTTAAATTTTGGGTACCATACTATTCCGGGGTGACCACCCGTTCCCCCTATTTCTACGCCCATGGTCTCCACCTTCGAGGTCTTATGGTAGACAGTTAACAGCAAATCTCTTACTTCTCCACTCCTCACAAATATGTATCGTATAAGAAGACGAAAAGAAATATCCCATATATCCCAAAGATATTATTGTTATTGTCTCTGACATAGTGATACGTAAATTATTTATTTTCATTAATAATAATAATGAAAATAAATAATTTACGTTACACCTGTTATGTAAATGACAATTTCATTTGAATTTATAAAAACAATCTTGTTTTTACCTGTAGGCTGCAGAAAACGCTGGTGACAAACTCTCTGGTACTGAACGTAGCTCAGTAATAGATGAATGTAACAGCCATTTACAATGGTTGGAAACCACTCCGAATGCATCACTATCAGATTTAGAAAAACATTTAAAAGCAGCTCAAGCAGCTTGTCAACCTTCTATGTTGAAGCTGCATGGCACAGCTGGAGGACCGAGCTGTGCGAGGCCTGTTAGTTCTGGAGGACCTAGGATTGAGGAAGTCGATTAATTAATGTCAGCTTTTGACAAGAAATGTCTATATATCAGACTACATAAAACTTATGTTATCTTATTAATTTCTATAAAAGGCATCTAAGATTAATTTTAACATTACCTAATCCGACGATAAATAATAATACATAGTAACGGTTAACTCACATTGGTTCAAATGCTACATTACCAGGCACAGAACAGCATATGAAAACAGATCAAGCAACTTCTCGAACTATTATGCTTAAGCTACGAGGTACAAATGGAGGACCCATCAGTGCCAGACCTAGAGGAGATAGAGGAGATGAAATGTATATGTTGTTACTAATTCTATAAAAGTTTTTTCTTCGTTTTTCTTATTTCAATTCGTTACACATATTTTTATTATACTTTCCAAGCTTAGTAACTTTGCCATGAACAAACCATTCCATTCCTCTACTTCCTTCCTTCCTTGTTTGCCAATTTAATTTTAATATTTATATATATACTTGAAGAAAATAAAAACAACATCTCAATGGTAATAATTTTTTAAAATAAAATATAAATCGATATAGTTTTATTCAATACATTACACATTATTTTATAAAATTTAAATAAAAAAAAAATATAACAAAATACTTCTTGTTTTTCTCAGCAATAAATAAAATAATCTTCAAAAAGAGTGTCATAAAAAAAACGCATAGTATATTTCATTTTTTTTATTCCAAAAATATAATAACAATCTATATAATAATATACATTTTGGTATTTTAACAAATTATATATTTCAAATGAAAGTGACGGTTTTTCGTTAGAAATACTAATGGGCTCGGAATGTTTTGATAAGAAGAATTTTTTTTTTGATAAGGCAAAATAATATCAATGTTTAATCCGAATCTAAATTAGTTATTTGAAAAATTTCAAATAAACCTTTTGTGCTATACAATTATATTATGAATTATTACTCAAAACAATAATAAATGATCCTTCGAGCCGGACCAGTTATAACGGGTTTTTTTTGTACTTAATTATTACTAAATAACTTACACACTTATCTAAAGCATATTTTTCACATATCTTGTGCATTTCATTACATTTGGTAACCACTATGTAAAATAAATTAAATTGTTTATACAATTTTTAGGCATACAATTAATGGAGATGCGCCGAATAATCGTTTGGTATTCGGTATATATATATCATCTTTTTCAATATCGTCGTGCCGTATTCGGCCAATATCGTATTCGGCCGAATTATTGAGTTATGGTGCCGAATACATTCGGTCGATTATTTTTATTTAATTATGATTATAAATTAAATGCGTCTCACTTAATGCTATGTGTATCTCCTTCGCATGAGCGGAGCGATGCCAAACTGGACACGCATATTCACCCGCAGAGAACGATGATGTATATATACCGAATACCAAACGAATATTCGGCGCATCTCTAAAAATTAAATATATAAACGTATGAAGCGAGTGAAATGAATTTCTTATGTCATATTTTTATCCTTATAAGATATGTTCTTGTAATGATTTAAATTCATAAAAAATTATAAACAAAACAAATTGCAAATAGATTTTTTTACATACACTAGCGAATGTAACTAAATATTACTCAGTGACCCGTATCTATAAGCCGTAAGAATCAAGATAGCTCCAGATCCGCCCTCACGATCGATCCCAGAAATAAAAGCGATGTCAATAAGATGTCCTAATATAAGATGAAAATTAACAAAAAAAATGGTTATTAGAAATCATAATAAAAATAAATAATGTTACATTTTATAATACAACTAATAATTGCACCATATGGCAAATATATATACACAGTAGGGTAGGCAGAGAGAATCTAGTGTTAAGACACTCCGTTACCCACTTTTCGCCGAGTTCTGGAGGCTTTACGTGTTGAGTGGGGGAACTCAACCCCGTATATTGTTTTCATAATCAAATATTTTTTGATATGTATGCAAGCAAAGGACTCGAGAGTTAAAAAAGGGAGTTTAATCATATAAGTAATAAAAAAAATATATAAAAGTGCTTTAAAATGGGGATCTTTTTCTTTAGTCTGTTCGTAATTTGATTGTCTATGCAAAGCCAACGTAACTTAGCTGACTTTTTTTATTTCAATCTTTTCAATTTATTTTTTTTAAATATCTAATTAAATATATACAAAATAAGTTCTTGACACAACAAAACTTTTGAACTATCTTATTACAATTGTGTTATCATCGGTAAATCTATGTATCTATCATACGTCACTGTGTTTTTTAACTAAATCTGCTAAAAGGAAACACCACCATAACTTTACCCAAAAAAATTAAACAATATAAAATCTATTAATACATTCACCAATAAAAAAATAAATGTCAAATACAACTAGATATAATTCAATTCTATTGATATTATAAATAAATACAGCATTTCGCAATCATGAGGTTTGTTTGTGACTTACAAAAGTTTAATATGTTTGGGATAAGGTAGATCTGTATCTACAGTACTGTCGCCGTGTCGTGACCGCCCCAAAATTAGATTTACTGAACTTTGCGCAATCTGCGGAACCATCCACATTGAACTTAAGAAAGGCCACGACGTGTCGCCTGTACTGTATATATATCATCATCTAAGCGTTTACATTCCGTTTCTTAATAATTAAACTTATAGACTTAGAATGTCAAAATAAACTCAATTACAAAATAAATTAAACAAGTAATTGACATACTATATTAGCGTACTCTGGGCAATAGTTTCAAATTCATTTATAATAATGAAAAAATATTTAAAATATAGGTAAAAGCAGAGTACTTATTCAGAAAACGTATAAAAATTTAAACGTAGCGGGATTTGAACTCGCGCCTCTTGGACACCGTCCAAGCGCTCTCACCACTAAGCCATATGTTCTCATCGAGCTACTTCGAAATTTTTATACGCTTGCTACAACTAATTTATGTTGTTAGCATCAATCATCATTGTAGATAAAAATAAATTTCAACATTTTCATTTTATTTTGTATCGTAACGCTTAGATAAAATAATCCCAAACACCTTAAACATAAATAACATAAAGAAATCTGCTAAATAAAAAAATCACAGATTTGCACCTATTTTTAATGATGATGATACTATACTAAGCGTATACTAAGATTTTTTCACTTCAGACGAACCTAAGGATTTTTTGTATGAACGCTGCTTGAATTTCATCGGCTCTGAAAAAAAATACAAAAATATTTACTATGTTAATTAATATACAAATTTAGTTCATTATAAATATTATGCTTCACGCTGTATCCCGCACACAGCAGGGTAGGCAGAGGGAACCTAGTGTTAAGACACTCCGTTCCCCACTTTCTGCCGAATTCTGGAGGCATTGCGTGTTGAGTGGCAGAACTCAACGCCGCGCTTAACCTCGACACCAGAGCGAAGAAATGGAAATATAAATTTAAGTAAATATTTCATCTCCTCGAGTGGGGATCGAACCCACAACCAGTCGATTTTGCAGTCACACCTCGTGCCGCTGCGCCACGACCGGCCTTTTTATTTAATTTTTTAATAAATATTATGGGAGGCCAGTCGTGGCGCAAGCGCACAAAGTGTGACTGTAAAACCGATTGGTTGTAGATTCGATCCCCACTCGAGGAGCTGAAATATTTATTCAAATTTATAATTCCATTTCTTCGCTCTAGTGTCGAGGCAAAGCGCGGCGTTGAGTTCTGCCACTCAACACGCAATGCCTTCAGAATTCGGCAGAAAGTGCGGAACGGAGTGTCTTAACACTAGGTTCCCACTGCCTACCCTGCTGTGTGCGGGATTTATTTTATTTTTATAAGTATTAGCAAAGACTAGCATTAAACTATCAGAATCGGCGGATATCCGAAGAACAATAAAGATCCATCAACCGTCTCCGTATTCATATCTGTGTCGGATCCGTGTCGTGTCGGATGTCGTCGGCGGAACCTTTAATTTTTTTTATTTTTTAATTAAAATACATATTCTCTGGAAAACTATTAGGTACGTGTTTTTAAAATTATAGACAGTAATCTGGCCATCGTCAAAATTACAAAAAAATCACTCCCTCTTATAAATAATATATATTAGTTTGTATAAAGAATTTTTAGACGGTACTAACACGTGCCAATAGAGATTTGCAGTAAATTTAAAATAAGCCTAAATAAGGATAATGCAGGCAGGTAGGTAGTAGGTACTGAAAATCCTTATACGAAACGTAATAAGTCTAAAATAGCATTTCACAAAGTAAATAACATAATGCACAGTAAAATTTTTGATTTGAGATTTCAGGGGCACAAGCGTACGATAGTAAACATGACCGATTGTAAGTTTGTCCAGAATTAGGGGGAAAGTGGGAAACGGAAGTCTTAATGGTATCTGAACACTAAGTTTCCGCCTAATATGCATTTATTTATTACATTAAATTAAATGAAATCAGCTTCACGCTTTATCCCGCATACAGCAGGGTAGGCAGAGGGAACTTAGTGTTACACTTCGTTCCCCACTTTCTGCCGAATTCTGCAGGCATTGCGTGTTAAGTGGCAGAACCCAACGCCGCGCTTAACCTCGATACCAGAGCGAAGAAATGGAAATATAAATTTAATATAATTATAAATTTAAGTAAATATTTCATCTCCTCGAGTGGGGATCGAACCCACAACCAGTCGGTTTTACAGTCACACCTCGTGCCGCTGCGCCACGACCGGCCTATTTTATTTATTATTTTGTATATATTCCATTATATTATAGCTTCACGCTGTATCGCTAGCGGGTTAGTCGGAGACACTGGAGCGCCAAACGCTACGGACTCTGCATACCTCTTTCGCCTCGTCCACTGTCATCAACCTCTACTCATCGTTATCAATTTTACGTGACCTTCCTCCAGTATTTTTGATACTGTATTTTCGAAGATCAACCGAGGTCTCCCCATACCTCTCTTACCGCTCACGTCTCGTATCTTCCATCTCTACTGAACATACTTCACAAGTATACCACTCCTTTCACTGATTCTAATATCTTACCGTTTACACTGATCTTGCATTCCGTCCTTTCTTCATTTCTTTCAAATACCAGAACCTTATTATTTTATATAACTAACTTATTTGTATACATTTAGCTAAATAATAATATTACAAATTTGCACCTATTTTTAATGATAATAGAATGTAGAATATAGAATCTCAACGTACATTTAATACTTGAAAAACATTACTGAGTAATTATTATACATTTTTTTACACACAATTTCAAAAGGTTCTAAACCCACGTTGTTTCTAATTTACACTTATTACAAAGAGTAAATCAATATTTACTAACTGATATTTTATACATAGTGCTAATAAGGATTTCACGACTAAGGCTATTCCGTTTGTTTCTAACTTAGTGGAGAATAATAATACAAAAATCTGTGTTTTACATCATAGTTTCGGCTCGAATGTTTTATTTTTTATATTATAAATTAATATAAAATAGTAAATATTAATAAATAAATTATTAATAATTAATATTTTCTTATTTTACAATATGTAAATGTGTCACCTTTTTTATCTTACATATTTTCTATATTTTAATTTTGAGGTGCAGAAAATGAGACAGCCATAACTCACTTTAGTTTTATACTCTGTGCTTGCTAAACACAGTACGGTCGCCAAATCATGGCCCATGACAGATTTGGTTGTAGTTTTTTTTATGTTATTTTTTTTATGTTATTACGTTATGTTCCTCCCAAATAAAGAATCCGCATAAGTTAAGGATATCTATTTTCAGGGCGGTCACGACTCGGCAACCGTAGTGTATAATGTATATTATATAATAAATTATGAGTTCTTCCTGTAGATGATAATTTTACTGTAGATGATAATTTTACATATACTTCTTATATGCAGAATACATAGTGCAAAAAGATTAGTTTGCAAGAAACCAAATATGGGAAACGATTTTTCTTATTTCTTATTTTTTATATATCCAGAAATGCTTAAAACCCAAATATAGAAGGAAATTATTTGCATAATTTTTTGTTGCTATTTCGTTCTTACATGACTATACCTAGTAAAATGATAAATGTTGAAGTCAGGTATTATCGAAGAGGTAAAAAAGACTAACTCGATACTAATTTTACTGTATACTTTTTAAAAAATCATAAAACGTAAGAAGTGTAATAAACTTAATCCCCTTGACCTTTACTGAGTAATTTCCAAGCAAAAACATAATTAATAGTACTTTTAAACGAGATTTATAAAGTTATTAATAAAAATATGATTTATTCTCTATCGTGGCGCATGTTAAGAGTGACTGAATGTATATATATCGTTTTTTTTTGAAAATTTATAAAATTTAAACGTAGCGGGATTTGAACCCGCGCCTCTTGGAATCCGTCTAAACGCTCTGAACGCTGTATCCCGGACACAGCAGGAACCTAGTGTTAAGACACTCCGTTCCCCACTTTCTGCCGAATTCTGGAGACATTGCGTGTTGAGTGGCAGAACTCAACGCCGCACTTAACCTTGACACCAGAGCGAAGAAATGGAAATATAAATTTAAGTAAATATTTTATCTCCTCGAGTGCGGATCGAACCCACAACCAGTCGGTTTTACAGTCACACTTCGTGCCGCTGCGCCACGACTGGCCTCAATTAATATTACAAATTTTATATTTAATATTACAAATTGGTTTATCGTAATAGTTGCGTACTTTATTAATAATTACGTTTCGAATAGATACTAAAATATATAATATATTAACATTAATCACACATCACATATTACACACATCAAACACTATTTTCCTGTATTATTAGTGTTAAAATTATTTTAATGATTCATGGGTTATTATTATTATTACTATGGTATTTCCTTTATTCCTTAGTAATAATGTGATAATTATATTAATAAACCGCAAACTATTTTTTTTTTAAATTTTGTATTGTTTTTCAGCTTAACACTGTATTCCGCATGTAGGAGGGTGGACAGAGGGCACCTAGTCCATTTCCCACTTTCTTAGCCAATTCAAGAGAGAGAAACGAGACATTGCGTATTGATTTGCGGAATTCAACGCCGCGCTTTGTTTTGTAACCAAAGCCCAGAAACTATTGATGTTTGTTGGTTTTTCTATAACATATATCCTCAATAAGTGAATATTCAATGTTTATAGGTACTTTGTATCACAAATGCTTAATCAAACTTAATTATATATCGAATTTATTTAATTATCGCTGCACCTGTATAATCACATTAATTTTATTCAAGTTTATTGTGATTATACATTGATTTACGTAAGATTTTATTCTTGAAAATTAAGAATTTCTCAATATCTTATTTTACTACAATATTTAAAAATAATTAAGTGCTGAAGTTCAATTCCCACTTGAGTAACATTTTTATGTCCAAAACATTATCCGATTCAATCATGCTCTATCCCGCATATAGTAGGATAACCAGAGAGAACCTTGAGCTAGGACACTCCTACTTTCCGCGAATTTTCGAAGCATAGCGTGTTGAGTGGCGGAACTTAACGCCGTGCTTTACGTTACTTGCTTACGTGCTTTACCAAAGCGAGCAATCATATTATTAATAAATCATTATGAATTCCCCGAGTGGAAATCGATCCCACAACCATCGTGTTTACAGTGGGCTTAAGCCTCTGGTCCACGACGGCCTTAATTCGAATCAATTTATTATAAAAACTGTCAAACATAGTTAACTTATAATACTATTATATACTACTTTTAACTATTAAAATACTATGAAAAAGTACTATAATACTTTTTTAGCTTCACCTGAACCTAATGGAAAGTAAATAAGACATTTTCCCATTAAGACACTTCCGTTCCCCATTTTCCGCTAATTTCTGGAAGCAAAGCTTGAGTTGAGTGGCGGAACTCAACACTGCTATATATATATATATATATATATATATATATATATATATATATATATATACGCACACACACACACACATACATATGTATATAATATACTACTTACAACCTTTAACCTAAAAAAACTCACCTGTTGCTAGTGACTGTGTGCATCAAATTAATAATATATTTAGGACAGACATCTTCGTGCATGACTCGAGCGTGGAACAGTAGGCCTTGACATAAACAGTACAAGATCTCAACGAGCGGCCAGTTCGCCGGTATCGTCCCTTTTTGGTATAGCCACGAGAAAAGAATCTGAAAAATAAATTATGTTACAGTATTAATAAGACAGTAGAACAGTTTTAGAATCTGTTTATAAAACTGATCTCAACTCTGATACCGATCTTGGGCGCGATCTGAAGACTTATTTATTAAAAAATTACAATTATAATCCATGTGTATTCTATATGAAATTAAGGACTCAAACAATATTAAAAGATGCTCTCACAGTTTCACGTTATATCCACCTTGTGTTAAGAGATTTCTCTTATTAATTTTTCGCAAAATTTTCCAAATTATTGTTGTCTTTTATGACTTTGCGTTCTTTAGCGAAGAAATAAATATAACTTATTCCCCTGAGTGGGAATAACTGTTAAGTTTACAGTCGAATACTTTCCCAATTGTTTAGTAGTTATTAATTAGTAAAAAAAATATTTCGTTTTTTAGTGCAAATATTAAATATAAACATTTACAAGTACAAATATAATAAACACACAAAATAATAAACACGAAATACACAAATAATATGAACGCATATATAATATACAAAAAAATAAGATTTAACATGATATTTTTCCGGGTACATTTTTTCGAAACGGCAATAAATTTAAACATTACTGGTTTTATTCAAATAATTACTATAAAAGTTATACATTTATAAAATATTAATAATTACTATAAAAGTTATACATTTATAAAATATTATGGAAATATTATTTAACTTTTATATTATTAATGCAATAAAATATTTTTTATGTAAACTTAAATGTTCTATCTAAGATTTATGAAGGAAATGTATGTGTAGATGAGACTGCAGGAAGCCCGCTTGTAGTATGTGATTATTGATTTATTATAGAACTTTTAATATCTTGGGTAATATTTTTGTAATTTATCACACCAAATACGTTTACACGAAGACATGGAAAAATGTATATTGTTATACGTTTACAAATAATATCATACAAGAAACATAGAAAATAATTGAGACGGTTCAATTGTTTCCAGCAATTATATTTAACAAAATTTGATCTACCCACCCCTAGCCTACCCTACCTATATATACATACGTACATATAAACTTCTTATTTTTTTTTTTATTTACCAGGTTACATTTGCCGCCAACATTCAAACCACGCAAAGTATAAACAGACAAAATATAAATTGCCAAAAATAAAAAAGTACTAAGATTTACAACAAACAATAAAACAAACTGTAAATCCGCTTACCTGTAAAGTAGAAGTCAAGGGCGCCAAGGCGATGGGCGTGGAGGGCGACGCCCCGAAGGCGGCGCCGGCGAGGAAGCCCGCGGGCGCCGCGTACAGCGCGCTGTCGCGGCCGTTAGCGCGGCACAGCAGACATACTACTAACTACAAATAAATAAAACTCATTTATATTGTTAAACATTTTAAAGACATAGAAAACAAAAAGGCTTTTTATGAAAGTGTGAAAATTCCGGCTACGTTCAAATTTTTGTACGTTTCTAAAAAAAGTATAAAATAAACTTATGTTTTCAAAGTCATAAAGTTTTATCAGCTTCACGGTGTATCTCGTATCTCGAACATGGGAACCCACTGTTAAGACTCTCTGTTTTAATAGGTAAAACACTTCGGTTCCCCACTTTCCGCCAATTTTTTTTGGCTCAGTTGCGGAACTCAACGCCGTTTTGTTTTATCTGAGAGCCAAACACACAACCATCGTATTCACAACCGGACAATTTACCACAGTAACACAATTGCGTCAATGCACCGCAATGTGACATACGTGCTAATTTTGACATACAAAATTAATGTTGTAACCAATTAGGTAAAAATCTAAAATTTTTGTTCGTCTGTTTTTATGTTCGTCTGAGATAGTCTCCGAAACAGCTGAACCGATTTTTGTAGAACTATTACTGAAAAATAGAAGGACTATGGAGTAACATATAAGCTACTTTTTATATTAAATATATTTTTTTAGCTAGCAGAGAAATCCTCGGAACCAAGTGTTAAGACACTCCTAGACTATGAATAACGGAAACGGAAGTGCCGTTTCTCACTTTCCGCCGAAATCTGGAGGCATTGCGTGTTGAGTAGGGGAACTCCCCGCGCTGCGTTTTGCCGCTTGTGCCATTGCGCCGCGACGGCCTTGAAAATTATAAATTATTTATGACTTTAAAAGTGACGTTTATTTAACGTGTACATGACCTTGCACAAGATTTATGTGTATTCTTACATAATTCATATATTTTACCAAAAATATTTTAAATAATCTTTATTATATAATAAAAATGTGGAGAAAGTCTGTAAACCTTCGAATTATATATTAAAAATAAACATTAAATTTTATTCATACAAACATATATATACTCAAGATTATAGTCAAGAATATAGGATATTTAAGAAAAGCACCTATTGTACTGTTCTAAATTTTAATACATATTATAATATATTGCATCTCTCTGGTGTACAATTAGGAGGTTTTCTTTAACAATGATGAAAATGCAAGCAAAGTCATCAATAAACATAATATTTTTCTTACCCTATATATTCCGATGTACCCTCCAAAGAACAATCCAAGTTTCAAATGCGAAAACTTCAAGGATTTTAACGCTTTTGTAGGCGTTAGTATTCTCGGTATAATTGTTCTTAACGCCGTCATTATAACACCGACGCCGAATAATTGCGCTGCACCCTACAAAAAAAATTAACAAAATATATATATTTTTTTCTCAATTTGTGAAGTAGTCAGTTAAGAAAAGTAGTGTCATGCTCGATTGCAACGTATGGTTTAGTGGTTAGAGCTCTAGGACGGTTTCAGAGAATCGCGGGTTGAAATCTCGCTAGGTTTTGAAACGTTTTAAATAAATATTCTTGAACCCCGACCCCAGACGGGTTGATTTAAATTTGGCCTGTCTATCTGTATGTCCATATGTCTTTAGCACCGCAGCTCCCGAATGAAGGAACCTATTTGAGTGCGGTTCAAATCTAATTAGCAGGTTGAGAGTTACGAGCAGTCTGTTAAGGCGAGGTCGTTTTTAAAATTACTAAAGTTATTTGTGCCGAGTTTTTTTACAGTTTAAATTTTTAACTACTTTTTCTATTATTTAGAAAATAAGTTGTGCTATATAACATATATTTATAGTCCTCTTGTAATAGTTAAGAAAAAATGTTATCGCCAGGAAATCTTATATTTCTTAAGGATAGAAATTAATTTTAATAGTACAAAACCAATTATAATTATTATATGAGTTAAAACAAGCTGCAATTACTATATTTATAATGGCGAAAAACAAGACGTCTACATTTTATACAAAGAATATTTTTTCAAGTTAAAATTAAATACAGTATTAAATACTGGTACTTCAGTGGTGGCGTTAAGAATCAAGATAGTTTGTAAACAAGTTATTATATTTTTAGAAACATTTTTATTTTTACAGACATTTTTGTTTTTAAATCGAACTCATAACCATTGTGTTTACAACCAGAGGCTATACCGAGTTCCATAATGGCCTTAAAAAATAAAATCCATTTTCAAGTAAATTGTAAGTTTATTATATAACGTAAATTTTATAGCTCATATCCCGTTACTTCCTAGGCTTACTCTTTAATTTACAACAATATTAAGTTTTGATACTGCTTGATTTATTTGTCCTATATATTCCTTAATTGTTGTGAACTTGTGACCTAATACTGTAGCTATTATTAGTGTTTTATGTAAAAGCCCTGCATTTTACAAAAATCACATTTAATAATGCATATACCTACCTACCTCTCTTTATTTATAACTGATTAGTATACTACCACAGATTATTTTACAGGTGAATGGAGATAAAACGTTATCAATAATTCAAAGTACGCCAAAGTTATTTATTTATAAAAAAAAATAATGTAATCAATATCGATAGTGAGTATTTTTTTTTACTTGGAAACATTACCCTGTTTGAATGGAGTTTACATAATCGGCAAGACATTCAATATTTACCTATTCAATGTTATATACCTATTCAATTTTAACTCTTATAAAGTATTTTTTAGCTTCACGCTGTATCCCGCATATAGCAGGGTAGGCAGAGGGAACTTTTTGCCGAATATTCGAGGCAATGCTTATTGAACGGTGGAACACAACGCTGCGCTTTTGCCTTGTTACCAGAGCGAATTAAAAAAATATTAAATATTTCATTTGTTGCGGGAGCGGGAATCGAAGGAACGCTTGCGACCCTTTTGCTCCACAACTGGCCTCACGATCATTACTTATATTTAATATGGAAAAAATAAATATAAAAAATAAAAATAAGCGGATCACGAGTAGTAGATTTACAAATTTCCCTTACATATTTGATCGTACAGCTTAATAGTTAAGTAAGAGTTATCAATTAAAGAGGTCGCAGGATCAAAGGTACAGATAATAAAGTATTATTACAGCATTTCTTTTCTTAAACTGTGATATGTTGCATTACTAGTAAATGTAAATTACTGAGAAATCGAAATAAATAATTCATCCGAGTCGGTATCGAACCTACAACCATCCCTACCACGATATGAAGTCAGAGGCAGACTCACTGCTACAATAATGGCTATATATATTTTAGCTCAATCAACAACAACACCATATTTTTTTCCTTTACAACAAAAAATGTCGTCACAAAAGTGAGTAGAAGGTAAAAACAAGTTACACAATGAACCAAATCATTGGGAAAACAACGATGACGTAAATACAAAACCGTAAACGTCGTTATATTTGTAACTACTATTATTGATTTTACTACTACTTAGATAATTACACTAGTTTATCCTGGTAGGCTTATTTTCTTATATTAAAAGTAATTAATATTTTTGAGGTTATCCTTAACAAGCAAAGAACAAAATTTAACCCTCATTGAGCCAAAAATGTTAATGATGTTAATCATTGAAAATGTATAATTTATTGCAATTTTATGTTATTACTAGATCTTATTGATTTTAATTGGTGATATTTATAGATCACACTTCTAGCTTTATTCAAGAGTTCTTGCATACGATTAATAAAAAAAAACAATAAATTTCACATACTATAGGGGACAACAAAAAAATAATTAGCAATTCAAACTTAAAATAACTATTACGTTATTCTAAATGAATAAATATTTTAATTAATTAATGAACGAATACAAGAATCTACCAAAATAAATTACTAATAATGTATTACCTTAAATATATAATTCTTGCATGGTCCTTTATGGGGACATGCCGGACTTCTACCCTCAATTCCTGTAATCGGCTCACCCACCTCTTTAGATACTCGTGGCGGAGTAAAGAACCTAAAGAGAATGTTTAATTTTACAAAGATTCATATTCTAAACTTCAGCTTAATGTACGGTAGCCAGTCTGAAGCAAGTGTTACTGAACGTAATCAAAAAGTAAGAAAAATACTAAATACTACTGACTCCAGGGCGGCCAGGACTCGTCGTTCCCACTGTATATCCCGCCAATAGCAGGGTAGGCAGAAAAAACATAGTGTTATGACACTTTGTTTACGAACTTCCGGTTAGTTTTGCAAGCAATGCATATTAAGTGTCACGACCTAACATTGCAGTATCTTACTAATAAGAGGAAATAAGATTAATTTAAATATAATTATATGTCAGACTGAGGGTCAAATCAGACACTATTCTTAAATACAATAATGACCATAATTATCTGGAGATTAAAAACATTATATAAAACACATATAAATAAGATAGCAATATCAATATTAATTCTTATAGAATTTGAACTGACAACTATGACTATCACATACAGTTGACATTTGTTTACATGCCAAAACAAAATTATACGAGCCTTAGGGATCGTCCAAATATTACGTAAGCACTGTATGGAGGCGGAGGGGATTTTTGACGTGTTCAATTAAATATTTTTAAAAGGATGGCTTATTTTTGATGACATATTAAAATATATACAACTGTTCTAAGCCTAAGAATATTTTTTTTATCTTTACTAAATGTACTTAATAACAACAAATTTTTAAAAATCAAATAATTAATTAAAAAATCCATAAATATAAAAAAATCTGTATAGGAATCTTTCTGTACATTAAAAAGGTTGTTAAAGAATAAATATATATACAGAATCCATTTTTAATTTTGTTTAAAATTGTTGTCTGTTTGTACATAAAAATATAGAATTATTTATAAAAAATGAACATTACCAGAACAATGGAGTGCGTTTAGCATTCTCTCTCTCTAATCGCATTAAATAGAAGAAGACGGCACTGCCAATCATAAATATCAAAGTTTCTTTTCCACGTGACCGTCGTAGCCAGCCTTTCACTTCTAATGTCCGTGTCCAATATTCAAATACCTATAAAAAGATTATAGTATAAAAATCTACATTTAAAGGGGCCCGTAACCAAAGCGTAAAGCAGAACCCTATTACCAAAACTCTGCTGTCCATCTGTCTTTCCGTCTGTCACCAGGCAGTATCTTATGAACCTTGATAGTTAGAAAGTACACGTATGATGTATTTCTGTTGCCCAAACAAATATTAAAAACAAAAAGAATAAAATATAAGTTCAAGGGCGCTCACATACAACAAACGTGATTTTTTTCGCATTTTTAGAGATATTGGTACAGAACCCTTCTTGCGTAAGGTCAACATACCTACACTTGGCCGGTTTTATTTAAGATTCATATATAAGAGAGTAGGCAGAGGTAACCTAATGTACAAGGGCAAACAAACAAATCTATTTCAAAGTTAATTCTGACGGCAGGTACAGAAGTTAACATAAAATATTTAAAAGTAATGCCTTTCTGGTCTGACAGATTATCGAACACAAAAATATTACATTACAAATAAACTCTGCAACTCTATGCTATTCTATCAAGTAAACAATTGTTCATTAATATACTTACCAAATTGACAAACAGATTGACAACCAGCACTCTTCTGTATGGAGGCTCAAAGTATACAGCCAAACCACTAACTGTACATGGCAACAAAACTGTTGTATAATATGAAAACTGACTGAAAAATAGTTTTCTGCAAACAAATGTTATATATTTAATTTTGAGGCCAGTTGTGATGCAGGTGCAGTATACGAGTGTAAATGCGACATTTTATCGCTCTGATAACAAGGCAAAGTCCAGATTTAAATTTATCCACTCAACATGCAATGCATTTCTATCTTTAATGTAAATATGAATATTATACTCATTTCGAAAATTTACTATTTTTTAGTTTCACACTGAGTCCCCACGTTCTGCAGAACTCAACGCCAGGCATTGTCATAAATTAGTATTCATTATATATTTTTTTGTTGTATGTAGATAATTGTTCAGTTTCACACTCTATCCTGGATTTAACATGGTACACAGAGACATCTAGCGTCAATGCCTTACATTTTTGTCATATTTAAAATAGTATAAATAAATTAATTGTCAAAGATAGTTTATTAGAACGTACTTATTTGCTTTAGAAAGCTGGAATTATGTATGACAAGTTTAGTTCATGTCAGGCTACTTAGCTAATACAATACTTATTGTGAACTCAGTGTTTTATTTGTTACATATTTAATAGTTTATATCTCAGCCAGCTGAACTGGCTACAAAGTGTATTGATTAGCAGAATTTAATCTTAGAAGAGCATGGAAATGAAAATAATTCACTATCATGCACCAGAATGAAGTCCACGCACAATATCTTAGATATACATCAAACAATTAATTAAAAAATGACATTTCTACAGTAGGTAGTTCATGCAGATATAGAGATATGTATTGCATTTACATATAGTATATAGTTTTACAGGCAATCATGTTTTTTGTCTTAGACTTAATTTTTAATGAGTTTTACACATTAGAAAAATTTGAATCCATAGATTTGAAATCTTTAGTTATTGCTTTCATCTGTCTATAATTGTTTTTTCCTTTTACATATATTATAAAATTATTTGTAATCATCAATTTAAAAAAAATATTACCTAAATATACAATTCAATGTTACAAATGAACTGCCAACAGTAAGACCAAAAATTCCTGATTTTAAATAAAGCTTGAACTGTTCTATCATCTCTTTTTTGCTCAATTTTTTGCCTCTCATTAATATTTGAATCTGGAAAAAAAGGTACATACATTTTATTTATCTTTAACATAATACATTTTATGGTTAATATTAATAATATTTTTGTACAAATATTTCTTTTTTCACAAGTAGTCATACTTGTAGCAGGATAGGCAGGGAGAAACTAGTGCTAAAATATTCCATTTTTCACTCTCTGCCCAAATCAGGCCACCTTGTATTGAGTAGTTGAAGTCACTTTTTATATATCAGAGCTGGGTAAAAGAAATAATAAATTCTTCAAAATAATAAAGAAAAAATAATATTTCCTTCATAAACTAAATCTATAATTAAAACTAAATAGATAATTAAAACATAAGCAGATATCTCCAAAGATATGTAAATTAAAAAAATTGTCATCCATCAATCTTAAAATTTTCTATGAAAAACACAATTAAATTTGTAATTGAAAAAAAACAAAAAAGCTGTTGATAAATACAATAAGATATTATAATGTGATAATAATTAATAGATTAGCTTAACAAATTGAAAAATAAAACAGATTATATCATTAATTCCTAAAATAGATTAGATAAATGCAATTTTACAACTCAATTGGATTTTCAAAAAGTAAATACAAAATATTAGATAATATTATCAATAAAGTTTCTTGATTTTATAACCAATAATTCACAAAAGTATGTATATAAATAGCAGTTACTTACAAGATATACCATTGCATAGAATTTGTAGCTTCCTTTTATACAGCTCATCAGCATTGAAGCTGTAGCATCAGAGCATTTATATGTCCAAGGATGGATTAATGTATTACATTCACAAGCACTGCAGGCTTTGTCAAACCAATATTTACTAGCTTCAACCATTTTTAATAATTATAACCTACTGTATAAAATCAACACCTTACAGATTATGGGTGCATGCACAAATTTTATAGTCAACAAGAATAATAATAATAATAAGAATAACAATATCCTATGGACTGACACTAACAATAGCCGAGTAACGAGGACAATCGTTGACTGAGCAAATTCTCGGCTCGTAGATAAATCAAACCAGTTGTGCACTGCAGATATCGACGATACAACTCAATGACATATAGTCATTTTAATGTATTTTCGTCATTTTAGCAGAAATTACAATATAATAAGATAATGTTATAAATTGAAAATATGTCGTGGGTATATTCAGAGATTGCTCATAATTTAAAAATAACAAAAATCGTGTTTAATAAATAAGAAATGCAAATTCTTGGTTCGCTGTCAGCTGTCAAATGTCAATGTTAGTTCATTATTTTGTTAAATATTCACAGATGACAGATATGAGATAATGGCATTCCTCCAAAACGCACAAATTTCATTTTTCTTATGTTTACTCATTAAGAGTAAATTATTTTAAAAAGATAATTTTCATATTAAATACTCAACTAAATAATAAGTAGCCTAGACAAGTGCAATGATTAAATGTATTATAAAGAAGAAAAATATATTATAAAGAAAACCTTAAAAAAAATAATATTATAAGTGTCTTTTTATTATATACTTAACTAATTTCTGTTCAAAAATATTCGTCAGCAAAGTATATTCATTTTTTTACTACTTTCAATGAAATAAATCTGTACTTAAAGTTTTTAATAATAAAACGTAACTTATAATTGAGATGTTGCTACACAAATATCAATCGCAAAAAAAGTTTATAAGAATAATGTCATTGATCGCTCGAGTCTTTGTTTTAAATATTACCACGAAACGAAGTTATCTAACGTACTGCTTATTTTGGGTTATTATATAATAATGTTAGCATGAAGAGCCTTATTCTCCGATGGTGCATCGGACTCCACGAAAGCTTTAGCAACGCAAGGAATGAATCTTAATTTGCATTCTAACAATTTCATAGCAGCACAACATCATTTTCCTTTAGATGATTGTCATTATTCTCACTAATTGTCATTGTCCGCTAACATATATTTAGCGAAAATATTTTTTTTAAATAAATATTGGTAGATGTCACTTTAACAAACGTGAATTATAATGTCCAAGCTTATATCTCATAGCAAAATTCAACTCTACAAGCTTGTTTTAAAACAGATATATATTTTGGTTAAAAATATTAATTTTAGGAGAACTGCCAATAAACCTAGCCTTAGATTATTTTATGAAAAAAAACTATTTTTTTATCCAACTTCTTCGAAATGCATTGTAATTGAAATTAACATTATGCTTGTAATTAAAATCATGGAGGAACTGATTATAAGTACTTTGTAATAATATTATGAGTACGAAAAAAATATCCTTTTACAGCTTTTGTTACTTTTGTTATGGGTTATGGATCTCTTGATCTCTTTTAAAGTTATATTAAGTTTCATTGCCTTCAGCAACTTCACACATTTACGTTATAAACTCAGGATTTTATTTTCTTATTTAATAAACATAAAGTAACATTTAATGGATTTTTTCTACGAACGTCTATATGTAGAAACATTAAATATAAAATAATTAATTAGAAGCTAATTTTAATGTATAATTATTATTACGATTAACAGAAAAAAACTAATGCAAAAAACTTACAACTGGTAAGAGATGTATTGGTGTCCAAAAAAATAACGACCCTTTTAAGCAGCTGCTCATCATCGTGAATAAGGCTTCAATGCAACTATCGGTCCATGGATGAATTATCAAACCACAAGGGTACCCCTGCAGATCACTTTTATCAACGAGAAATTTACTAACTTCCACCATTTTTATTAAATATTGTAAAAAGTCAAAATGTTATTCTTTTCAGTTAAATGACAGTCGTTGAGCCCTCTACAGATCATAATTTACTGAAATTGTAACCATATATTGCATCGCATTGTTTTGTAGTAAGTTCAATAGGGTAACATATGTAATCATTTCCATATATTTGAATTTGAACACTATCCATTTCGAAACGTATGATGGCAGGAAGTTAATAAGGTCAATGTGTTGTTTCTTTTATATACATAATCTATTGTGTATATCTGCTAGTTTCGATGAAAATAGAATACAAGTAAGAACGGATCAGATCATTTATACCTTTGCATAATTATAATATTTTCTAAATTGATTTGAATAAATGTTAATTTAGTGATAGCATAATTTACCAAAGGTAGACTTTGATTTTGTTTCCGTTAACCGATTATATTAAGTGGTGATAGTGTGCTGTGTCTTTACCGGTGGATTTCAAATAAAAGCACAAACGACACGGCACTTGTGTTCGCCCGCCCGGTGACGCTGTAAAGACCATCCCAAGTCAACAGCAATAAAGTCCATTCGAAAAACAAAAAAGGCACTCATGTTCTAAATCTTTATTAGAATCAATATTAAAGTATTGTAATTATAAATAGAAATGGACTGTGTGTAACAAGAGTGAATAATACGAAATGTGTATAATATATATTAATGTATATTATATTTGATATATATCATATATACAGAATTTAACGCGATTAACGATGGTCTATGGGTCCTTAGATATTCATTTCACCCCCATGTATGTTCATCTATTTTTAGTAATTCAGCAAATATTAGGGAATTTGTGTTATTTGAAAAATTCTGATTCTTGAAAAATATTGCCAAATGCAGTCCGATCGTTGGGCCTGTGAGATCTGGCCCAACAGTTGGGCGGAGCGGTGGGTTTTTTCTTAATAGAGTCCAATAGTAATATAGGCCGTCCCTACCATATAATAATTTATAAGTATCAGCGTATCTTGAAAATAACATCAAAATAAACTTAATTTTAACAACGTCCACGTGGACAGCCTTGGTTCGACGACAAATCGACTGGTTGTGGGTTCATTCCCCACTCGAGAAAATAAAATATTTATTTAAATGTTACGCCACTCAACACGCAATGCTTTGAGATTTCGGCAGAAAGTGGGGAAAGGAATGTCTTAATACTAAGTCCCCTTTGTCTACCCTGCTATGTGCGGGATATAGCGTGAAGTTGATAAATTTTAACAAAAACTTTCAGGGGCTGTCCACCCAGGAGCATTAGCCAATTCCTGGCCTATGCTAGCATCTTGACTCTAACAATGCTTCACTATAGTTCACTGGTTAAAATGCAAACACTTCGGTAAATATCTAAAGAAATCGATTGAAAGGCAGTCAATGCTCATACTGAGAATAACAATTATTTACTGTTTCATGATTCAAGTCTATTTTTTTATAAGTTATCATTAAATCAGCCATATGAAACGTTCAGAGATTATTTTACACAAATACCAGTAGCTTTTAAAATTATTTCTGCAAAAATCACCAGTATTTTTTTTTCGCTACAACCCCTGAATTTTTTTCTGTTAAGACATATATTTTTAAAAAACTTCTTAAATTATTTATGTGACAGCTAATCATTTATATTTACAACAATTTTGTTTCTAGCTTATTGTCTATGGTTATGAACGCGACCCACTAAAAAGATTCTAGAATTGGCCGCTAATGTCGATTGTCGCTGCAGTCGGTAAATGGACGTTTGATGTGGTGTTTGTCAAGATTGTGCTATTTGTGTGTTTACAGTGACTTGTATCCCGTTACTATAATCCGAATTGAAGTTAAAGCTTTTAAGGAGTAGATGAAGGTACGTGATATATGTTTAAATAGTTATTATTACATTTCTTTTCATCTCGAATGTCGATTGTGATTTGGCGCTTGGAGACCGTCAACTGTGCGTCGACCCATCTCTTTTATGTCAGCTGTATACAAAGATCATACGCATTTACGTTTTTATAGGTAAAATAATGAATTAAATCCACAATTTTTTAATCAATTCGATCTTTCATTACTGTCGAAAGCTCATGATGTCCAATAATTCCTTTGAATCTTTAGGTTTACCTCCTCAACGACGGAGGTTATGGAATGCATCCGTTGTCCATATTTTTCAAGTGAAGAGAATCTTTTATTAAAGAAAGTCGTTTTAATACCCCTAATGATCTCCCGCAATATTATAAAGGTATCATTTGTACTAAGTAAATTTGTATAAATATTTGTAATAACAACTTCAGTATCATTGTTTTCGTAGATAAGTATAGTATATACGTACAAAATTTAATCATATGTTGTCGTTTTTTAGTGATTAAAATGCATAAAGCCACTGTAGGACTTGTTTAGAGTTGATTACAACCATCTAACATGCTCATATCAAAACTCAATGTCATATGTTTGTCTCAATGTGACACTGGCCCCAATAGTAACTAATGTTTGTATTATTTAAAGATGATTTTACAAGTTTACTTTATTTCTATTTGTTTTACAAAAAAAAATTTTAATTGATGTTAAATTAAATTCCTCACAATAAATATACGAGGCATATGTATATTTATTGTGAGAAATTAAAAAAAACTATAAATAAATAAATAAATCTAAAACTAGGTTCCCTCATTCTAACTCTGCAGAATACAGCATAAAACTAAAAAATATTTTGTAAGTAATTTACAAAGTTATACTTTGTATTAAAATTTTACTAGTGGTAATAATTACTTGTTTACATTGTGATTTTTAGTAATATAATAATTATCATGGCTTTATTTTTACCATTACCATTTTTTTTATTAAATACTTGAGGTTGAGATAGCTTGTCTAGTAAAGAAATAGGGAAGTAGCTTTAAATGTATTTTGACCATATTGTGATTAAAAGAAATAATTACACATTACAATCTTATCTGAAATTATAACCAACAAATATAGGAAGTATTTCTTATGCCTTTATCCGCATAATATGTTTACACTAAACTGAGTAAATAATGTGCTGATAAAAGTATTAACTTAGCTACAGAATTAATTTCAAATATAAACTGCTATATTTTTGGATAGTTTAAAATTTGTTCTCTTGACACAAATAATTTCAAATAATAATTAAAGTGCTCATGCATTTTATTTATTATATTTTAATTACAAAGTTATTTTCTTAATAATTGCAAAGTTGTGTGAGTAACATTGATGCCTATATGTAAACTTTTAGCATTGCATAGAGAAAATGTAATATTATTTCTTAATTCTCAACTTCATGCCAGATTTCAAGATACTGTGTGTTGAGAGACCAATCTCAATGCCGCTCTTACCAGAACCGTCATATCCTACTAATATTATAAATCTGAAAATTTGTGAGGATGGATGTTTATATTCCACTTTTATACAAATTCAAGTTCAGATGGAACTACAGAAATATAATTTATACATTAGAACAATTCATAGGTGTACAATTTATGTAAGGATTTTGTATAATTTACATTTAATATAACAAGTTAAAGCATTTGGGGTTGCTAGTGTTAACTAAAGATGTGATAATTCATTTTCACAAGTGGAAATCAAACCTACAACTATTGCAATTACAGTATCTAACTGATACTGTCTCACTATGCAACAATGGTCTCAGATAAATATTATTCTTTATAGATTTTTATTTTTTTTATTATTTTAATGTGTAAAAATAATTTAATTGTTTACCAGAATATTTTTTTCTGTGTTAGTATTGCATTAAAATATACTATTTCAATTAAAAGTTTTGCCAATATATTAAATTAATAACAAATCCATTGGATTTTGGTCAAACTTAATACCATTTTGGTTAAGATACTTCATTAAATGTAATATTTAAAATTAAATTTGAGATTTTTTAAATATTTAATGAGATTTTTTTATTTTTAAGTTTTATTATAGTGTACACATTAGGTTCATCACTAAGCACGTTTATCAATGTGTGGAAAGTGGCAAAATTACTAAATTGCTTATTCTCTACCTACCCTACATTAAAGAAGAGGAATAAAGATAAAAATAACTAAACAATAACAATTATGATAAAGGTATTATGCGAATATTATTGGTAAAAGTTTAATTAAATATATTAGCTTAATCCATTAGTATGACCATGGAATAAGTTTTTATAGTGGAAGTTGGATATGAACTTTAATGTCACTTTAAAATTTGTATATTGACAACACACTTTTATTAATATTTTTATTTCTTCATTCTGACATCCAGAATCTGACGGAAAATGGGGAATGGAGTTTCTTAACACTAGGTTCCTTCCGCCTACCGTGATGTGTACAGTGTGAAGCTAAAAAAAAGACTTCTCTTTACATTTCGCACCTAGTCTCAAATAGTGTCATAATTAAAAAGACCAAAATATCAAGAAAAACGCGTTTGAATTTTATGCAAGCTTAATTTTTCACTCAATTTTTGGATCATTACTCAAAAAGTAACAAAATTATTGCAATATGATTTTTAGGAAGTTATTATAATTTTTGAAGGTCTTTTAAAGGGTATAGTAGATATATTAATAATACACAAAAAAAATAAAAAATATTCAGTTGTGTCACTTTATGGATAATGTGTTGTAATTATGTCACTAGTGCCATCTAAGTTTAAATAGTAAAGCTATAATTATACCACTACTTGAGATACTATTTTAAGATATTTTGAAACTAATAGTACAATTATAAAATAGTACAAACGAAATTTTAAATTTTTTTGAATTGTGACACTATTTGAACCAAGGTGCGATTTAAGCTTTTGGGACGATGTTACGATGTTGTTTTGCCTTTGTTATAGACAGTATATGCGATTTTTTACTTAAATTGATTGATTTGTTATTATTATAATTGAATTCCAATTTAAACACTTACTTAAAATGACATTTCAATGTGTTACCTCCTTTCTTCAAGCGTTATATTATTATTACATTCTTTTTTAAATATTTGCTACGGCCAACGTCGGTTTACTTTTTTTTGTATAATAGTATCAGTATGCGTAAATCTTAAGCAGTATGGAATGAAGAATGCGCGTTTAACATTTCGCGTAAGTGAAACCGTAGGCATTGCCATTGCACACGACTATATATAAGAACATACTTAGTCTCTAATAGGAATAACCTCATGCTGTATTCCGTAAATAGTAGAGTAGGCAGAGGGAACCTAATTTTATACTCCGTTCTCCAATCTCTGCTGAATTTTCGAAACATACCGTGCTATACTTAATTAAAAAACGTATAAAAATTTTAACGTAGTGGGACTCGAATCCGCGCCTCCTAGAAACCGATCAGGAGGCGCGGACCTGGTAAGTATTTTTCTTTCCTACGTGTGGAATAACACTTAAAAATGTTAAAAAATATAACGTGTTGATAGGCTAAACTTAACGCCGCGCTTTTCCATATTACCAGAGTGACGACATGAAGACATTAAATTACTCGATTTCCGAGTGAAAATCGAACCACAACCATGCCGTGTACAGCCGCACGCTTGTGCCACTGCGTCACGACCGCTTTTACTTACTTACTTCTTATGTATAAATATGTATTATAAATTAAAAAAAATCAATTAGCTTCACGCTGCATCCCGCACACAGCAGGGTAGGCAGAGGGAACCCAATTTTATACTCCGTTCTCCGATCAGTGCTGAATTTTCGAAATATACCGTGTTGATAGGCTAAACTTAACGTTGCGCTTTGCCTTATTATCAGAGTGACTATATGTAAATATTAAATTTTCCAATCTCCGAGTGAAAATCGAACCATTACCGTCGTGTGTACGCTTGTGCCACTGCGTCACGACGCTTTTACTTAGTTATTTGGTTACATATAAATATGTTATCATCGGAATGGCTAAGATGTAATGAAAACAAGCGAATAAATCTTGCCTAATCTTGTCACGTTTTAAGACTTCGATTGCTTTGTGTTTCAGTTGGGCAATTTAGGTGTTACGTCGAAAATAGATTGTTTTTACAAATTAGAACTAATTTTTATAATAAAAGTAAAATAATTAAGTAAAAACAATAAATAGAATAAAAGAAAAATATTAAAAGTATTATTGTGTATAAATAATCGATTTATACCAAATAAATTGTATTCTATGGAATACACTAAAAACGTCAAATTCTTACGAAATAGTTTGTTACGAAATAGTGTTTAACTTTAGTTGGTAAATTACAATTTAAGTGAATTCAGTAGTATACAATTTATGTAGTATTATTCGTTTATTTTATAACCAATTGTAAAATCTACCAACAAATAATATCTACTATTTCTCCAAAATTTTACGATTTTAGTGAATTTGATACATAGGTACATACGTGAAATATATTGAGGCCAGTGGTGGCGCAGGGCACAAAGTGTGACTGTAACATCGACTGGTTGTGGGTTCGATCCTCACTCGAGGAAGTGAAATATTTATTTACATTTATATTTTCGTTTCTTCGTTCTGTTGTCGTGGCAAAGCGCGGCATTAAGTTCCGCCACTCAACACGCAATGTCTCCAGAACTTTGTGGAAAGTAGGAAAGAGAGTGACTTAACATTAGGTTCCATCTGCCTACCCTGCTGTGTGCGAGACACAGCGTGAAGCTGACAAAAAATTATATGAATGAAAATTATATGTATATATGGATGCCATCACTCTCCTGTATACGTATTGTTCTTTGTTTTTGAGCAACTCGTTTCTTAGCGATCCTCGAAACCATGTTTCTCTTTTGATCGGACAATTGGGCAATGTAAATATTTGATTATAACACGTACTGCTTTAAAAACAAGGTTTCTCATTAAATATTCTAACGTAATTGCTTCCTAAAATAACTCTTTAGGTAATCTAGTATATACTATAATATTTTTAAATTATGCTATTATATTTTTTCAGTCTTTTAAAAAGACAAAAATATACAGACGTAGTAATGATATTAAGTAGAACCCTTTTATATTGGATAGTAAAATCACATTTTTCCAAATTGCATTTGAAACCACATCCTTCAGTTACAGTCATTGTGACATACCAACTGTGCCACGATATCCTGAAATATTTAATTTTAAATTAAATAAATCAGCTTCACGCTGTATCCCGCACACAGAAGAGTAGGCAGAGGGAACCTAGTGTTAAGACACTCCGTTCCCCACTTTCTGCCGAATTATGGAGGCATTGCGTGTTGACTGGCAGAACTCAACGCCGCGCTTAGCCTCGACACCAGAGCATAGTAATGGAAATATAAATTTAAGTAAATATTTCATCTCCTCGAGTGGGCATCGAACCCACAATCAGTCGGTTTTACAGTCACACTTCGTGCCGCTGCGCCACGACTAATATATTCAATTTTATGTAGATTTTTTTAACAATTACGAATTTTCAAACTATTTTCTATTTGGATTGACGTATTATGAAAGTAATTGTAACTTTAGTTAAGCGAAACATAATAGTTTTAGCCGCGATGAGATCAATGCTCAATATCCCAAGTAATGTTGTTTTTTTTGGTCGTTTTTTTATACCTTATTGTGAAAGTCGATTTTATCAATTTCAAGCTTCAAGAAACGGTAAAATACAGATTAAATTAAATTTTAGGCAGTTAAATATCATCGATATTTTGATTTGTGTTATAGAAATGTTGAAATTATTATAATAATATAAACAATAATTTTAAAATTTATTATAATGTAATAGTTTTGACGAAGTGGTTGAACACTAGGTTTCCTCTATTTACTTTGCTATATGTAGGATACAGGGTGAAGCTAAAAAAAGATGTAACTAAACATCTAAACAATACTTCCTATGATAAAAAATAAAAAATCAGCTTCACGCTGTATCCCGCTCACAGCAAGGTTGGCAGAGGGAACCTAGTGTTAAGACATTTCGTTCCCCACTTTCTGCCGAATTCTGGAGGCATTGCGTGTTGAGTGGCAGAACTCAACGCCGCGCTTTGCCTCGACACCAGAGCGAAGAAATGGAAATATAAATTTTAAGTAAATATTTCATCTACTTCCTATGATAATGGTACAATTTAGAAGGTAAAGTGTACTTTGAAACCAAAACTTTTCAATATAAAAATGTGATGTTAAAACGAATTCCATTCGTTCACGCCATAACGATCCTGACTCGACGATCTGACACTTAATCAATAATAATAAAATGTATCACGGAACTACTTATATTTATTTGGTGCCTATAAAGTAGTTATTTTGCTTTAACTGAGTTTTATACGAAACAAATACGATAGACAAAATAAGGCATTGCTGTCAACTGTGTAGGATCGATTCAAGGAATAGAGTTAAGGATAATATATTTATAGAAGAAAATAGAAGAAAAACTAATATATAACGAACTGATCGTGAAAATTACGTATCAATAAAAAATCTTATTAGAAACTGTGGGAGTACAAACGCTTGCAATTATTTTTTATCCTCTTACAAATCGCTATTGAAATTTACCATCACGTTATCAGTGTACTGATATTGTCAAAATACACCTATTTTTGTTCTCGGCTTCGCCTGCATATTAAAAAGGAAACAATTAAGATTTGTATATAACACATGCCATACTTTAAGTGCCCGAGGTAATTCTGACCGCAGGAGCTAAAAACCTTCGTCGGTATGTAGACTATCATTTGTTTTTAAGTCGAACCAGTTATTAAAGAAAGTCTCAAGTCAAAAAGATAGATAGATAGATAGATAGATTAAAAATGATACATAAACGCTTATATCTTTTGACTACGTTGTATTAGAAGCTTAATTTCTGTGTTACTTGGAGGAACTGCAAACCTGAATATCTGATATTAATTTCAGCTTAATACCTCAACGCAATGTCAAGTAAAATGGTCTTCAACAAACGGTCAGATACGCAACAAAGTGATCCTATAAGGGTTCCGTTTTTCATTTCCTTTTGAGGATCAAAACCCTAAAAATGGATTGAAATGGATGCATTTAAATAAATCGTAATTTAAGTGTTTTAAGAATTGATTTGATTATCGTGCTTAATAGAAAAATATTTAGTTATTTCACATCTGTCTAGGTAAACCTCTTAACCACATGCAAACGTAATTTTCCCTCCATGAATTCCGGATTAAAACACTAAGTGGCTGCTTGAGATGGTATCAACTAACATTGGAGAATCCTAAATCTTGAAGTCTCGGTCTATTTTATAATCATATAATCTCGAGTTTTCTCCATCATACAAATAATTAAATCATTTGGAAACAATATCAAACTACAAAACTTTGTAAATTAATAATTTGGCCAAAACAATATAACAGTTGTATAAAATTTTTCTTTTAGAAAGTAGCAATTTTGTCGAACGATATACTTTAAATTAATATAATTTTTTGCCCGCGTAAACTCTGATCTCGATCCTAAATCTTGAAATCTTTAGTGTTTTTACCATCATACAAATTGATAACTAAATTTTTTTCCAATTCAGTATAACAGTCGTATAAAATAACTGTTATAGTTATTAGCAAATTTGTCGAAATTGATGTAACTTTTTTATTTTTGAAATGATTGTAATAAAACAACTATATGTTAACGGAAGCTTGCCAAAATCCAATAGTGAAAACCGCATTGAAATCGATTAAGCCGATTTTGAGATTAGCGATAACAAACGCACAGACAAACATATAAAAATCATGGTTTTGGGTTCTATTACATGAATAACGAGCAAATAAACTTTTTTTTCTTATATACTAGTCAAAACAAAATAAGGGCTACTACGTATTTCTGCACTTTGGGTTAATTTATTTACAGGAATGCAATCTGGAGTGGTTAATACTTATGGTGCATACGTACATCTTCAATGTTGACAAGTACTATTTTAGTATACTACCAGCAAAAAATTGTTAAAGTGGGTAGATTTAAAGATTTTTTGGAACCATTTGATTTTACCCTTATTTAAGTTGACAGTTAAATTCAGTCAAAGTTTGGAACTAGTCGTGTATAGTTCAAATATTGTTTAACTATCGTGTTAATTGATCTTTTGCGAACACTATGCCACATATTCGACGATATATGGACTTGCCAACCATAACCAGAGCTGTAACTTTAATTCAAGAACGACATTCACAGCGTTCTGTAAGTCTACAGCTCGGCTATTCACGAAGAGCGATCCAAAATGTTTGAAATCGTTTTCAAGAGACACTAACAGTATCCAGAAGACGAGGAGAAGGAGATGGAGTTAGAGCCCCCACCGCACAAGAAGACCGCTATTTATCACCGCTCACAGTTTACAAAATCGCTTGCACCTGAGAAAGTTATAGATTCTCAATGTGATGGTGTAGAGGCATCAGTCTATCAGGTAGAACTCTGAGCATCGACATAGTAATCTTAAACAGACGTACTGTAACAGCTCAGCGGCGATATATTGTTATTAGACCTATTAGCGGTTATTAGACCTCATGAGATGCCTTTTGCTCAGAGAATGAAAGCTGATGCACGACAATGCACGCGCATACACTGCTCGAGCCACCAAAGTAACGCTAGGGGAGTTTGATATTGAGGAGTTACCTTGGCCCGCGAACAGTCCAGACCTCAACCCAATAGAACACATGTGGAATCAACCCAAAAGAAGTGTTCGAAGCATTAACCGGCCCGTATATAACAAGCGACAGGAACAAATTCCTCAAGAAACAGTACGACACCTGATTGAAAGTGTACCTTCCAGGATTCAGGAATGTGTACAAAAGCTATACAAATGCTAAAAGTTGTTGACAATTCATGCTTAGCTTAGCCAAAGCCCTTTCATCCTATACCGCGCTTGAACTAGCGGCTTTAATACCAAATTTTGCTCCTCTTTAAAGACCATTATTTTTTTGAATTTAACCATAAATATATAGTTTTAGATTTTTGAACTAGTGCTACCTGTAGGTGTTAGTTGCCAAATTTCATAATTCTAGGTTAACCGGAAGTATCCTATTAATTTTGATCCCCTTTGTAGTGTCGAAATACGCGACAGAGAGACGGACGGATAACAAAGTGATCTTTTGAGGTTTCTTTTATTCCTTAAAAGGTACGGAACCCAAAAAAAACAGATTCATAGAATTAAATCTACAACATAGCGATTTTTATGCTAATTGAATAGGACAATCTTTAATAATAGTGCAAGATGCCGCTGCAAAAAGCTGCAGGTATCAATTTTTAACTAAACTTATTTTTTTATAAAGGCAGAACAGAGGCAGAGAGGACCATAGTGTTAAGACACTCCATTTCTTTGCTCGGGTGTCGAGGCTAAGCGCGGGCACACGCAATGCCTCCAGAATTCGGAGGAAAGTGGAGTACACTAAGTTCCCTCTGCCTACCCTGCTGTGTGCGGGATACAGCGTGAAGCTGATTTTATTTACTACATATCAAACATAATACACCTATAAAAAAACAGATAGGCAACTGTCCTAATTTTTAGGACATTTTTATAACTAAAATAAAGGCATAGGTACATGCACTTGGCTGTTGTTAATTTTTGTATTATGAAAATGGATGATTAATTATTATTGTACTTAAAAACCCTTTAATATTATAAATTCTATAGTATTATAAAAGTTTTGTCTAAGATAAACCAACAGTATGTTTGTTGTAGTCGTAAAGCCTTTGTTTTCCTTTTGTACTGGCCTTGACTTTAATTATTACAAGACCGCTATTAGCATTAAAGTACAATTAAACAAAAAGTAAAGTATCATTTAGCTCGAATTAAAGTCTATTTATTTAAATAGACATACTCCATAAAACATTGAGACTATCATTGCGCTCTATTTACCATATTCATATTTAGTTTGTATTGTTTGTTATATATATTTTTTTAATGTTTCTTTTCTTAATGTTATTCTTATCTTTGGTCATGGACAATTGTTAATTTTTGTTTTGGAAATAGCAATTGATTTTAAGTCTATTTTTACGTTACATTCCGGATATGCAACAGTTAGATCAAATTTTTTTAAACTTCACACTATCATGCATATAGCAGTGTATTGTAATAAAGGAACGTAGTGTTATGACACTCCGTTCTCATTAAGATACTTCCGTTTGGCTCCGCCGAACTGTCCACCGTGTCCCGTCCACCGAATTCTCGAGGCTTTGCGTGTTGAGCGGCGAAACTCATTGCCTCGCGTCCTGTTGCCAGAGGAAATAATTCATTCCCACGAGAGGAAATCGAATCCCCAACCGTCGCTTTTACAGTCATGCGTGTGCTTTTGGGCCACTACAGCCTCAGCTGGACCCAGTTATTCATAATATTGTTAAAACATTCGTGATTTGAGTGCTATCTTTTTTTTCTGAACCATTTTAACTTAACCACTTTCTAAACTGAAAAATAATACAAAATAAGTAGTAAACATTGTTTGTACTCGGCGATATCGTGAGAATAGGCTTCACAATGTTATTCAACGTCCATTTGCACTACTGAACGGCCTAAATTAATTTAATTTTAAAATATCTTCTACCTATACAAGTTTAAATGATAGTGGAAACGGGAGTCCGTCCTCTTATCAACTGAAATTCGGACAGTAGGTATAGGCAGTGATAGTGTTACCGCATTTGAATTTTGATACAATATATTTACAACGACATCATTGAAAAATAATCTTGTAAGTTCCAAAACATAAAAAAAAAATACTTTCAATAGTTACAACCACCACCAAAATTTTATTATTAAAACATTTGGTAAATATTGTAAAATATTTTGTACCATTATTATGATATTATTATACTTCATACTAATATTATAAATTTAAATGTAAGTTGAGGCCAGTCGTGGCGCAGCGGCACGAGGTGTGACTGTAAAACCGACTGGTTGTGGGTTCGATCCCCACTCGAGGAGATGAAATATTTACTTAAATTTATATTTCTATTTCTTCGCTCTGGTGTCGAGGACAAGCGAGGCGTTGAGTTCTGCCACTCAACACGCAATGCCTCCAGAATTCGGCAGAAAGTGGGGAACGGAGTGTCTTAACACTAGATTCCCTCTGCCTACCCTGCTGTGTGCGGGATACAGCGTGAAGCTAAAAAAAAAACAAAAAAAAAACAGAGAGATAGATAGAGAGATAGAGATATTAGAAAGGACATACTTATTATATCTTTTATTTAAAAAATATGTTATCCTTTGTCTATAATAAAAAAATAAGTTTAAGCGTGCGCAACCGCGTTTGAGTATCTAGTTTTAACAATAAAACAAAGGCTATACGATGACTAATATGACTTAAGCCTGACTATTCAAATGGCTGACTTACTATATGTACGTTTCCATTTTGTTAAAATCAATATCTATTAAAATAAAGTGATGAGGCCGTCGTGGCGCAGTGGTATAAGCGTGCGACTAAGACGCAACGGTTGTGGGTTTAATTCCCACTCGTGGAAATGAGTTTTTACCTCGCTCTAGAAACAAGACAAAGCGAAACGTTGAATTCCACCAACTCAACACGCAAAGTTTAAAAAAAATGATGCAATGTGGAGAACGGAAGTGTCTTAAAAATAGATTCCCGGGTTCACTCTGCCTACCACCCTGATATATGTAGGATATACTGTGGAACTAAAAAAAAAAATATATATATTCTTTATTAACAATACAATTTGTGCCTACAACGCTTTCGATTACCATCCGTAATCACTGGTGAGGCAACCGCGTCGATTTTGAGTCTCGGCTTGAATGGATTAGAAATTGGCCTACTTCGTGTATCGCAGAATAATAATTGTAATCTCGGTTTACAAGATTGCGTTTTACTGAAACGCTTCAGGACCATCTGTTCTGTTGCTATTTTAGAATATAATTAATTTATAAAAAAATTATAAATCAAATCAGCTTCACGCTGTATCCCGCACACAGCAGGGTAGGCAGAGGGAACCTAGTGTTAAGACACTCCGTTCCCCACTTTCTGCTGCGTGTTGAGTGGCAGAACTCAACGGCGCGCTTAACCTCGACACCAGAGCGAAGAAATGGAAATATAAATTTAAGTAAATATTTCATCTCCTCGAGTGGGGATCGAACCCACTTCCAGTCGGTTTTATAGTCACACTTCGTGCCGCTGCGCCACGACTGGCCCCTATTTTATTTATGGCCAATATTAGAAATCGTATTTTTTTTATCGTTCATCCCGCGAAATAGAAACTATCTAAGGAAATTACTTTTATTCCTTTATTTTGATCATTTACTTGGCTTTTGTTGTGTGTCAAATTTTGATTTTAATTGTAGAAATACGTTAAAATATAGCTCGTGTTTCTTCGTATGTAACGTCACTAGATAATCATCACGCGCAATTTCTTGTCCATCGCGTTGGTTCGAGAGATGCGTGTAGTTAAAAAATATACATATATACAAAATGGAATAAACAACCACAACTGCAACTGCTTCTAGGCAGCTGTCTTAGGTTTGATTCCCTCTGAAGGAATCAATTTTTTTCATTTTCTTGCACTGGTACGATGACAAAACGGGCCGTTGAGTGTCGCCTCTTGACACGCAATGTCTCGAAGGTATGGCCTATGTCTGGGGAACGTAGGGTCTTAAGACTAGGTTCCACCGTCTGCAGCGTGAAGCTGTACTACTTAACAGTAGTACAGTTTACATGAGTCCGATAAATTAGAAATTAAATAAATGTTACTTTCAAATTGCAAGCAACTTCCAATTCAGTTTATAAAGTAAGACACGAAATTATAAATCGCTCTCAAGTCTGAAATTCAACTTGAGGTGCCGTTTTCATCCATAGACGTACAATTTATGACCTAAAATGGCATCTCAAAATCGATCTCAGACTTGAGAGCGCTCTTAAAATACGTTCCTAAATATCTTAAACTTTTTTTATACCGTTGAAAACGTTATTGTTATGACGAATAATGCCGTGAAAGTACGTACGTAGGTACTCGTATAGTGTTATCTTGAATGTACCCGTTTGCATATTACTGGTATAATTTTGGCGGAGGTATTGTAAACGGAATAAGGAGAGTGGGTCAAATTATTATTGTGTCATCGTCCGCCCGCGGATTCGCTCACGTAGCGGTGGTTGAGCAACGGACTGCGTTTCGTTTTATTGTATAATGTTTGCACTGATCATATTGGGGCTACTTTAATGGTGCTTTCGAACTGTGTAATAGTATTCTATTTTTTTTAAAATAAATAATAAGATAAAAGATTTTTTTTAATAAATAATAATATATTATAAAATTAAATTTCTATAATAAGTAGATTTAATATTATGTTTCTGTTACCTTTAAAGATACAATTGTTTTATACTATATACATTTATGTATATGATATTAATTTTTATTATCGAAATAGGAAACATACGTAAACATTTTTTACTTCTTCGATTTGTTTATTGAGAAGTATTAGTATTATGTCAACGGGTACCTAATATAGGAACTAAATTAACTTTCGTATATATGGGATGTAAATATTTCGAATAGGCTGGAACATAGTGGATATTGGAAATAGACTGGATTTTAATAGTAAAGTAATAAATTCGTAAGTAAAATAGTTAATTTAGTAGCATAATAAGTGTTTACTTAAAGAGTGCAGTTGTGGCGCAGGGGCACAAGCGTGTGACTGTAAACGCGACAGATTGTGGGTTTGATTTCCTCTCGAGGAAATTAAATATTTAATATTTTTATTTCTTCGCTCTGGTGTCTAGGCAAAGCGCGGTGTTGAATTCCGCCATTCGTACAATATGCTATGAATTCAGAGTAAATAGGGATGCGGAGTGTGTTAAAACAAGGCTCCTTCTGCCTTCCCTGCTACATCTGTGAAAAAAAGTTGTTACCCTCGTATTATAGGATATACATATACATAGGTAAAGGCAACGTTGAATGGTTGGTCATTTTATTCGTGGGTTATACTTGCCAGTGGCGTAGATTAAACAGGATCTGTTGAAAATTCTTAAACTTGTATTTACAAGTGCTTGTAAACAATTTGGTTATCGTATTTCGTACTATGAAAAATCATTTCGTATCATTTTAATATATCTAAATAGTAAAAAGTTGTGTAAATTGATAGTTAATCTATATTGGTAGTGATATTATATGTTATATAAAATACAAAAAAATCTATAGTACTAATATAAATGTAATTTGCGTACATCTATTTAGTTTATATTACGATACAGTAATAGTGTTGTTTTACATATAATCTATTCTGAGATATTGTATCTCAACATATTTTGAACTCGATCGTTATTGCGCTTCAGGTGACAGTATGTCTCGCAACAAAGACAGGCATGAGGGCGCGAGCGGGCGCACGCACCACATTATGTCGGAGGCGGAGCGGGCATCTGGCAGGCGCGGTGGCTGGACTATGCTTGAGGTAAATATTTAAATATTAAACTTAATTAGATAATCGGTTTCCAGGAGGCGCGGGTTCGAGTCCCGCCACGTTCAAATTTTTATACGTTTTCTAATTAAGTATTTTAAAAGTTTTATACCCTGCGACATGGAATAAAACTTTAAAAATATTTAAAAATATTGAATATTAGTTATTTTTTATTATTTGTTATTCTCTTTAAATATTAGTTAATAATGTAGGAATATATGTTCTGCACTCTATATGAGCGTGGTGAATGACATTGTGATTAATTAGCTTGTCTGGGAGTCGAACAAACAGACACAAACAAACACATAAGTTCCTTTCACTTTACTTTATAATATATGATACTTTTTTGTATTTTTTAACCAATATAATTATATTGTAATATTAACATTTTAAAAAACTATAAAAATTATAGCTTATATATTGTTATTTCAAGTACATTTGTAACATTCCAAATACTTAAATTCTAAATACTAAAAAAAACAAAGTTTAAACTTTTAAATTGACGTATTAATTTAGCAATAACTTTGTTGCTAAGAGGCTCAGCCGGCGCGGATCGGTTAAAGCCGCTACAGACGTAACGGTATTATTGAAACGCGTCAACCGTATAATGCGAACGTTTCTGTATTAAACGTTTTGTCAATATATGAATATTTTCATCATAATTGGAGAGTAGTGACGTGTGTGGCTAGCTTTATACAGACAGCCGATACGTTTCTATTGATACCATCTCGTACTTTCGTTTTACACATGTAATGAGAGTTAACTGAAGTAAATTCATTATAAATGTTACTTTTACAAGAAAAACACTTTAAATTTGTGAATATAATTAGGTAGAGACCGTCTACTGTGAAACTGAACTACACAATGACATAAAAATAGCATCAGCAAAAAAAACTTATTTTCAATAATAAATAAATGATACAATTTAATATATATTTTATTTTATAAGTTCATAAAAGCTAACATATTATCATGTATCTATATGTCTTTGTTGACTTGTTGTTTGAAAACTTACTTCAAAGAAAGAATTTTATTACAGACCATTCATTTAAAAATAAATAAACGTCATAATATTTTTATTAGATATTACTTGTATTATGTTGGCATCGCACCGATTTCAGAAGTAAATTTATAACAGTTCTTCTAAGAACATACAAATCAAAATCGTCTCATGATAGATTTGAGCCAACCTTGTTGTTTTTCGAAGGCGATTTAAAATTGTATTATTTATTTATAATTTGGTACATATTTTTTTTGCTGACGCTATTTTTGCTGTGACGTTTACTAAGTGAGAGATGACTCTGTTACTGCATTTATACATATTTGTGTGTTTTTGTAACTTCAGTTTAAGAGTAAACAGTCTCTATATGATATTTAGAAATTGCGATTGATGTTGCATTTGACAGTTTACGTAAAATATCTATCTATTGTTTCATATTCAGAACCATTTTCGACGGGAAATAGAGACCGCTCTATATACCTATTAAATGGTTCGTTGTTTTGTGTACGTTCGATGTTTTCGTTTTTTTTTGGTATTTTTTTATCTTTACCGCCTTGTTGTGTTATCCAAGAAGTGCAGGTTCAAATCTTAGTTGAATTACTAACTATAATATAAATATATATTTTTTTAAAGTTAATGTAAGTTTGACAACAGTTTATCAATATTCCAGATAACAGGAGGTGTGCGCGCGTTGGCGCCGCAACTGTTCCAACTGTCGCATCTGACGGCGTTGTACCTCAACGACAACTCGCTACAGCGCATACCGCCCGACATCAGTCAGCTAGTTAACTTACATACTTTGGACATGTCCAACAATAAAATAAGAACGTTGCCCGCCGAGCTGGGAGATCTGATACAGCTAAGGTATTTACTTTTTGTAATTTTCGAGTATGTTTTTTTGACAATTTTATTATTATTTTTATAGAAGCCAGTCGTGGCGCAGGTGCGCACATGAGCGTGTGATTGCAAACGCGGCGATTGTGGGTTCGATTCCCACTGGTCTCGGGGCAAAGCGCGGCGTTGAGTATCGTCACTCAACACACAATGCCTCCAGAATTCGGTGGAAAATGGGAACGGTGTGTTTTAACGGTTTGCCTGCTGCGTGCGGGATACACCGTGTAGCTAACACAAAATGCTTACAATAATAAATTTAATTCTAATCTATATCATTTTAGTACGTAATAAAGATAAGATTTTAGGTTTACTTGCAGACTGTTACTATATAAAAGTAGTTACTTATGGCAATTAAAACATGTTCCGAAATTATTTAAAATTTTGGTCATTGCTCGATTATTTCTGCGAATAAATTTACCTTTTCCTTTAACAAAATATTCATTTTGTATAAACAAGATCTGCTCAGGCTTGAATTAGAACAGACCGAATTAGCAATTTCGTATTCTAATGCAAGGATTATATATATATATATATATATATATATATATATATATATATATATATATATATATATATATATATATATATATATATATATATATATATATATATATATATATATATATATATATATATATATATATATATATATATATATATATATATATATATATATATATATATATATATATATATATATATATATATATATATATATATATATATATATATATATATATATANATATATATATATATATATATATATTTACAAATATAATTAAGTTGAGTTGGATTATTTATAAAATATATAATAGCCAGTCGAGTCGGAAGTCTAGTCGTGGCGCAGGTGCACGTGTGAAGCGACAGGTTGTGGCTTCCCACTTGGTCCCGCGTGTTGAATGGAAAGAAATGAAAATATAAATGTAATTAAATATTGAATTTCCTCGAGTGGGGATCGGACCCACAACTAGTCGATTTTACAGCCACACTGCGCCACTACTGGCCTCGAGCATTTAAGTAATTAGTAATAAAATAAAATAAATATTGATAACCATATCTTGTACTTGTTGATTGCAAAAAAAAATCACCCCGTTTCATAAAATGACCGATTCCACCACCTCCAAATAAACATTAGCAATTATATGCAACATTTTATATTTTTATATCACTTAGATATAAAGTATATGAACTGTTACCAACGTATCCTTATTAGTATATTTATTAGGTTCCTTTCATGCATTCACCTTCGTCGAGATCGTTAAGATAAATAATAGATAAAGCACCTCGTTCGAAAATAGCGTATTATATTTATTATATTGGCTTACAAAACAAACGAGTTGCGTGTGTGTACAAGGTCTTTGAACTCCCGCTCGCCATGATAAGCGTGGAAATTGACGAACTTATTAATAAACAATGGTTGTGAGTTCGATCGCCGTTCGGGGGAATGGTTTATTTCATTTCTACTCTCTGCAAAGACCAGGCGCGGTGTTTAGTACCGCCATTCAACACGGAATGTGTTCAATTCGGGTGGAAAGCCCAGAGCGTAATGTTTTGACACTACGTTTTTTCTGTCTGTCCCGGTATGTGTGGGATAAATCTTGAATAAAAATAATAAATCGAACCCTTGAAATCTTGAAGCTTTGTTAAAAAAGTAGTAAACACTTGGCCGTTTAAATCATATTCGTTAAATATTAATATTGTATATTTTAGTCCGCGATGACTTAGGTATCATGTTAATGTTTTTGTTTGTTCCATATGGTTTGTATAAACGACGACCTACCTACGTCACGAATGCGCTAGCATTACTATGTTATTCTTGTATATATGTATATTATTGAGTTAGGTTTACATGGTGTTATGGAATTTTGTTTAAGAAAAAATAGTGACGTGTTTCTCTATGTAAATTATGGTAGTCTTTTTATCGATTTTTTAAAAAACTATACTAGTATTTAATTTATATTTTTACTAAGTTTTGATATGTGAATCAACAAAAAAAAATAAAATAAGAGAGCTAAGAGCCATCATATTTAAAATGTCACAAATACCAGTTAATTAAATGTAACATAAAATAACATTTATTTCGTTTACATATATATTTTTTTTAAACTTATTTATTGATATATATACTTTATGAATGAAAAGGACATCTCAAGAAAGATCACAGAGTTGAGGCCAATTTGTATCTATATACGGGCCTTAATATTAGGAAAAATTTTTCATATAAACATTACGTATTATACCATTTTATATTGCTATATGCAGTTTCCTTGGACCGAAAAGAACTGAGAACGAAGTAACATATCCTTAACCTTACAAAGATCGATACTTTATTAATTAAATTTTTCATACTATCCGCTTTAGAAATTATTTAAGATTTTAAACCTATATTAAGCTAAAACTGTTTTCACCTATAGTGAACTAAGCATACCCACGTAGAGTCTCCATTTAATTTATTTTTGTAATAGAAGAGTTGCGAAAAAGCAAATCGCTAAGATCATTGGATAAAACTAATGGGGCTTCGCCCCCGTCGCTTTATGGATAGTTAGTTTTTACGTTAATCTTCTCTTGACGCATACAACAATTTAATATAAATAAGTGAATGTATACAAACATACATTGTATCAATATTATTTATAACATGTTTAAACTTTGACAGTTGTCGTTGTTAGTATATTCATTTAACATAGTACTTATTGTTACTCAATAATATTTGTTAGTTATAATTTTATTTATAATTATAACTCGGCTTCTATGTGTCATTAAAGCTGTAAAAGAGTTCTATTGAACCCAATTTTTGTAGCATCGCGCTGGTAAAGGGAATCCAGTGTTAAGACACTCTGTTCCCCATTTTCACACACACCACATGTATAGTAAATATAATATAATTATAATATAGTATAAAAAATGTAAATATAAAATAGTTCGTTTCTTCGAGTAGAAGTTACTCTTCTTCTTATTATATATCTTCTTATTATTTTAAATAATATATTTTCCGCATATTACTGATACATTAATTTCCTCTTGACGCAGACGAAATACATACAAACATATAATATACCAATATAAAATATAAAAAATATTACGTTTAAACTTTGACAGTTATCACTGTTAATATGTTTATATAACGTGGTAATGATTATAGAGTTTGTTTATTAATTATAAATATTACTATAATCATTACTTAACTTCAAGTTGGCCATGAAGCTGTGAGATCTTGGATTGGATGAAGAATTGGATTTTAAATTAGATTAATTTTAAATTTTGCTAAATTATTTTTTCACAAGTGGGGACAGTCACATAAATTTATGAGAATAAATATATCACTTATATTTTGTTATTTTTAAAGTGTTATTCCACACTTAGAAAATTTAACGTAACGGGATTTGAACCCGAGCCTCTTTGAAAGCAAGATATCACTTACTAAGAACCCCAAATATGTTCTCTTTTATAACGAAGTAAGGTAACAAATATGATATACATATCTATATTATGTACAGGGAACAAACAGAAAGTTTGTAATATATCATATAGTCCTTTTCAATAAAATGGACTATACAACACAAAAAAATATATACGAAACGGTAGTTTTCGAGATTAGTGTGTTTAACTAAACAAACCTTTCAGTTTTATAATATTCGTATGGATACTAGATACGCATAGGTTCTTTTTCTAAATTATGTGGGATAGTCGATAGTATGATTTCAAAGGTTTTATATAAAATATTTAAAAAAAAACTAAACAGTCCCAATATTATTAGAATTACTTTTACAAATTATTACAACAATTCCACTCTCTTCCAGAGAACTGCACCTCCACAACAACTATCTAAGAGTTCTGCCGTACGATATCGGCAAGCTCTTCCACCTCCAACTGTTAGGGTTGCAAGGGAACCCGCTCAGTAAGGAGATGCTATCTATATACAACGATAGCAACGGTACGGCGAAACTGTTGACTTATCTGCTGGATAATTTACAAGGTGAGTTTACTTTAGGTATTGTATGTATTATACAAATATATAGGTATTTTGTGATCTTAGTTTCTAAATTTAATTGCTAAATAAAAAAAATAAATTAAAAGAAGTAATATAACGTCAACTTTCTATAACTTCTAAAAGACTATGGCGATCGGCAAAGCATAAGCTGTAGCTGTAGCTTATCTAGTGTTGTAGGGGGTCGTGGGCGGCGGTGACCACTCAACATCAGGTGACCCGCACGTTTGCTTTGTTTGTCTGTTGTGTTTACGTTATTTTATCTTCTTCATTAAAAAAAAATATAGTTAAAATTAAATCAAACAATTGTTATAAATTTTTGAGTCACCTATTTTGTTATGTAAAATTATTTATAACCTCACACAAGTTAGTTTAATACAGTAGAAACTGAATGTTTACAAAATTTGTACAAAGTTATACGAAGTAGACAAATTTAAATATTTTTTTTTATTGTATAGCTATTTGGTATTCTGGGAAGGTAAAATTGATTTTGGAAGAACTTTACGAACGAAGTACCAGGTGTCTACTACTACTTTATAAATGTGGTTGACCTTTTAGTATCTAGTTATTTTTCTTTTAAAATGGAAATGTAAATTTAAATTTATTAAGATTTTCTTTTAGCTTCATGCTGCTTGCTAAGCAGAGGGAACTGCGAACTTAAGGCACTCCCTTAAGACACTTCTGTTCTCCACTTTCACCGAATTCTGCAGGCTTTACGTGTTCAGTAACGGAACACAACGACGTGCTTTTTTTAAAAAAAAAAAACATTGTTATTTGTAACGATATATCAGTTTTATTTTACGTTTGAGCTGATGCAAACAAGATTATAATATCATCAGTATTTATCGTATCTATTACAACATATTTTATCTGTTCTATTGTTTAATACCGTTAAAGATAGTCTTGGCTTTACATATAATTAACATAGTATATAACAAAACTAGCCTTTACCTGTGATTTTTCTCCACGGTCAAATAGAAATGACTACCTATATGTTATGGATGATGACATGACTGTGCCCATTGGAACCCTGACCGCAGATACAGTGGGTTACACAAATAAGATTAACATGATGACACAAAATATTTTTTAATTCGAACCAGTTCCTGAGATTAGTATGTTCAAACAAACAATCTCTTCACTTCTATTATGTTGGCATAGAATTATAAATTAATAATTCGTCGCTTTTTAAATTGTTCTTATCGGTCACATTGTCTGCAATCTTTGATATTTATGAATATTATGCGATATTATATTAATTATTCTAGATAAAGTATGGGTCAATGACTGTTAGTGCTTTTAAATACTTTCTTTGATACTTATCTCTCTTAGTTTTATTGCTCTTTTGTAAAGAAGGGTAAGACTCCCTTTTTTACAAACTAAACTGTAGCATATTTAATGTTATTAGATTTCAATACAATTACAATTAGGCCCAATAAAATTATAGGCTAGTTCATATACATTCTATTTGAATTTTTACTAGGAACTTTTAAATTAAAATATTATACGAGCTATTTAATTCGAAGCAGAAAAATATTATTAACTTCGTTCCTTTGTATGTATATAAAACTTCAAAAAGAGGGAGGTTAATTATTTTTTTACATTTCGTAAAAATAGTAAATATTTATTTTTAATATACATTAATATAGAGTTCTCATTTTTTAATTGACTTTTTCATCAAAGTATAAATAATAAGACATTATACTAGAAGTTTTGAAAATTGTAATTAATATTATAAATACTTTCTATTTAGGTGTCGCTCCTAGTGGGTCAGTTTAAAATAACGTCTTTCTCTTCTAAGCTTGAACGTATATTTTCAGATAGATGGCTCTACATTATTTTTAAGTAGCGCCATCTACCGACAAATGTAGTGAAAGTACTTATTTAGTAGAGATGGTGCTAAGTGTCTCACAAAATTATAACAGTTCAAAATCCATTTAAAGGTGTTATAACAAATCATTTTTAAACGCGTATAATTTAGACGATCTCCAAAAATTTTTTTAAAATCGTAAGCCTAAGTACCAAATATAATAAATAACTCCAAAAAAAAAATTATTATTATTTATTATTTATTTATTAAAAAATAAATAATCATACATTATAATAATTACACAAATTGTACAAATATTCTTTTTCTTTCCCAAAAGAGATAAATGGTCACCAAATAAAGTCATAGGTACCCAAAAATGAATATTAGGTACTATCAAAAAGTTTACACCAAATTAGTTTAACGTCATCTCTTCTCTATATATAATAAGACAGTAAAAATATTTTGTCTGTACATTTAGTAATTTTGACTGAAATGGATAGAGGGACACTTAAAAAGAATAATAGAAAGCAAAAAGATTTTTTTTGAATTTCTTGTCTGTCTGTCTGTCTGTCTGTCTGTCTGTCGACATATTTTTGTCCGCATTTTTCTCTGAAAGTACTGAACCGATTTACTTGAAAATTTCACCAATTGCTTTGTTTTAACTCAACTTAACTACTAAAGTTTAGTTCATCAAAATCGGTTCATTAAAAAAAAAGTTATCGTCATTTGAAAGAAGTCGTAATTAATTCAACACAGAGATAAAGAACGATCTTGAAAGAAATATCAAGTAAATACAAAGATTTTTTGGTTGGTTCGTTCATATAATATATGTAACTAATTTAAAAACTGTACAGGAGTTAATATGCAATTATTACAGTTATTTTACAAAGAATATTATGAATCCTTCAAATCAATAATTTAACATTTAAGGCTGTTTCTGAATGAGTAAATTAAATTATTCACTGACATCAGCACATTTAACAGAGTATATTATATAGGTAAAAAGAACATAAAGTTACAAAAATATATACGTGTAATAAATAATTAGCTTTATGTATATTTTATAAATATCAAATATCAACAATGGTCGTATTTTTTATTTAAAACAATCAAAAATTCTTTGACGATAATGTCGTAAAAAAATCATATTAGAAATCATTATAGTTGTCAATCAATTCTGTTTATTAAATCAATACTCATGTATTTTAAGCGGGCGAAGCCGTGGGCGAGCCGCTAGTCCAAAATAAATAAATTGTTCATTTGTTGATGATCCGTAATCCATAATTTGAAATTAAAATTGAACATATTTTCATTTTGCTTTTAATGTTTTTATTTTACTGCAATATAAGGATGTCGTGGTGCAAGGGAACATAGGTTTGATCCCCACTCCGGGGAATGAATTATCATTTATGAATATTTTTATTTCTTTGCTCTAGCACCAAGACAAAAGCCCGGCGTTGAGTTCCGCAACTTAATGCCTCGAAAAATTCAGAGCATTAAAATTCGGGGAAAATAGAGAACGGAGTACGGAACATCAACAGTAGGTTCCCTCTGTCTACCCTGCTGTATGTGCGATACAGTGTGAAGCTGATTTTAATATTAAGGTATATCAGATACCTTATACTATTTGAGTACATTATTAAATCTAAATATCCGATGTATGTTTGAGAACCCAGTATGGGTTCTCAAACATACATCGGTATATATAATTATTTTTTATTATTTGTTATTTAAAATATGTTCTAGCGATAGTTAGCCTTTTTAGCCCATCAACAATGACCAAATTAAAACTCGTGAGAATAAAATATTGGTAACATCTTTATTGTCTTACATGATATTTATTATTTATTTACTGACAATATGTGATATTTGTTGTGAAGTGATTTTTAAAGGCGTCCATATATTTTTATGGCAGTCAATAATAAGAAAAAATGGATTTATGTACTAGCATTTTAGGAAACGTAATTTGGTGACCATTTATCCATTTTGGTAAACGTTTCGGATTTTATTGGCAATAACATTAGGTAATTTTTTGGGCGACGTTTAAACACAAGCCTTTTAAAATTCATTCGAAAGAACTTATTAAATTATACGCACTGCAATAATTGTTAAATATATGTCAATATTTTGTATAACAAAAACATCCTATTATATTGGTTCTAAACAAAAGTCGGCGACACCGTATCTCTATCTCTTATAAATATGTCACAATAAGGCTTTTTGTGACGAAATGACACAATAATTGAAAATTGCAAGGTGATATTTCACTTTTGTATTTGACATGGATATTAAACCTTACGAGCCAAAGTTATCGCATCATCAAGGAATTGAATCAATTAAATGAAAATAAGCTTCGGCTCTTATAGCATGTAATTTGACGTATGACATATATTTTTCGAGAAAATGTAAAATTAAAACGCTCTGTTTACGGCCGCAAGCCTAGGCTCGAGCTCGATCGGGGGCCTTGCCGCCGATGACATCCTCTCAAGCAGCCACGTAGTGCTTGCACTTTCCCAGAATTACGAAAACAAGTTGTTCATGACTGAATGTATCAATCTGATAGCAAATGCAGCATAAAAAAAGTATTATAGAATAGATGGTATGCGGACGAAGCCGCGAGTGGGCCTCTAGTAATTTTATAATTTAAGCTTAGAAACTATGCCAATTTCACAAAAAATATAAATAGTTATATATTCCTTGTTTATCTATAAATAATTCTTTCCCATTGTTATTTTGGAATCAACCTCGTGACACAATTTATTATAAATTAATACACATCTACAACTGTCCGTTCGTATTGTCTACAATATAACTGTCGATGATTGTTTAAATTGAGTTGTTCGAGCGTCACGCGCTTTCAATTATGCTACTACTAGTAGTTTATACTTTTTTTTTGTTATTTTTTTAAATGATAAGGCCTTTTGTCATTTATTATATAATGTCTTTAAAATGTGGCAGTAAGTGATAACAGATAGGTGTATCGTTGACCTATCTGTGTCTTTTTCTCGTTATTAGGAAAACAAAAATATAAAAGAAAAAATATCTAACGAGGCGCTATTTCTAAGAATATATAGAGATATAGATAAGATATAGATATAGGGGATAGATAGATTGGTTTCATTATCAAACACATTGTACCATATTAGTATATTGTATTTTTTTTTGCTGATCTTCTAATAGTTGTAGAAAGTAAGTAAAAGTTCAGCGTCTTAAATTTGATTACATAGTTATAACTTCTAACCGGACTTAAAAGAGCGTGGTTTTAAATTAAAAAAATAAATAAATAAAAAATCATATTTGGTATGTGGTGGAAAGAGGTGTTTCCACAACCAGTTGAACAGTTCCATTTATTTTTAAATAATAATATAAATAAAGAAATAGAACAAAACATAACGTTACAATATGTGTTAATGTTATTCGAAGTAATTAATAAAGAACTGTTTGTCATCAATAACAGTAATGGAAACGTTCCTTAACGATGTTTTTGTCTCTTTGTGAGTTCCTTTAATTACTCATCCTTATATTTAGGTCAATATTATTGACTCATTATTTTTTGTAACAGTTATTTATTTTTCAATTTGTTTGTAAGAAGACAAGCATTTTGATAGTGTCAGCATATTTTATACGCTATTACACGGTAAATTTTGAATGTATTTCGCATACCTTAATTTATTAGAGTATATTTACTTATATAAAAATCAGCTTCACGCTGTATCCGCTGTATCACGCTGTAGCCATATATCAATGTAAGCAGGTAGTTTAATATTAAAACACTCCGTTCCTCATTTTCTGCCTAATTTTTCGATGCATTGGGTGTTGAGTGGCGTAACTCACCGCCGGGCTTTTGCCTTGGTGCCAGAAGGAAGAAATGAAAATATTAATAAATAAAACTTCATTCTCCCGAACTCACAACCGTCGCGTTACAATCACACCCTTGTGTTCCTGCGCCACGACGGCCCATATATATTTTTAATACTTAATTGTTATAAAAGTATCTAATTTCTATAATACGACCATCATTTTCTTTGATACAAAATTAATCTACATAACGCATTTCGATTGCACGAAACTAGCACAGTTCAAAATATATTAAAAGTACTAAATTAACGTTAATTTAATTTTACTGTTGCATATTTTTTTGCAGCCACGACTATAAATGCTAATTTCATTAATTAAGTAAAGCAACGGAGAGATCTAACGGACTTCCTATCCCGTTGTGTCGGATGATATGGAAGTCCGTTTGCAATAATATTCGACCGTTCTCAAGTATACTTATTTATGTTGTGTTGAAAATTTTTTGTTTAGTGCTTAGATTATATTTGAATATACCTACTGTTTCTATTTTACATGTTGAGGCCATTCGTAACGTATGTGCATAAGGGTGTGACTGTAATATTAATAATATTCGATTCTCGCTTGAGGAAATGTAATTTTTTAAATTTTCTTTCCTTTGTATCCGTGTTCCACTATCCAAAACGCATTACGTCTAAAATTCCGCGGAAAGTGGGAAATGGAAACGGAATGTCTTAACACTAGGTTTCCAGGTTCCCAATGTGTACACGGGATACAGCTTGAAGCTACAAAAAAAACCATAGCCTTGCAACAGCCACTTCCACGGACGTTTTCACCGGTAGCCTCGGCAACGCTCAAACAATCAATTACACTATTTAGTCGGACGTCTTCCCACACTTTCCAACGCCATTGTGGCTGAGCGAGACAATCATATCTCGCGGATTTACTGTCACGGCTCGTCGGGTGTGATCACGACATTTCGTTGAACAACCGGGATTTCTGATGTTGACTTTCATTTATGGTCTCTGAGACCCTCGCGCAGAATCTATTTGGGACGAACGCGAGTGGGTCATTAAGGCCACGATGCAACGGAAGGAATTAGGATGTATAGTGTCGTTTGAGCTATATTTCGCTATATAGTTTTATACACTTGCTAAGTGTAGTAAGCAAAAATATCAGGTTAGTCAGAGGAAACCTAGTGTTAAGACCCTCCGTTCCCTAAGCATTACCGAATTATCGAGGCACTGCGTGTAGAGTGGCGGAACTCAATGCCACGATTTGTCTTATTATGAGAGCGAAGAAATGAAAATATTAATCTATTCTTATTTAAATTTCTTTAAAATTCTTTCTGCTGAGCGGGAATTGCATCCACAAATGTCGCGTGTTGGGCCACTGCGCTGCGACGGTCTCGGTGTGGTTTTATTTTTGTCAGCTATATTGAAAAGCATTTGTTCCATCATGGTTTTCTTTTCAATTGACACTGACCGTACAATGGGTTGTGACCTCCTTGAATACTCTTGGACTCTTTGTGAGGTCCATTTTGGTTGTTCGCGTTTTCAGTGAAACTGTTGACTATTGATTGAGTAATGGTTGTCTCGTTTTTGGAAAGTATTGATAGTTTTTTCCGAATGTTTCTTTCACTTGTTTTTTTTTGTCAAGAACGACAATTTAACTCTTGAATGTAAGCGAAATTGTTTTTTTTTCTGCGGTTAGGTAGTAAAAAATATGACTTCCACTTTTCTACACGGCTATTTGGTAAATACATAGGTAATTAAATTCTAAATTTTGAATTTACTTACCAATTTAGAACGGAACCAGCGTATTATTTGGCGCCTAAATGTCAGCGGTCATTACGCTCAAGTGGGACGTCAATTAACTCGCACTAACTTAACTGGTTCAGTTATATATTATTAATTAATCAATCAATCGAAGCTCCCGTATTTACCAATTAGAAAATTCTATCGTGCTTTACTAATATTACAAATTTAAATGTATGTATGGGTGGATGTATGTTCCACTTAGACGCAAAAACTACTAAACGAATTTGGACGAAACTTTACAGCAATATAACTTAGTTATACATCAGAATAACACATAGAACTCAATTACTTATTTTACAGCAATTTATATTAAGGTTTACTATAATTATATAGCATTTAATAGTAAATGTACTAATTATTATAGTTGTTTTTAGAAAATATTTTATATAATAATTTTATGATATCTAAGAAAAGAGAAAAGCAACTGGATTAATCGAACGTACGTTTTGTGAAAGTTGATCGTGTTCAAGCGGAGATTGTTGTGTTAGGTTAGTGTTACTACTGGCTGCTGTTGCGTAAACGGTATACGTTATAATATACAATACTAACGATCTAAACGCGGCTATGTCCGCTTAAACTTACTGTAATATTATGACCAAATTATACAAAATCTTTACATAAATTGTAGACTATATGTTAATCTGATACATAAGCTGTATTACTGTAAAGTTTTATCTAAATCCGTTCAGTAGTTTGTGCGTGGAAGGGAAACAAACATCCACCCTCACAAATTTTCACTTTTACAATATTATTAGGAAATAGGATAGCGATAGGAAACATCTTATATATCTATCTAATATCTACGAAATTATCTTTTTATTATTCTTTACATAATATAAATTTATCTATTTGAGGCCAGTCGTGGCGCAGGGGCACAAAGTGTGACTGTAAAACCGACTGGTTGTGGGTTCGATCCCCACTCGAGGAGATGAAATATTTACTTAAATGTATATTTCAATTTCTTCGCTCTGGTGTCGAGTTCCGCCACTCAACACGCATTGCCTCCAGAACTCTACGGAAAGTGGGTAATGGAGTGTCTTAACAGAAGGTTCCCTCTGCCTACCCTGTTGTGTGCGGGATACAGCGTGAAGCTGATTTATTTATTTTATTTCAAAAAATCGTTATATTGAAACCGATTTGACTTCCATCGACTATTGTTATAGATAAATCTATAGAGAAGTTCATAAGAACCCGTGTATCTATTTTTTGTTTTGTATTGTTTGTGTAAACTAATCGTTTTTCAAAATCAATTTAATGTCTACAATTTATTACACGTTTTTTTATTTAGTTAATAGCATTTATTATCTGTCATCAGCCATCTTTATCTATTAACATTAATTAAAGTTTACTCACTTGCCATTGTCTCACTTTACACACTTTCTTTTCTTAATGACTCTAATAGAGTTCGTATAATTGTGTAAATAACACATTCATACTGTCATTATGAACTTTATATATTTTAAATGGTTTTATTTAGCTGTATATATCTGATCGTCGTGGCGAAATGGCATAGAGTGTGACTGTAAACTACGGTTGTGGCTTCGATTCCCACTCGGGAGAATGAGTTATTTCTTATTTTCATCGCCTCGATTGGGTAACAAGACAAAACGCGGGAGAGTTCCAACTCAATACGCAATGTTTCGAACATCGGTGGAAAGTGGAGGAACGGAGTGCCTTAACACTAGATTCCCTCTGCTTATCCCGCATTATATGGAGAGTACAACGTAAAGGAAAGCAAAAAAAAAACGAAGAAAATGTACGAGGTTTTAAGCTGTGTAATTACTATTAGAACGCACGTACGCCTCTACAATAGTGTTGTAAGAATAAATTATATCGTGTCGATTTCGGCTGGTCATCGATTCCCGCGGAATGACAATGCGACCGACACGCCCGGTCCGGCCGGTGAAAGTGTTCGCGAAAGTGAAGCCGGAACCGAGCGAGCGGTGACGTCATGCGCCATTTGCGCAACAGCTCCTATGTGGCGACATTGCGAAACTTTATCGCGTATTGCTAGTGATGCTTACAATAGTGATGTTATTTTTATTATTATTATGTGTGTGTGTGCCGCAGGAGTACAAGCGTGGGGCTGTAAACGATGGTTTTGAGTTCGATTCTCACAAGGGGGAATGAATTATTATTTTATTTTCATTTCTTCGCTCTGTCGCCAAGGCATAGCGCGGCGCTGTGTTACGCCACTCAGTGCCTCGAGAAATCGGCGGAAAGTGGGGAGTAGAGTGTCTTAACACTAGGTTACCCTGCCTACTCTGCTACATGAGGCATAAAGCGTTAAACTGAAAATAGAAAAATTAAAGAAAGTTATTCGTTTTGGTTTGAAGATTTTTTTTTGGAAGATAGTCTACGCGAACAAAATATTATAAATAAATTAAGTGTTTATTACCCTGACTGAGATTTGAACCTGTAATCTTTATGAACATTGATACATTTAATTACACCCAGACGATGCTTAATTAAGATTGTTAACGCGTTCTTGTTTAAATTTCTGTCTCGACTGATTTATTTAATTCGCTTTTAATATAAATCAATATTACAAAAATATTATTATAGAAAAACACAGTTTTTTTAATGAAAACTTTTACTTTTCGTACGTTAAACGTCTTCATTCGGGTCTAGTGCAACTTTTTCTTTTCGGACATTTTAATGAGGCTGGAGTTTGTAAACGCATCACGGATCTACGAATGGAACCTCAAAAAAGAAATCATGTTTTTAAACACTATACCGGGTACCTATAAGAGTCGAGTGAGGTCACATTTAATAAGTGCATTTAAATTCAAAATAACGCAACACGATTTGGTCCCTTAAAAGGAATAAAAGTTTCGTCGTCCAACAGCTCTTATGAATAATTAATTAAGATTTTTTTTATTTCTTCACGTTAATTATTGAGAAAGCAAACATACCTACTTCTGAACCTGTTCCTTGTTACATTCTAAGCATCGAGCCCCCCACTATGACTCATGTAAAAGCTGACTAGTAAATTCCGTGGGTTATTTTGTAACATATTTATTTATACTGTAGAAATAAAATATGGCGAAATTTTATTTTTAGTCTGTATACTTTTTTTTCTTTAATGTATCTGGATATTTAAATTAACATATAAGTATATAAGTTTAGTAGATATACAAAATACATTTTTAAATAAAAAATGTGTCTAAGGTATTTAAATTGTTATTCCATACTTAGGAAAGATAAATACTATAACATAGGCGCGGGTTCATATCCCGCTACGTTAAAATTTTAATACGTTTTCTAAAAAAGTATAAATAATAAATATATTTTACATATTGGTAGGTATACCTACAGCGTTCGATGTGTCCCCATGGACTGTCACTTTGAACAGCACGGTGTGTGCAGACAGTATTAACTATTTTCCAATAAGCCTAAAACCGGAGGGCGACTGAATGCAGGGGCGGGATGAGTTAACAGCGGGTTAAACGCTAAAATTAAAAAATCTCTTTTAAGCTTTGTCTCCTTTTGTTGTTAATTTTTTTGTGGAATTCGTGGTCGTATAATACTATATTTCACTTGCTTATTATGATTGTACTGTAAAATCAACTGTTTGCTGGTTTGATACCCACTCGAGAAAATGAAATATTTATTTACATTTATATTATCATTTCCTGGCTCTGGTGTCGAGGTAAAGCGCGGCGTTGAGTTCTTCCAGAACTTGGCGGAAAGTGGGGAACGCACTATGGATAATGGTAGAACAACGGCAGATCAAAATTCATTTTTACTAAAGTCGTCCCTGACGCACTTTTTATTTTTATTGTAATAGTATTATAGTGGAGCTTTAATGTAATGAATTATTTTTTCGTGAATTGCTTTTGGAATATATATTTTTTTATTGTGAGAAATTGTAATACGTAAGAATGTCTATTTCAGGTTGTTCGCATCGATATTTTAAACTTAATTTCCTTAAAAAAATGTGCAAATAGGTATAAAGTGTTATATATTTTTAAAAAGCCTATAGTATGTAGATTTTAAAACAATTATTATATTGAGGATTTTGTGACTATATTCCTCTAAAAAATATTAACAATAAGTGAAGAGAAAAAAGGTACGTGTTTGAAGTTCATCGAGACTTTTGACAGTTACCGACCTCCACCGACGCGTTACATTTGATGTTGTTTTATAGTCCAGATATTCATAAATAACATTTATAAAAATCAGCTGCGGATACGTGCGGTTTTAGAAGCTATCACGAAAACAACGACACAAGTCAGGGAACAAGAAAACTTTGTCTATTGTAGTTTCTAATGTTGTACTATTTAATTGATTAGATTGCGGTAAATTTCAATTAAATTATTGTTACTTATTGATAAAATAGCGTTTTATCTTCATTTTGCAAACATTTTGCGGTATTACTAATCAATAAAATGCACAACACCCTCATTTATGAAATCATATATAAAGAGTGAATTAATTTAATAAAACTATTACAAATTAGTAATAAAATGACTGACAGACATTTGATTGTTAAGTGTTTTCACTAAATTTCAAAATGACTAATACTTTCAAATGTTCCAAGCGTGAATTATTACTCCCATACATTGAAGGAGGAAAAAAACTTGAAGCAATCAATATTTCTAAAAGAAAAGTATCATGTTTCTGAAGATAACTTCTGTTTTATTATCAGCGACATTCAAAGAATTCAAATCTCATTCGTTCCTTTAATAAACAATGGACAGAAGCGTCCCGGAAAAAGGATTCGATTTTTAAAAAAACAACGAAAATTGGTTAGGTTCTGAATAATATATATTAAGCTTACCAATCATTGAAGAAGTACCACCTAAAGACTACCGAAGAAGTCCTCCACCACGTCCACCTGAGCTCACCATCGACGTGTTCTGGAAAACGCGTAAGACCCTATGTCTTATAGGGACTCATCCGAATCAACGAAGAGGCGAAAAAATACCGCGCTATTTAGTGAATATGGCTTTGAACACATCTGCAATGCGTATGTTCAGGGCTTACGTCCCATAAGAGGAGAGTTAGAAGCAAAACTCGTGGAAAAACTAAGGCTTGCTAACCGATATACAATATTTGAATCTCATAGAAAACGCAAGCCAGAGCAAAATGCTATCGAATCAAGAGGCAATGAGTGTTTTCATTGATTTGGATTTAACAAAAGCGCATGTATTTATGTTAATTTAACAAACGATCCCAAAATCCCAAGAATGCACAAGATGCACAAGACTCCCTTAATAAGGATTATAAAAATAATCGCCTACATCATACCAGAAAGTGCTCTCGATCACCTACAAAAAATTTCATACTCTTCTCTACACATCAGATCCGTATATTTCCAGTCATAGAAGAACATATAGCAAAATTGTGAAGGCATTTGATGAAGACACTTTAGATCTTATAAAAGTGAATGAACTTATTATGGATCCCGAAGTTCACCAAGAATAATTAAATATAATATACTCATTATGTAATATACATTCATTTCGAATATTATTCTACTAGTAAATAAGTTTCTGTAAATTTTATATTTTATTAAATAAGTATGTATAATCATAACTATTAATTCTCTCAAATACTATATACTCAAATAGATAACCGCTTAAGAAACATTGTTTTTTAGTAAACGTAATTTAATAATACATTTTTATAACTACTATAAGTATTGTGGAGTAAGGAAATTAAAATTTTTTTTTTTCATTATTTTTTTAATATATATATACTCCAATAAAAGTATAATATCTGAACTTTACCTAAAGCGCTATTTTATACTTTATGCTTATGCAAAAAATGAATTGTTTATCTTAACAAATAAAAAAGTTATCGATTTTTGATCTGATAGAGACCACGATTGCCCATAGTGGAACGGTGTGTCTTAACACTAGGTTTTCTCTGCCTACCTTGCTGTGTGCGGAATACAGCATGAAGCTGATTTTTCTTTGTTTTTAGCAGTGATCCTTTATACTTTTGTATTTTATAATTTTTTCCTCTTAATAACATAAATTTTACATTATTTCCACAAGAAAACTAAAATAAACTTAGACTATTGCGTGAGTATAGATATCGCGACACTAACTTTTAAACGCTCCACTACGAAGGGCGGACAAAATGCAAGGGCGGCACGACCTCGTCCGCCGGGGCGCAGTCTAGAGGTCGGATGTACCGTCCCTTCCAACTTATTGTTTGCGATATCATAAAACTTAAACATATGTATAAAGTTTGTGGTTCTTACTACTGCGCTGTTGGGGATGAAATGTGAAACTAATATCAGTTCTTTGTATGGCTGTTTTGATGAAATTAATGATTGTATGCATACTTTTTTTAATATTTTTTTTTGTTTTTAAAGTTATGTTTTTTGAACTTATCCTAGAATAAGTTTTGTCCGATAGCTATATATAAATATATAGATAAAAGAAAGAAAACCTAAAAAGGATCAACTTTGTTTTATAAAATTGACAAAATATGTAAATAGATAGGTTAAAAGTACATACAAGACGCTTTGTCAGACCCGAATGCTTTTAAAAGGCGCGTCATTATCCCAAATCTTGAGCTTTTTATTCATTGAATTATTTGGACCCAAATAAGTACCAGTTAGCAGTCAAGACGTCGTAAACTTGACGTACTGAAATATCTTGAGATTATTTCGTACGAATTGTTTGACAACCCAATATTCTTTAAGAACCATGTAGAATTTTGAAGGGATAAGCTATTTAACCGTCAACGTTGCTTGGTTTTCGAAGGGCGGACGGACGTCCTATCCTCCAGTCTAAAGGTCACGCCACCTTCTTGCATAAGTAAGAGTTTATTTCTTTGCTGAAATCATGTATTTAATTTAATGTTGGTACTTGAATGTTAATTAATTTGCAATTTTTAATTAATCATAGTGTGATTTTTATTTAATTTCGATTTTCATCCAGTGAAGTCAGTCGTGGCCCAGGGGCACAAAGTGTGATTGTAAAACCGAAACCGGTTGTAGGTTCGATCCCCACTCGAGGAGATGAAATATTTACTGAAATTTATATTTCCATTTCTTCGCTTTAGTGTCGAGGACAAGCGCGGCGTTGAGTTNATATATTCATATATATATATATATATATATATATATATATATATAAGAATGCCATCACTCTCCTGTATACGTATTGTTCTTTGTTTTTGAGCAACTCGTTTCTTAGCGATCCTCGAAACCATGTTTTCCTTTTGATCGGACATTTTTATTTATTCGATATTCGGATTTATTTATTTATTCGATTTTCATTTTTATTAGATCCAATTATTATTGTTACAATATAAATAAAGAAATAGTACAATTATTTATTATGAATATCTACGTAGATATTTATATAATACTAGGTTTATATTTTTCGTTTTTTTTACAACCTTGTATTATTATCAAAGCTGGTAGTGATTAGTTTTATATTATCTTAATTAATAATCTATTTTCTAATAAACGCATAATTTTTTTTTTGTTATTAAGAGTATTATTAAGTTTTACTTAAATTAACAGATTTGCCACCATGATACACAATAAGATTCAAATGACAAATGATTTTAAAACATTCAGAATAACTCAAGTTTCAACTAATATTTATCGACTTTAGTTAACGACAACAACGAGTTACTACTATCGGTCGCGCACCGGAATCCTCGTATTTATAGCCGAATGGTTACAAATAGGCATCGCAAACTCAAGATAGCTCTTAATATTGCGATCGGAGAGCCTCCACACAGCGTTGTTTATAGCGTCGTAAACCAAGTTCGTGCCGTAAACTGATATAATTCAGAATTAAACTACGATTTCTTAGAGCAAGAAGAGTGTCGTCTTTATACGATACGTCAACATGTCGTCGTAGTCGCGTAGCGTGAAATACACGTCTGAGGCATGGACTTGTATATTACATTACAACTTGGACGCTAGTACTTTATTGATTGTTGTTTGCTGGTTGTGTTTTTGAATGTATCATTGTAGGTTTCGGTTTTATCTTTTAAGTTCTGAGAAGGAGGGTTGGAACGGTTAAATAGATATATTACCATACATATGTTTAAGCGTTTTTATACAGTCGTTTATTATTGAAATGTAAAATTTGTTTTTTTTTGTCTTTACGCATTTTATATGTTAGCATTAAATAGAGGATAGTAAGATGCAACATATTTTTTTATTCTATGTTCCTTTGAATAGATTACGCTTTTCTTTGATTAATCTAGATAACTTTATCTTTTCTGTCTTGAATGAAATTTGAATCAACTTTTATGAAATATGAATAATATAAAAAAAAAATCACTTAATTTTTTCTCTTTCTTAACATCTGTAGACATGGCTCTAGAGCTAGGAAATACCTACATCCACAACAAACATACATCAAATATTAATTCCTAATTTTAATTTTAAACTGAAAGCTGTCTTTTGCGGTCACTCCTAGCTCTGATTTCTACTTAATTTAAAAATATAATATTGAAGATAACTTATATCCGTATTTCTCAACCGCTACCGTTTGAATATTTATGTAACTTGTTTTCTCATTACTAATCCAAAACGCTGCATAAAGCAACGTAGGCTTGTGTTCATGCAAGTGAAAGTATAGCTTTGAGCGGCGCCAATCAAAAACACATTAGCTGACGACGCGGCGCCGGCGCAGGCGCATGCATGTAATGTCTAAGTTTTAAACTGTCGATAGTTTTAAAGTTAGGACTATTATAAATACTAATGTTTCGTGCATTTCCGTTTTACTCTATACATGTGTATTTAATTAGTTTTTATAGAAAACATATAAAAAAATAATATAGCGGGATCGCGGGATTTGAACTTTTGCCTCTTGGGAGCCTATAAAAGCGCTTTGACTATTGAGTTATTATTACAACCCAATTTTCTGTATTGAGATTTTTACACACTTCTATATTACTTAGAATTGTTATCATTTGGCAAGAGAGAAGACCACGTATTATTTATACATTTGTAGTGATAAACAAAGTTTTATTCTCACAGACATAAATTTTGTAAGATAGGCAAAAAACACTTCGAATTCTTATTTTTTGTAAATGTACTTAATGTTTTATTTACCATATAAAAGATAAAACAAAAATTGGACTATTTTCATTGTTTTATATTTTCATTAAATAATTTATTAGTTAAACATCTCATTTGATATTTTTAAACTATACATTTTACTTCATGAATAAAACTTACAAAGCAAATCGTGTTTAAATTTCAAAACAGATGCTCCTCTCTCCACTTACTAGGCGTTGATAAGAGAAACCAGTCCATTCTTTGATAACTATTGCTACACGCTCCAACAGCGGGTAATGACAATTAAGGGCCTATATTGTACTTACAAAATGATTGCAATAGCGATATCGTTAACAACTCTCGGCTTTTCCTGTTCAAATCGAGATGACGGATGGAAAGTAGGATGCGATAATGGCAGTATAAGTGACGTGCAAATACGTTTTAGCAACTTTTCAAAGCGAAACACAGCCCAGCTAGTTTTCTGTTGTGGTCATTTTGGATTTTATGTTGTCGTACTGTGTTGTTGTTAGTGTGTATAGATACTGTTTGGTTTTAGTGAGATTCTGTAAATTTTTTAAAATATTTACATTTGTGGTCACCCTTAGTAGGACGTGCATTTTGGACACAGAATTATACCACGGGGTTTCTTTCATCATAACCACGGGGTTATTGTCATGTTTTCATAGAGTCTTTGGCCAAATATTCGATATAAAGTAACACAAAAATGAGGCCAGTCGTGGCGCAGCGGCACGAAGTGTGATTGTAAAACTGACTGGTTGTGGGTTCGATCCCCACTCGAGGAGATGAAATATTTACTTAAATTTATATTTCCATTTCTTCGTTCTGGTGTCGAGAACTAAACGGGTCGTTGAGTTCTGCCACTCAACACGCAATGCCTCCAAAATTCGGCAGAAAGTGGGGAACGAAATGTCTTAACACTAGGTTCCCTCTGGCTACCCTGCGCATATGCGGGATACAGCGTGAAGCTGAAAAAAAAAGAATTGGTAACTAAACTAAACAAAAGTTCAAACAATAGAACTATAATAACCAGGTATACATACATTTACAAGTACAGAAAGTCCAATAAATCTGAGCGTTTATCTTTGTCTAACGCAAACTACACGGTCGACTTAATTAGAACATAGCATCTTGTAAACTCGAATCGGAAAACAATGATGGAAATTCTTTAATAAGTAACCGTGCTGTCGTATGGAAATGTGATACAAGATTATTTGCATTTTCTACTGTGCTGTTAACGGCCTGGCCTTAATTTTGTTCTTATATGAGGAGTTATTTATGTCAAAATGTTGTATGGTTGTTGTTAATCTAATTGGGGCTGCTTTGAGTTAGTTTTTTTTATTTAGATACTTAATATAAATGAGGCTAGTTGTGGCTCGTGTGAGTAAACGTGACAGATTGTGGATTCGATTTCCACTCGAAGAAATGAAATATAAATATTTAATACTAGAGAGCGCGCGCGGCTTCGCCCGCTTATTAGGAGTGAATTCTAAAAAAAACCACGAAACACGTATTCAATAAAATATTTTTAACAGTCTGAATTTAATTTTTTATAAAAATCGGTTGCAATTTAAAGATTTTTCCATATAAACTTTCAACCTCTTATTTCAACCCTTAGGGGGTGAATTCTTAAAAACCATGAAACACGTGTTCAATGAAACATTTTTAAGAGTCTGAATTTCAAATTTTATAAAAATCTGTGCAGATTAAATTTTTTTTCCATACAAACTTTCAACCCCTATTTCATCCCTTTAGGGTTAAAATTTTTCAAATTCCCTTTTAGTGGATGTCCAGAATATGAAAATAAACATCTGCCCAAATTTCACGTTTCTACCATCAGCGGTTACGGCTCTGCGTGCGTCTTACCTCAGTCAGTCAGCACAAGTCCTTTTATATATATAGATTGTCATTTCTTCGCACTGGTGTTGGATTCCGCCACTCAACACGCAATGGCTCCAGAATTCGGCGGACATTAGGAAGCGGAGTGTCTTAATACTAGGCGGCTACCTCTGCCGTGCTCTGCTTCGTGAAGGATGCAGCGTGAAGCTGAAAAAAATAAGTCTCAGTTAAAAAAAATAAATAAATCAGCTTCACGCTGTATCCCGCACACAGCAGGGTAGGCAGAGGGAACCTAGTGTTAAGACACTCCGTTCCCCACTTTCTGCCGAATTCTGGAGGCATTGCGTGTTGAGGGGCAGAACTCAACGCCGCGCTTAACCTCGACACCAGAGCGAAGAAATGGAATTAAGTCTCAGTTCTGATAAATATATCAGTTTTCCACGATGTTTTATATTACTTGATACTCAATGAACATTATTAGTATTTATATGTATATATTATACATAAATGGTTTGCTTCTATTGAGTAAAACATAAGGAATTCACATAAAATTAATGTATAAAAAACGATCACTATTCGGTAGCCGATCATTACGACACGATATAAGTTTCGTTTGAATAGCGTACTTTCAGAAATTATAGTAGTATGATTCATATCGAACAATACGAAAGTACTAAGACGTGTGTGCCTTTCAAAGGCAGTTACATAAACAGAGTGAAATCTGTTTGTACCGGAGATATGGCTGAATTGAGAGATTCGGACCGATTGCCGGAACCGATTCGTGTTGGCTTAATCTTTTTAAAAAGTAAGTCGTTTTACGTCATCGTTTCACCACGTGTTTTATTATTTTTAATCTAATCTTTAAATTTGAATCCAACGCCTGTAGTTTTTTCCTCTTTCAAAGTAGTCCCAACTGCGTCACTAACATTTTTATTTTGTTTGTTTATTTATTTGGATAAAAAATATAAGCCCTACTTAGCAAATACATTTCAAATATCAATTATGAAGAAATATTTATCGTATCCGTTTGTATTAAATAAATAAATTGTGGATCCTTCATAATTTTTGACACTTTCAAACACCAGCAAAAATATATCTCACATCAAAGTAGTATTTCATTTGAGCACAGACATCTTAACGCTTTATGTAAAAATGTTTTTGTCTACCAAATTATGACTTGAAACTTATTATATAAAGAATTAAATATTATTTGTTTCTTTTTTATAAAACACAAGTTAAATATAATTAACATGAATTTTTAAGACATTTAATATATGCATTTGTCCATACTACTAATTATTTTCGTACTTTTTTAATGTTGTTGTTTAATGTTTCTATTAGGATTACGTAATCTACTAAGAGAAATTTCTTAGATCATATAATGTAAGGAGATGAGATTCAGAATGTCAATGACAAGAATCCTAAGTTCGAATTTGTTTTACATAATCATAGTATACTGTATGGTCGTTGTTTTCTGGATATATTATTATGTAACTCATAAATAATTTTCAATAAATTAATGATTTATACATAAATATTATATGTATTGGTAGCTTTAACTATAACATGTGTTAATAAATGATAAAAAGCTAAATCACTAAAACCTATTCTTAAACTTCTCATTACTAAACCTAATTGTCTTAATGTATTATAGATAAAGCAATATTTTTTTATAAATAAAATTCCTAGTTAGCTCAAATTCCTGCTATTAATAAGATAATAATAATAAAATCTTACATTAATTAATAGTTTATTAAAATGCATTAATAAATACTATTTATGTATAAATGATGCATAAATTTATTGAAAATTTGATCCTGTAAGCAGTACAGCAGTAGGACCTCACGATGGGTTCAAATCGTTTTGTGTATACTCGCTCTGGTAACAAGACGAAGCGCGGCGTTAAGTACCGCGACGCGACGTAATGTCACCAAAATATTGCGAAAAGTTAGTAGTAGTAGTGCCTTAATATTTTCCCTCTGTTTACCCTGCTATAACGAGGTACAGATAGGGTAAAAAGCAAATATTACTATTATTAAAAAAAAAACTATGCTACAACGGACATGCTTGATTGCTTCCATTGGATATCTCTTATCATGTATACGATTATAGTGATAATTTCTGCCGTCTCGTCCAGCTCGTCTCTTATGCAACAACTGGCGGCTGTAACTTAATAACTTTCACCTAACACGAATTGGTAATCAGTCAGTCGGTTTGTAATAACTATAGTAAACTCGCAATAAACGCACGCTGCATGCACGAGAGTAAAAGTGGACAGAGAAGAAGATTTCTGTCTGGAAATTGGAAGATTTTTTTTTTCGTTTTATTACTGTATTACGCGGCGTTGAGTTCCACCAGTCAACACTCACTCGCAATAAACCACGCTGCATGCACGAGAGTAAAAGTGGACAGAGAAGAAAATTTGTCTGGAAATTGGAAGATTTTTTTTTCGTTTTATTACTGTATTACGCGGCGTTTAGTTCCACCAGTCAACACGCAATGCCCAGAAAATTCGGCGGAACGGAGTGTTTGTTTTTTAACGCTTTTTTGGTTCCCTCTGCCTACCCTGTGTGAAGCTGAAAAAGAACTACCATAATATTACCATAGCTCTCATCTTTTCGTAAATATACATAGAAAATTAAATACACTATAAGCAGAGAAACCTAAAAAATATACGGTTGGTACTAACGGTGTCTAAAGGTCAATCACGTACACGCTTACGTTTGCTCTAATCGTAAAAGCCTTAGTAATGGGAACTAATATATTTTTAAATGACATTATATTTCTTTTATTTAATTATTAATCATCTCTCATTTATGTCTTGTAGTCTTACTTCTTGCGATTTATTTTTAAAACTAGGATTTTCCTTTATTATTAGTTATTAGCTTAGTTAGGTTTCCCACACCCTATAAATCGAATCGAGAGTTTTTGTAAACGTCGAAAATTGAAAAAGTATTTTAACAATATTGCTGTTTTTTCCTTATTATGCGGCTAAAATTTGCACGTGTTTTCATCAATTTGCGTACTAAATGTATTTAGCGTACTAAATTAGTGGTTAACCTTAGTTTGGTCAGAGGACACGCTGTATGAACTTTTATAGGTTAGGTGCATAGAATATATCAATTTAAAAATCTGTATACTTTAACATTAAAAATTTTATAAATGTTATTAATTATTTATCAGTAAACGATGATGATGGTAATGATTTTCTGCTCGAATGTTCAGAGATTGTTTTTTCTCTGGTATCATATTATATAAAGTATGATGCTAGGTTTTGGATTTTATATTCTTATAAATACGTTTACATCACTATCGCTGCCTCGTATTATTACCCCTAAATTAATTAAATTAAAGAAAAAAAATTATGAATAATAGTAAGAACTTTCGATAAATCATCCGCAAATTATAAAGCGTAACTTCGTAACTTATTTTTTTAATTTTATTAGCTTCACGCTTTTTCCATATAGAAAGGTAGGCAGAGGGAACCTAGTGTGTTTCCCTTTTTCCGCTCAAATTTCGTTCCGCAACCCCAAGCTAACGTCTAATGTCTCCAGTGAGAATCGAACCCACAACCGTCGCGTTTATAGTTGCACCATTTAGCCACGACTATAATTTATATATAAGCATACATATAGTGTATATGAACAAAGCGTTTATCGGGAGAGAGCCTTCTGGCTGACTGTGTCTCATTAAGTTCACTTTCACCGTCCCTCAGGGCGGAATCACAAAGGTCGTGTACGATACTACTTACTTTGTTGATTTTTCATTTTTATGATGTCGTCATTAGACAAATATGGGATGTTTAATTAACTTTGAAGTTTTTATTTACTTTTTTGACTATTTTTGTGTCTAGAGTTTTTGTTTTTTTTTTTATTAAGGTTCTATACCAAAACATACAATAACGATTTTTTATAATGATTAAAAATAATAATAATCATCATAACATAAACAAAAAATAAAAGAAATCTTTTTAAAGGAAACTCTCTAACCGGACTGATCGCGTATACTTAGGACTATACAGTTTTTTGGAAACCCGATGCTTGCAGTAGTAACGGGTAAACCTGTGTTATATTTGCAAAAATTAAAGTTGTTGTTATATTTAAAAAAAACATTGTATATTTAGTCATATGTATTTAAACAACATAAACTAATAATACTTTATTTTTGCTTGTTTCAGGTAAGCTTTTTATCGTAAGGTACGATTTAAACCCACGGCCCTGTTCTAATAATAGGTAAGTAAGTTGATTGTTTTTCAAAGCTTCAGTCAGTCCTGAACACAGCAAAAGCGACTACCCTCACAAATAACCAAAAGTATCAAACATAAGTTTACTTTCGCCGGTAAACACGCCTAAAATTAGTCCCATAATCGCGGTATGATTATTTCCCGAGCGCTACAAAAGTAAACAAGGTTTTAATTGCGGCGCGATTAGGGCTGTGAAGCTTTCCGGCGATAGTCGCGTGGCGCGGCTCGGCACTCCCACTCGCGGGTCGCGGCTCGCGCTCGTTCACTTCAGTTGTGGGCCGACTGCCGCGGCGGATGCACGCTACGATACACGCGCCTCCGATGTTAGTTTACGATTACAACATCGCGCACGAACTCGGACTTTTGCCGTGACATTGAATTTATCTGTGTCGAATATGGGTTAAACGATCCTATCGACGAAATGAGTCCGGGCGAGCGCGCCGCCCTGGGGCGTCGCGAAGCCGCTCGCCCTCACTATGGTGCCACCGCACCGGGTTTCCCGCCACCATACTACCCGCCCTACGGTGTGCCACATCCCAATGCGTGGCTTGGTGCTCCCCTCATATCGATGGCGGGCCGCACGCCGCAACGCGATAACCCCGTATCCAAACTAGCGATGCACGCCCAGGGGGCTCCGCTTATTATACACAACAGACACGATAGAAGAAAATATACAACCATACCTGAGCAGCGCAACCATCGTCCTATGGGGCAATTAGAACATCACACGAAGGATCGATACGATATGTCAGAAAATAATAGGCCGAGAAATCAACTTCATCATCATCAACAACAACAACAACAAAATCGACCATCAAGAAGTGGACGAAGTAACAACACTGACGCAGTCAGCGTCGCCAGTGACGAAAGTTCCGGCTCCACCAATTCGGAGACAATGTTACCGAGAATAATTAAACCACGAAAGCGTCGTAAAAAAGATAGAAAACCGAATAACATAGTGCCACATGATTTAACATCCGTTTCACTGGATATCAGCGATGTTGATCACTGTGCAGTTACAAATATGGGATCCGCATCGCAAGGCGTTTACGAGGAATCTTACTGTCGAGATATATCATTGCCTTATCGTTTAGATGTGAAAGTGTTAGACTACCCGGATCCAGTGCCTGAGACATATCGAGTGTCTGCCTTAGGTGAAGCTTTAGAAGCTACCAGATTTGGATTAACGGAGGCAGCGTCTCCATCGGAATCTGCCGTCAGTTCGTGTCAGTGTCGATATTGTGATCCTGTTGGTCAAATATGGGACGCTGATTCGATAGCTCATCTATTGGACGAAAATTCTAGTGGCGATTTCGCGCCTACAAAATTAGAAGATTCTATGAAAGTGGTAGGACCACTTGGTAGGCGCGGTGCCGACACGACGCTAAGACGCAGCTGGAGTGACCCTTCAGCTCGAATTCCTGAGAGAAAAATAAACAATACTGATACAGTGTCAGCGCCAAATCTTTATTCTTTATTTCCACCACCAAGAAAAAGCAGTTCTCCAGAGCCAAGATCTCCTCTGGCTTTGGAAATATCCTCGGAAATTGTTACTTCTATAAATGGGCATCGTGATTTGGAAATAAAATTATTTTCGACCTCGCCCCCGGCCTCGACCTCGGAACGTCGCTCTTTCTTCGACGATAAAAGTGAAAGTGCCGTTACCGATAGATGTGCGAACACAAACACTAAGCTAAAATTAAATCGTGCAGTGAGCAGTGCAAAAGTTGTGTCGAGTGCAAACAATGATCGTAAATGTGAAAATTTGGATTCGGGGTGCATAAAGGCACTTGTGGCTGGCGAGAATACGCGCAACATTTGTGATTTAGCCTTAGTTTCTGCCTGAGGTCTTAGCCATGGCCATGTTTTATACTAATTATATTTGCAAGCGTACGATTACCAGTCCCAAGAGCTAGGCTCGCCATTTGAGCAGGACTCAAATTATTAAAGCGAGGCATAAGCGGAGCGTCTCAACGCGACCCCAATGTAAATGAGATCTCCGAATCGGTTTCCTTTAGATTCGATAGTTAATTTATTTTTATTAACCATAGCTTAGTAAACTTCAATGGAACTTTGTCTGAACGATGTACGTTTTGTGATTCGCCGTTATGACGCTTAAAAAGATGTTAAATCATGTCATTCCTTGATGAATGATCTGATAAATTATGTAGGTGTTGGGTTCTATTCCTATGGGGACGGATATTGCTTATAATAAATAAATATGCCAAAATCAAGGGAATGTGGTAATAATATACTATTAAGTGGCCCTAACCTAGTGCAATTAGTATATCACTCTACTGACACGGTTGCTCGGATGCGTGCTCGCTGTTGCGGTTTCCCGTGATTTCACCGCTTCGTTCCGGGTGGCGCTCCGTGTGCACCGGTTCATAGCGTTAATGACTTTTTTCATTCCCTCTGCTGGCTCACTTTTATAATAACCGTTTCACCTGTAAAACTTGCTTATTAAACTTTAAATGCTTAACATATTCATTGAGGGCGTTATATTTGTTAAAACTTTTTTTCTCAAACAACTTAATGTTGAATAAATTTTTAAGTTGAAAGCTTAACGTTGTCAACATTATTAACTATAAGCAAAACGTTTTTTCTTTATTCTAATACATTTCTAAAATAAAATTTTGCTTTTAAAATGGTATATGTAACACTATCTTATCGGTTAGTAAGCAAATGTTAACGTTTCTACAAATATACGAGTAAATGCACCTTAGTACGTTAAAGGGTTATAATCATTTTAATTATTTTCAACGATTACGCTATCAATATTTTCTAAAGAGGCTCAGAGTTTATTGACCTGCCATTATTACGTAACATCTAATGTCAAACTATTACCATTTTAATGCGAGAAGACGTTATTTTTCATCATCTTTATTAATCATATCATATTTAATGCTCATTAACATTATTTCCACACTGCACATTTCCTAAAGGTACATCGTATTTTATTTCCACGATCGGTATTGGATATTATATTGACAATTATATTCTCTTGTAATTTTTTTATGAAAGTTATCAACGGCGAATCAACCATGCATATATTTTAAGCATTTTTTTTGTGTATTTCTTCGAGGATGGGTCCAATAGGAGCAACAGATGAAGTTCCATGGTGTAGATAATGTGAATATAACTAAGTTATTCGCGGTCGTACCACGTTGCGCCGCCATCGTTGAGTTTTACACACTATGGGCTGTTTAGTATATTTACATTTTTTTTTGTGCTGTGTTAGCTTATTGGCACATGCGTGGGAAGGCATGATAAATCGAGTCTTGCTTTATTTTTCTATTAGATAGGCTCGACGTAGACGCGGAGTTATTATAGTGTCTTATCAACAGAAGAATTCTGATTTAATGCGCATTTGCGGGACTCTGTTAATTGCGTTATGTATCAGGTTATTGTCGCTCCTCAACCAACACCAGACCGGTCGTTACTAGAACACCAGTCCCCTTTCTGTCGTCCGAATAGAAAAGTGGTGGACGCATATACATTATGTTGATAAATATAACAATTTGGTCACTTATTATATTTGGTAGATTTGGTAGACATTGAATAAACAATTTTTCTGTTCATTTAAAAATATTCGTCCTCAACGTCGAGCCGCCACTCGAGTCGGGGATCAATGCACAGCGGTAATTGCTGTAAAACTCAACGATACGATAAAGATTAATTGTAAACAAAATAGGCTATGTCTAACTTACTGAGTGAATGCATTTTATACATAAAAACTATATAGGTTTATTATTTTGTTTGTGTACGTCGTGAGGCACGAGTTACGCGCTTGCACACTATTTTTGTACAATAAAACCCATCAAGCCCTGATAATTTCTGTTGTTTTATTTGATCTGAACTATGAACTAATTAAGCATACGACGCTGTCACCTATAAAAGATATAAAACTATAGAATATGATAACTTTAATAATTATATATTTTTTGTATGAAGTTTTATGTATGCGCATGAGTTGCTACAATCGTCCGTAGTTGTTGCCTAATACATGACGCAACTCGTTTTGCGGGTTCTTTCACATTGCCTCGGTCTTGATAACCATAATAAGGAACCGATAGTGTAATTACAGAAAGAATAAAAAAATCCACAAAAAAGTAAAACCAGTATCGTAAACAGTACAGTTGTTTACGTAATTGGTTACTATACTTTCTATTGTCGTGGATTACCTTTTATTTGCGTTCTGGTCTTTGTGCTGCTGTTTACAAAAGGAATATTTGGGTGCGTATCTTAATGATCGCCTGATGTTTTTTTTTTTATATAGATATAAGTTAAATGTTACAGGTAAATTACGTCGGAACGTTTCTATGATATAAAAACTGAAAGTTTTTATGTAAAATATGTATATATTTGTTGTTTTGTTTACCTTGTAGTTTATACAAGGACAGTCTCAAAGACACTGATATTAATTAAAAATAAGCTTCACGCTGTATCCCGCACACAGCAGGGTAGGCAGAGGGAACCTAGTGTTAGACACTCCGTTCCCCACTTTCTACCGAGTTTTGGAGGCATTGCGTGTTGAGTGGCAGAACTCAATGCCGCGCTTAACCTCGACACCAGAGCGAAGAAATGGAAATATAAATTTAGTTTAATTAAACTGATATTAATTGCTTTGTGATTTTTTTTATTGGTGAATTTGCAATGTTGAAAATTTAAAATTTCGAATGCAAACTACTATCTTTAATGTGGTTATGCAGATGTTGTACGAGGAAAAACATTAGGTGCAAGATGCGCAGTTAGTGAGCTCGTGTGGATTTTATTAATTTTTAATTGGCATTCTTTTTTTTTTACAGTAAAAAGTCAATTAAAATAACATTTTTGCAGTAATAATACGGTATTGTTTTTTAAATTGTATATCGTATTTGTTTCTTTGACGCATCTCACCAAATTGTGCGTAATTTGATGCGATATTTGTTTATTTTAAATTTTAGAAAGTGAACATCATTTTTAATACATTCGATGTCGAAATTAGGAAGTAAATTAAATTAAATTAAATTAAATTAAAAATTAAATTAAAAATCGTAGCGCAGCGGCACGAGGTGTGACTGCAAAACCGACTGGTTGTGGGTTCGATCCCCACTCGAGGAGATGAAATATTTACTTAAATTTATATTTCCATTTCTTCGCTCTGGTGTCGAGGTTAAGCGCGGCGTTGAGTTCTGCCACTCAACACGCAATGCCTCCAGAATTCGGCAGAAAGTGGGGAACGGAGTGTCTTAACACTAGGTTCCCTCTGCCTACCCTGCTGTGTGCGGGATACAGCGTGAAGGAAGTAACTAACCAAAAACATAACAAATACGTTAACTCAGAACGAATGAAAACAAATACTAATATACAGAATTTACAAAGTAATTTAATTATATTTTTTTAACAGGCGAACAAATCTTTCCAACCCACTATATAATATATCAATATCATATTAAATAAGATGTAACATCTTTATTAAGATTATTATTATAAAAGTTTTAACGATGATTTATTTAACACAATATTGAAAATATTGTCTGAGACTGCGATAAAAATCTAGAACAATCAGATAATAAAATTTGGTCGAAGAAGAAAGAGAATCGAAGAGAGAATCGATTTCTCATTCATCTTTCGAAATCTAAGCAACCAGTAGTAAAGTACGTTATTAATAAGTAGATATTTTGATACAAAATAAAGATATTATTATTATATATGTGCTTTAAACATTTTATATTTAGATATTTATAATTATAATATATATTGTGTGAAAAAATTTCAACTTACAATCATAATATTCAGTCAGACCGTGTCAATATAAAATACTTACATTACAATGATAAATAATATAATTATTATTATATTATTGTTTTCTAATTGCAAACATAATTGCTATTGAAGTGCTAGTGAATCTTTTCAATCTTTATCTTTAGTTTCTCACACTGTGTGCTGAATTGTTTCTTTGTTTTTACTTATCGTTAGATAAGAATGCTGCCGATTAATTTAATTTTTCTATTTTACACTCAAAAAGTGTAATTAACAGAAATTTTTAATACTAATATAATTAAAATTTATAAAAAAAATAGCATCCGCTTTGAGTTCCGTCTTTCTAACCTAACCTACCCTTCTACATGCGGAATAAATATCCCTTAACTCTGTCGTAAAGCTAAAAAAAAACAAACAGATTAATTGATTTACTTAAAATGCTGCTTTGTGTATGTATGTACACACAAAATACTGTATTCGATATACTATAAGTGAAATGTAAGTTTTACTATTTAAATTGACTGTCGGTCGCCAAATACCTATACATATGTATGCAAAAGTATTTATAAAGTTAGAGCACGCTGTTCACGTTGTTGCGCAACGCAGGAATTGAAAAGATTATTGCACATAAAACACAATAGCAGCTACTAAATGTTTATACCTATTGTGTCATACTTTTCAATTTATGACATACCAATGTTAGATAAATTTTATTTAAAAAGATATCTGAACATAAATTTAAGGTATTTAACGGCATGCCAGTTCTCTCTCTTGACCGTTTCAAGTAATTATGGATCGTTAATGTCACTCTTCACTTAACACCTCTAAATATGCTGAGAGAGAAAAAATTGAGGCCATCGCATGGCGCAGTAAAACAGGGTAAATGCTTTGGTTTTGGATTCGATTTCAACTTGGAAATAATTTATTTCCAACCTATGGTGTAATTTGCGGGTTCCGCCACTCAACAAGAAATGTCTAATTTCGGGCGGAAATCAGAGGGTCTTGACACTAGTGTCATTCTTCACCGTCTTTACATTTACCCAGGTACATTATGAAATTACGGTTACATTTATTTTCTCAAAAGATTTACATATAAATCACTTACAGAGAAAATTACAAAAACATTAAGTAAACAAATTTATATATCGAATAGGCGTATACAGTAATAAGGTAAAATTTACAATAACCTAGTAATATCACCACAATGCAAACAAGTATAAATATTTTGTGATGCAAAGTAGGGTAGTTTAAGAAATTAATTGTAAAAATGATAGCAAATGTACAAAGTAATATTACTAAGGTAGGTGACACATTAAATGTTTTAATATAAAAATTAATACAAACACATCAATTTGTTTAAAAATTAATTGATGTTTTTAGATTTCCTTTATTTATTTAGTGTATTTTTTTTTTCTTAAATGTAATATTTTATAACACTTATAAAATAATCATTTACTTATTATTTACATTATTCTTATTTTACTTTCTCATGCTTAGTATCTTATTAGGTGTAGTACTTACTAAGTGTAGCATTGTATTGTAATAAATACATATTTTAGTTATGACACTGTTATATTTTGCATTAAATATATTTTATGAGAAATCCTTTAAAATATGGTTTTTTAGACTTTTTTTAAAACTATAAAGTGTTTTTATATCTTTTATGTCCTTGGGCAAATTATTGTAGGTATGGGCTCCTTCGAACAAAATACTTTTCTTGCCGTAGTTAGAAATTAAAAAGAATAATAAGATTATTATTCTATACCATATATTTTTATAGTGTTTTTCCACACTTAGGAAAGAAAAATACTTATTTAGAAAACGTATAAAAATTTGAACGTAGAAGGACTCGAACCCGCGCCTCCTGGAAACCTACCAGACGCTCCGACTACTAAGCCATACGTTCGTTTTGGAGAACGTATAGCTTAATGGAATAAGATGTTTTATTAGATCTCATTAGCTTATGGAGATTAAATAAAATAAATACTTGTTCAACATGTTTGAGGTCACACATTTTTTAATTTTAAAAGGCATGTAAAAACACCATGAAATAGTAACAAAATTGTGTTCACAGCGCCGTAAATGTCGCACGTGGCGTACGACCTTGTAGGTGACCGGGTATTGAAGACGTTTCAATGTAAATACACCCACAATTCAACTACGAAGTTGCGGAGTGTAGCCACAAAACGCACTAAAATTATATATTATTACCACCGGACAATTGTTTTGTTGCTGTACATAATATTGTTAGTGTTTGGAAATATGTTGATGATATACAGTAGTCGTAAATGTGAACGGAGCCAATATTGCTTCATCACATTTAATATCTAATACATGCGCTCATTATTTAAATTTAATCCGAATCCTTGAATTGTTAATTTCTGAATATCCCGTAATTTTAATAAAAAAATATATATTGTATTGGTGTCGTGCTAATATTATGATATTTAATTTTAATTTACGACCCCCCCTAGAATGTGCATTTTGAAAGGCCGCAGATTTTACCGTTGCAACTAGTTTTCGGATTTGCGTTTTGATTGATCTATTAAATTTTAGATCTTAAATTATAGAGATCTTTAAATATAAGTATTTCTATTCTTAGACCAGCCAAGTTAGTTTTCTTCAAGACGACGAGAGGTGGGGTAGAAAGCAATCTTGTATCCGCTGGAAGTTTCACCCACGATTTCACTTGCGAAACCACTCGTCACCCGAGAGTTACGTCTCTATCTATTGAAATATAAAATTATGTTATTATCAATAGAGTACTTAATGTAAACAAATGAAATTTTAATATACATATGTTGCTTGTTAAGATATGTATTATATGTAGTTTTATAGTGATTCGTTCAAGGCGTGAGAAATATTACTTGAACTTTCCAAGGTGACTCCAGAATTAAACATAAATAACGTAGAAGAATATAATATATTATAACTGAATTAGCTCAAATTTGATCTCCCACTGAGTGTGATGTCCTTTTGTTCTATAAACATACAATACACGATCTTCATTTGTCACCCAGTAAGCCATATTTTTGTATGGGTGAGGACAAATCACGGTCAGTACAATATTCTCATTTAAAGTTGCTTATCATCTAAATGCAACGCATGGGTCGACGTTCGGCCGGTGATTGTGCAAATTGCTTTGTCCAGATTAAATAAAAAATACGGTATGGAAATGGAGGTGTATTGTTGAGGATACGGATACATCAAAGAGTTGATATTTCATATGAATATGGGACTCTATAATTGATTTGATCTGAAGCTATAATTAACACAATCTAAAATATTTTAATAGTCTGTCTGAGTTAGTTGTTTCTGCCTTTATTACCTGTTTGCTATATATTTATATATTTAAATATACAACCTTCAAACACAGCAAGTGTCAGTGGTCATCATGTTACATAGAATCTACAATGAAGCCAAGGTTGAAGTTTTTTTTTAAATTTAAACTCTACTTCTATATTACAGCGCTCCATAAACGTGACAAGTGATGGCAAAAAAAAACACACACACACAATGAGTATGCACTTGCACTAAGCGCGGTTATTGGTACGTTTACTCTTTTATCAAGAGTTCTGTTTAGTCATCTAATGAAGTATTCAGGATCGTCTCCGCAACGGCCGCTGCAGTCTGACCGGGTCCGGTTTTATAAATCACTCGCTATAATTGTGCTTCCTATTTATTATAATTTATTGCTCTCCATTTTGTTACGAACGTTTTGCTGTCAATAGTATAATAATTTACCTATATTTAAATTGTAATTTTCATATAATAACTATTTGATTTTATAATATATTTTGACGCGATGGCTTCAGAATTCGGGAATATAGAGTTTCCCTCTGCCTGCATTGCTTTGTGCGGGATACAGCGTGAAGCTTAAAAACTCTACGCTATTTGAATGTTAAAGTAAAAACTTAATTATGAATTATATGATATAATTTCAACCGAAAAAGGAAGACTTTTTTTTCACGACACTGAATGAAGCCTACATGTATTCTCTTCAACTACTATAATAGACATTCGAATGTTAATCGTCCTACATAAACCCATATTTATCTGAAAACATCTCATTATGCGGACGTTGACTTCTCATTTCTTTTATGTTCTTTTCTTGAACTCGTCCAAATTGAAATTTTAAGCCCGATAATTTGATTAAGACTTTTTTTTGGTGTAGACATTTATGCATCTAAGTTACGGTTCTTATTAACATTTTTTTTTTTCAATTTGTCTTTAACTGTGATGTAGTTGATTAATATTACTTTTTTATTTTTATTTGATATTGATATCTTGTTAAATAAAAAAAAATGTCATAAAAATGTATTTATTATATATTTTCTTATCTTATCTTTTCCATATTATTATGACGGAAATATTAATGTAACGAGTGTAGTCGTTTCATAATTTTCACCAAGCGATTTCTATGGGCGCGGACCGATAAAGCTGTTGCGCTCGCGACTGAAGAGAAAGCTGATAGCGTTGCGTTTCTCAGTGTTCTTGCACCCATCAGAGTAGAGCAAGTCACGTGCTCCAGCGATATCCGGTGACAATTTGTACGACCGCCGTTATGTCCATATTCATTTAGATACAACCTCCAGAGATCTTGGCCGTAAATTATGCATAATTTTATAAAGGATTATGTTACAAAACGAATAAACACTACTATTTAAAATGTTTTATATTTTATTCACTATATTAGATGTCTCTCATATGAAATTATGTTTAGTATAAAATTTCGTAATTGGTCATTACCATTATCATAAAATAATATTTCTTTAATTTATGTCTGACGCCTGACGTTTTTCGATTATGATAGAATTCGTAAGCAGCACCAACACCGGTTGTAGACGCCGATACGAGAGCGGTGAGAAAGTTGCCCCGCTACTCTCTCGTCGCGATTGATTCCCACTCGATGTTCCGCTCCTAAGTGCTGCAGTGATATTATCTTCAAACGAAAGTGTTATTGTCCTGCTCCTTTAGAGAATTTGATATTGAAAATCACTTCACTGTATCGATTTGCATCTTCAGGTAATGGATGCTACTAATATTTTCTTGGAAACGGTGAAAGCTGAGAGCAAAATCGACTTAACGTTAATCATATATGTAAAAAAGCGTTTAGTGAAAATAGAAGATTACTGCATTTTCCATCAGATACATGATTCGTACATGACATTTGAGAGAGGGTCATAAAAGAGAAAAAGAGGTAGAGAGAGAAAATAATTAATGTTAATAGACAAAATTATAATGAATGAATCTGTAATATTTTTTAAAGCAATAATTTAAGTTAAGAATTTTATAAAATAATAACAGTAGTATGTAGTGTCGTCTCGATATAAAACTATTTTTCAGACATAGTTTCTTGCTTACATTCACATACCGCGGTGCTCTTAATTTTGAGTGTCCTTATTTTTACTTTTAATATATTCACTTTGATCGCCGAACTAGCTGGGGCCTTGTAATTTTTTTTCTCACCGAAGGTGTCACGGCCACCAGTCTACATACCAGACGAATATTCTACTTTGAACAACTGGTTCATTTATTAAGACATATGCATATTTATACGTTGATATAAAATTAGTTATAAAGCTATATTATTGCTGCATAATTTGTAATTTAAAATACATTTTTATATATTTCATTGTTTATTTGGGGCCAGTCGTGGCGCAGGGGCACAAAGTGTGACTGTAAAACCGACTGGTTGTGGGTTCGATCCCCACTCGAGGAGATGAAATATTTACTTAAATTTATATTTCCATTTCTTCGCTCTGGTGTCGAGGTTAAGCGCGGCGTTGAGTTCTGCCACTCAACACCGCAAGCCTCCAGAATTCGGCAGAAAGTGGGGAACGGAGTGTCTTAACACTAGGTTCCCTCTGCCTACCCTGCTGTTTGCGGGATACAGCGTGAAGCTTTTATTTTTATTGTTTTTTTCTTTTTTAGAGTGAATGCCTCTAGATATCGTTAAGTCGTGCGACTATATTTTATAGCGTGTTCTTTAAATAGATATATGTAGAATGTTTTACGATCGTTTGGAATAGGATATACGTATCCTAATTCAATTGCCTAGGGCATTACGCATTCAGCTTGTAAAAGATTTGATATGTATGTCAAATTCCTATGTTTCTTTATAGGGTAAGCCCTATACTCAAATACGATGTCTAACTGTTCCTCTATTTCTGAACATAAAATGTATCCGATTGAATGTCATTTTAGCATAATACATTAGTGTATGGACATACATTGCAAGCTTCAATTTCAATAAATATTTAAATGGCTTTTTTACCTTCTCTTATTTATACTGTATCCCGCATATAACAGGTTGGGCAGAGGAACCCTAGGGTTAAGACATGTTGCTCCCCACTTTCCGACAAATTTTCAAGGCATTACGGTATGAGTGGCAAAACTGGACGTGGCGCTTTGCCTTGTTTACTAACGAGTGAAGAAATGACAACAGGAAGAAATAAACATTCACTTCCACGAGTGGGAATCGAACCCACAACCGTTATCTTTACAATCACACCTTTGTACCACTGCACCACGATGGCCTTATAAATAGTTGTATACCAGATAAATGTTTATAGCTGATTGTGGTTGGCAGACAGTAACAGATTCATTGAGTTTTCTATTGATTCACCTTATCGTCGCTGCTCACTCAACTTGTTGCTGTTTATCTTCGTTGCATGTACCAGTGCCAAGTGGTGGCTATTTACGTGGGGATCGCGTCTTCGCGTTCTCGATTTGTTCCGGTTCGTTATAGAACCTAACAAGATACCTTGTTTTAGTCGCACGGTACTCGTAGATACTATATTTTTTTCCTATAGTCTATAAACGTTTGGATATTTTGTAGTTTTATTTGGCTTTTTGTGTTTAAATTTTGTATTGAAATGGTGTTATATGTAAAGGTAATAAATATTTGAGCACAATTCTAATTATAAAGTAGAATAGTTCATTCTATCTACTATCTTATATATACATTATTATTTATACATTAACGTGTTTATTACATACATTTCAGTATCAAAAAACTATGAAATATTTTCGTATAGTTAACATTGAAGAAACTAAAAATTATTTTTCTTTCTCGAGTCATCGTTTCTTATTTAGCGTGGTTAATCTTTATTTATTGCTTTGTATTAATAAACATGTATATTATATTGGTATGAAAAAAATAGCTTTACGTTGTGTGTATTAAACTCCGTTCCCCATTTTCCGTTGAATTGTGGATTCTTTGCGTTTTGAGAGACGGAACTCAACACCGGAGCGAGGAAATAAAATATTTATTATAAATAAATGAAATTTTTATTTCTGGAGTGAGGATCGAACTCACAATATACAACCATTTTATATTGGTATGTAAGAGACAAATCTGTATCTGTATATACAAGATACTACTATAATTAAGTTGACCGTTTGATACATTTATTGTGAGGTCGTGTTGCGGGAAAGTCCAGTGGAGCGTGCGAAGGTCGGATCGTTTACCCTGTAATGTGATATCGAATGCGTTGCGCAACACCACCACAGTTAAATAACGGAGATTTGGACTCTAATGTCTAGACATTGGGTGTTCGTTTTCGTTGAACCGTTCGTTAAACCATATGACATTAGATAATATATTTACGAAAGCGTATCTTTACTACTATTATAATGCTAAAGAGTTTCTTTTTGCGCATTAATCTCAGGAACTGCTAGTTTCAATTTTGATAATATTTTTGTGTTGGTTCTTTTCGCGATAAATGTATTAACATTTATCGCGAAAAGCTATAGGTTGAGGCCAGTCGTGGCGCAGCGGCATGAAGTGTGACTGTAAAACCGACTAGTTGTGGGTTCGATCCCCACTCGAGGAGATGAAATATTAACTTCAATTTATATTTTCATTTTTTTACTCTGTTAAGCGCGGCTCGAGGTTAAGCGCGGCGTTGAGTTCTGCCACTCAACACGCAATATAGCCTGTAAAATTCGGTGAGAAAGTGGGGAACGGAATGTCTTAACACTAGGTTCCCTCTGCCTACCCTGCTGTGTGCGGAATACAGCGTGAAGCTTAAAATACAGCTATGGGTTATATCAATCCTGTTAAACATTTCAATGTAATCTACTATACCTGCGGTCAGAGTTGTCTAGAGTTCTTAAACATACTATTCATGACATGTTATGCACAAGTCTTAGTTAGTACAGGGGCGAAGCCGCTGTTAAAACTTAGCCATATAATAAGTTCGTATTATCATACTTTCAATGACTGTAATAATTTAATAAGTATCAAAATTGAGACGCACTAGATCTTATCGCGGCGACGACGTCGTCGATTCAGAATCTTATTTACGGTTAGATGGTACCTAAGATAGTTGTACCAGTTTCTACGGTAATGCAGCCGGACTGTGCGGACAGCACGTGCGTGTGTCCAATTCTCGAGAATTATCTAATGGCATTAATTAAAATAGCACGTTCCATTTGATTAATTATTATATGCTGCATCACGTTTTGTGTGTGTGTGTGTGTGTGTGTTTGTGTGTATGCGTGGGAGATTGTGTATGGATGGTTGTGTCACGTGGCTTTTCCACTTTTTGTAGTTATTTTATGTTTTTTGTAATAGTAATACCTTTCTATAGTTAGTATATTAATTCCCCCCCGCATTTCCCCGCTCTGGTAACGAGGTGCAGCGCGGTATTGAGTTTCTACTCATAAGCCTCCAGATTTCGGCGGAAAGTGGGGAACAAAAATATCTTTATGGGAACGGAGTGGCCCAATTCTAGGTTCCCAGGTTCCCTCTGTCCCTACCCTGCTATGTGCGGGATCCATCGTAAAGCTAATAAACATTTGATTAATCATATAGATAATCAACTTCTTAGCGGCGTCGGTTCTGGATTGAAGTCATTGAAATCTACTTATAAAATGCATGTAAATCAAAAAACTAAACTTACTTAATTAGAATTAACATACAAATTTCATGATTTTGAAACATTACGAAAAGTACGCGACTGTTTTTTCTTATTTGCGCGTGATTTGAATTTGTGATATCTTAAAAGAATAAATTTTAATAACGTAATCTGAAGGACAATTTTTAGTAAATAAAAAATAAAAGTTCAAGGTGAATAAAACAATTTTTCGAATGAGATTAAGTTGTAAGGAAATTTAAAATATTATCATATTTGTGATTCAAGGATATTACCACATATCTTTCCATCAATATTTTATAAATAAAAATAGTCGTAGTAAGGTAACACAGATTTTTTATGTATCATCTTAAAGTAGAAATATTATCACCGTGGTAATGGGTGTCAACTTCATGTGGAATATTGATTTTCTGGCTTAATATTAGATCATAGCGCCAATCGCGGCGCAGAGGCACAAAGTGTGACTGTAAAATCGACTGGTTGTGAGTTCTATTCCTACTCGAGGAAATGAAATATTTATTTTCATTTATATTTTCATTTCTTCGCTCTGCTGTCGAGGCAAAGTGCGGCGTTGAGTTCCGCCATTCAACACGTAATGCTTCCAGAACTCAGCAGAAAGTGGAGAACGGAATATTTTGACTTAACACTAGGTTCCCTCTGTCTACCCTGCATTATGCGGTATACAGCGTGAAGCTCATTTATTTATTTTTTATTTTAATATTGTATCCATATAAACCATTATGTCGATGCAAATTTTTAAGGAGAAAAATTACTACACTTAGCTATTTGCACTTATGTGATTTACAGAATTAGAGAAATTAACTTAGTCGGACTAACCCGATAGTGTTTTTTCATTATATTCGAAGATAATATTTTAAGTTTAGTTTAATCTCATTGTACTTTGTTCTTTATTTTTTTATTGTTTTAAAAGTTTTACCTTTTGAGCGATCAAATAAAACTTGACAGTTTACAAAATTTCGCTATATCCAACTACTGCTGTTAAAAATTTTTAAAATCTTCTTCTACTTTAGTTTTTAAGTCTTCAAATTGCTGGATTGTAACTGGTACTCTAAATTTGTAATGTACCACTTTGTAAAGTATGATTTTCACTGCGTTTTACTTTCAAATAAATTATTTATGTTTTAACTCGTCAATATATAAGTTTTATTAGCACTTATGTGTATCTGTCCAATTTGATAGTTTTGTAATAATAAACATTTGTGGTTATATTTTATTTAAGTTTTTTTCTTATACAGCAACAACTTCTTATAGTACTATAAATAATAAAATTCCATATCAGTGGCTAGCTAGTAAGTGGGTAGACTGTAGAAGAATTTTTAGAATGTAGCATTCTAAAAATTCTAAAATGGATTGGTCCACTATATTTGCTATACCTACATTCAAATTTTTGTCTGATTTAATATTAAAAACAAAAATCCATTGTGTAATATAGAATTATTACGGATTTTTTATTTATTAAGTTAATGGTCATTTTCAAAAGTAACTATTATATTTCATGCCAACGTTCACGTTCGTAGCGGTCGTTATTTGTCGAGAGCTGCCGGGTCGCTTGCAGAGACGGCAAGTGGATCGCAAATTCAGTTTGATTTACGGCTTTGTTAAAATCTATATTTCTTTTTTTTATTATTTTTTTACTCTGATTTTTTATAATGTCAACGACTCGAGGCCACTAAATGTTGTCTAGGTTTGGAAAAAATGTAGCTAAATTATTACCTACTAAGCTTATGGATACGCCTTGTAGCTCTAATTAATTTAAACAAGTTTTATTCATAGACTGTATAATATTGGGGTAGACATAATATCAAATAAAAACATGCTATAATAGATAACCTTTAAGAAATGTTGATAAAAAAAATGGTTACTCTGAGCGCAAATTTTATTTACCGCATAAATTTTTATCACAGGACATTATAGTTTATACGTAAAACGAGGGTTCTACGTTCTTCTTGTGCCAAAATATCGGTGGGGACGATACTAGAGATATCCGGACGTCAGACCAATTCTGGGATCACGGCCGGGCTGGCTTCACATTAAACTTTACCTTGATCTGGTTACTTTATACAAAGGCCAGAAGCGAATAAAATATTAACATAAAATGATAATGGCCAATAAAGAGCATCATTAGCTTTATACATATTTAATTCTAGATGAAATAGATGCGATCATGGCGGTGTGATTATAGTTTCAATTGCGAGCACAAATCCTATTCGAGGTAATTATTATGCTTATATCATATATACCTACGTAAATAACCCTGGTCTAACAAGATAGCATATACATCACTGTTCATGTACATCATAGTCCACATTTTGATTGTATAATATTATCAGCGACCCAAAGGCAGCTTCACCCGCTTAAACTTATTATTATATTATATCTTATTTATATCTACATACATACTCAATCTTTACATAAATTAGTTACATATATTTCTTCAAAGATTTATCTAAATCCGTTCAGATACTTTGCGTATATGGGACAAACATCCATCCTCACAAAGTAGTATAATTAGCAGGATAAATAAGATCAACCAAAAAACTTTACATCCTTTCGCCGGCAATCATCAAAAAGTGTAATAAACTTTTGAATTCGCAACCATTGTTTGTATCCGCAAAATTCGTATACATGATCCTAATAACAGTTTCCTACCCACCCGTGTATCAAGTGACATAACGGAACTCCAGATATAGGAGGGTACTTTGTCTAACGAAATAGTCTTTTTGTGTAACGGTCAGGGCTCGGTAGATCATAAATGTCATCGGTGCGGGATAGTATAAGATTGTGAAATACGTGGCAGATTCTCTTTATCTAGGACAATTGTCAGTCGTAAATGTCGTCTTTTTATGTTTATTGGCGGTATAATTGGAATAATGAGTACAGCTTTACAGTGGAAATAGAATTGAGATATCTATAATGATATTGATGTTGTTGTTTCGTTGGGCTGGCTGATCGTACGCGGTAGCTGTGGATTTAAATGCCACTCCATATGTTTCTATTTGTGATATTTTATGTATTGTGATGATTTGATGCATCGTGGGGATGGTTTTGTTTACCAAACAGAAGATGGAAGACTGAATGAGTTTTATTCTATATATGCGGTAAATTAAATCTTTTTAGCCGATTTTATTGCCTAAATGTGAAACATATTGAATAGTAATTAGTAAACCCGAAATACAGAAAATATATAAATGTAACATTCATTTTCAATACGACGTCTCCGTTTCTAATCCATATTTTATTGGTTTACAGAGCGAATATCTATTTTCGCTGTGTTTAGTCCAAGACGCCAATCTGTACGCCATGAAAGCATTTAAATTGTTTTAGACTATACTTGTATTGTGATTTATTGAGGCTAGCTATAATAGTAGTTAGACCAAGGCTGATGCAAAATATGTGTTTTTTACAAATGTGATCCTCTTTTGATAATGTCATCTATCATATTTATCAATATATTTGTAAAAAAAATTTTTGGAAACAAATATCTTTTTTTTCTGCACATATTTTGATCCCGGCCTAGAATAGGATCATCCTGGTACTGGTGGTGTCGTAAGAGGCGACTAAAGTACGTGTGGTAGAGTCACGTCGCCAGCAATGGCAACACGCATGGGCAGACTCGACCGGATCATTACCACCCCCGGCATTTAAAACCGGCGTGAAGTAGTGGCTTTATGCCACTGCGTTTCGCATCAGGTAATGCCGGGCTCCGGAGCCCAACCCACTTTACAGGCAGGCAACGCACCTGCAGCTCCTCTGGTGTTGCACGGGGTCGTGGGCGGCGGTAATCACTTACCATCAGGTGACCCGAACGCTCGTTTGCCTTGTCTTTTCCAAAAAAAAAAAAAAAAAAAAAAAAAAAATCATACCAACCGTATATAAGGCACTGCCTGCGTGTTTCTTTGCTATATCACGTCTTTATTAGGGAAGTTTTGGAGATATCTCCACAGGGGTGCACGTTCTAAGCGCGTCATGTAGGGCTTGAAAAAGAAATCAATCGTTTTGTTCAAGTTTTATTACCCTTAACGGAAAACTTCCGAGAGGGTCGAGTTTTAGTAGCGAAGTAAATAGTTGTATGTATTTCCACTATGCAATATACTAAATAACTTTTAAAATAAATTAGAAAAAACTTTAAAACCAACTATTATGCCCGAGTTATGTACGTTTCGCTTCTATGCGTCTTCTGTTATAAATTTAGATAATCAAATTTAAGCTTACAAATAAATCTTCATTCTAATTATTTAAACATATAATTATAAGGAAATAAATAGAAATACATATTTAAATAAGTCGTCTGGTAAATAACAATGTAAAACAAAACAAACAAAGTAAAATTTACAGTTCAGATAAACATTTTGAAAATGCTAAGGTATATTGATTTTTTTTGGAGTATATCCTTACTCGTGGCTGTAAAGGAAGGTTGTGGGGGTTTCAATCTCACTTCAGATAATGTTGGCTTTTAAAAAACTTGCGTGTCTTCAATTGCAAATTAAATTTATGGTGCAGAAAATCCATACTCTAGATTATTTATACATTATTTTGTTCTAATTGTGCGATTAATATTAAAAAAAAGAATAAAAATACGTAATAAAACATATCTATGCGATTTTAATGCAATATTTGAAATTGTACAATTTAAATATGTAAGAATTTGCTCTTCGATTGTGCGTAATCGAATGAAAGTAGCCTTATCCTCGATCTTCCCACGTTTGACAAACGGTTCTACTTATTGTGTTGTACAATGAGCCTTCACGAATTTACTATCGTCTATCTTGCATCTAAATGCATCAGACGTGTTCGATTTATGTTCGTTTATTGTATTGTCTGTACTGTCAATCATAATATTTATTTATAATCTGCTTATAGCAATATAATGTTATAAAAATATTTCATTATCTGTATGTTTCAAACATATTTGTTTCCGTGAAGGAGCTCTTTATAATGTAATTTATTTCTTAGAAAAATTCGAATTGGCTTTATATAATAGCTAATTTTACTTTTCCTCTTCTGCGCACTGTGAATGTCACGTTCTTCAGAATTAATGATGATATAACTAGTTCTGACAATTCTTTATATTTTTAGTTAGGTACATTTTATATCACAACAACAACAAATCTATATAATTAATATCACAACGTAAAGGTAACAATACATATGCCTGCTTTTTTCACGTTATCCACATACGTTTTGTTTGTGATTTCACGCTATACTTGCTCAAACAAACCTAGAAATATTTACTTTTTTTGAATATATTATTGAGATTGTTTAGGTAAAATGTGAGCGGTAAACTGACATGAACTCAGCGTGATTCTTCTTACTTTTTTTATTTTTTAGCTTCACGCTGTATATTGCACATTTCAGGGTCAGGATCCCCATTTCATTCTTTGTTTCCTCGAGTGGCCATCGAACCCACGACCTTTTGTGTATTCAGCAGCACGCTTATACCCCTGGGTTACTACTGGCACTAACTTTATTTGTCCTATATAAAATGTATTTATGATGAATTTTCTAATACCAGAAATATCCTACCAAAGAATCTTTAAATAACATTAAAGATAGTTTTTAAATATCTTAGAATGCTTAGAAAAAGATCTTTGGTAGATAACTTGATTAAGTATGGTTATTGTTTGTAATACTCAGAAAACGATGCACACTTAACGTTTTTTTGAAAACCAATACTTAACGTTTTTTTGAAAACCAATACTTAGCGGTTCAGTAAACGCACACCTAAAGTAAAATTAATATAAAGCGATCAATCACTCGACACGAGGCACGAACGATCCAAAAAAAAAGTAACACAATACTGATTCCTGCATTGAATTAATCAGATATCTCGTAATTCGACGATCAAAATTCGACAGGTAATCCTTAGGATTCTTCGACGCGCCACGTGGTTGTTTGGACGACATTTTTATAATTTGGCTTTTTTTTATTTTGGTGACATTTGATGTTCCTTTTTGGATGACATTCAGATATGTCTCAAGTGATAGATTATTACTGATTCTGTTGATTTTCATTTGAATACTGCGCGTGCGTTGAATTTAGTATAGAATATAAATATTTATTGTATTTATACGGAATATGTTAGTAAACAACAACTTACAACAACAATTATCCTTATGATAGCCGTTGGAAGGCACATATTTTAAATAATATTATTAGTTAAGTATAATATGTTTTTATATGAATTTACCTAGTTCCTTTTTAACTTAGCTATAAAACATAGGGCCGCCGTAATATTTGTGTCGCAACATCCCACACACCTCGATACGCAATGCGTGACCAGCGGAAACCGCTAACGAACGATGGGTTAATAACCGACAGGACACGCGGCCCGGAAGGTGCACAGTGTAACGACGCGGCTGACGAGGTGCACCGAATGCGTTTAATGGACCCCTGCATCACAGTCTCTCCCGTTAGATTGATATATCGTTAAATATTATGTCATTTCCTTTATAATATAATTAATTTGCGGTAGCCACAAAGGTATCGTGTTTAAAATTTATCTTAGTTTAAATTCAAGTATTTTAATATATAATCTCGGAAATTGGATTTAGGATTTTAAAAATCAGCTTCACGCTGTATCCCGCACACAGCAGGGTAGGCAGAGGGAACCTAGTGTTAAGACACTCCGTTCCCCACTTTCTGCCGAATTCTGGAGGCATTGCGTGTTGAGGGGCAGAACTCAACGCCGCGCTTAACCTCGACACCAGAGCGAAGAAATGGAAATATAAATTTTAAGTAAATATTTCATCTCCTCGAGTGGGGATCGAACCCACAACCAGTCGATTTTGCAGTCACACCTCGTGCCGCTGCGCCACGACCGGCCTCGATTTAGGATTTTACTTACAAAATAACAAATGTTATCCTAATATATTATATATGCACATAAATACAACGATATTTTATTATTCAATGTTTTCTATTAATACATGTCACTTATGATGATGAGAAAAATAAAAGTAATCTATGCGTGCTCGTCAGTGTCATCAATAACCGTAAATATCCTTCCGCAATGTGTGGTTAGGGCCTTCGAGCAGTAATGGTGGTTCCACAAGTTCCTCGCAGTAACTCTCCGTTTTCAATTGCCTCTACGTGTAGCGAGCGCGTGCCGCCGACCGCAACTATCGCCGTATCGCTTGCAATTTTAATAAAAACCCACGTTCAAGTTCGTCCTGCGGTCTTTTTTAACACGGCTCCGGCTGCGGTCCGACGTGTATTAGTATCGCTAAAAATGGCACGTAAATCGATCACGATCGAGATCCTAATCCTATACTAGGATTACATAACGTTTCACAGTATCACCGCGAGGGCCGATTTTACAATTTTCGCAGGAGGCGTCCACCACCCACTGAAATCTACGTGATTGATTGCTAATGACTATTGTTGTGCTCTTACGTATCTGACCCCTGAGGCGGATGTCAGATCGTTTTACATGACTGCCAGCATTAGCCCTATATTTCTGTTCTGCGAATGTTACAGCTTATCATCAGGAAACAATGTATGGATGAGTTGAGCCGCGGGGAAGTATCTAATGTATCATTGATACCGTTAACATACGCCCGTTTGGTAGAAGTAGCTAAGACCGTATTATGTTCGATGATTTCATCTTGCCCCTAAAGACATGTTTGCTCGGTCTCTAATATTAATAGCACACGGTGTGTTTGTTTGTAATTTGAACCATGTCAATATATCATTTTCCTTGAATTATTTCATTTAAACAGATATAATTTATTATCGCCCATTACAAGGTTGCCATCTATAAAATTGAATCAAAATTAGTTTCGATAGTCGTGAAATATCTAACAAAGTGAGTTTCTATTTACTAAGTTACTGCTAATGGAAAGTCAAAATATGTACTTATAGTAATTGTATTGCCTTTAGCGTTCGCATTCAACGTCGATTCCACTTGTTGATTTACGTTATAGTTGTTACTGTACGTTAATATATTGCATCTTCACTGAAGAAACGGTAATCTTTTCAAAGAGTATATATAGGTGTTAACATTAAACTACTTTGGAAATGAAAATATTATTAGAGATTTTATGAAATGCGTCATTTCACACATTTTAAAGACCAGTTCATAATTATATAAACTTGAGTAATACATTATAGTTATTTCTGCACTCTGTGAATCAGCTATCGGTTTCTGAAGATCTCGCGCTCAATCGACAGACCTCGATCTGAATCAGCGCAAGGCGATTCGTGGAACACTACAACTGTCCAGATCCAGAATCCGTAGTAATGCAAGCGGCGCCGGTTAACCTTGCAAGCCAACTATCTGGATAGCGATTTATTTATTTAACACTGAGTAAAACGGTACATTTAATACATTATATTTTGTATAAAAAAAAGATGTAGTATAGGACTAAAACTATAGTAGATATGATGTTACAGAATCTTGAAAAGTTTCAGATTATCAGATAGTGATAATGTATAATGGTCAGTAAACAAAGGCAACGTCGAGACGTATAGCAAGGGGAGTGGTTGTTTGATTTATGAGGACTGGATACCCGAGCTCTTCCGCGGTGTCCGGTGACGGTAACCGCACGGAACTCAAAGCTACGGCCCCTTTGTAACCACCGGGTTCGTTACACTTCCAAGGAAAATGTTACTTTACTGTGGAAACTAGAACTTCAGCTTCAACTGTACTTAAAGGTTTCATGTCACAAACACTATACATTTTATAAAATACTCGCCTATTCAAGTTTTGTATACCTCGTAACTTCACATATGAGAATCAATTCAAAGATAAATCTTGTTTATTTTATTTCACTTTCGAAATAGACACAAATATTGTAATGACAGTAACGAATGTGCTGTCAACGCGTCTAATAGATTATCATACAATTAAAAATATTTTGCCGCTTTCACGTCTTACAAGGAATCGCTGTGTCAGTATCACGGTAATCGATGGAAATTGTGTTCGATGCAATTTAAGCGTAGTAAAAGGCGTTCATCAATTTTTATAGATTACTAGACTAGAGGACGTCGTGGCACAGTAGTAAAAGCATGTGAGTGTAAATGCGACGGTTTTGGGTTCCATGCCCACTCGGGGAAATTATTTTTTTTTTATAAATATTTTCATTTCTTCGCTCAGGTAACAAGCAACTCAACACGCAATGCCCCGAAAATTCGGCATAAAGTGGGGAACGGAATGTTTCAACACCAAGTTCCCTCTGTCTACCCTGCTATATACGGGATACAGCGTGAAGCCGTCAATCACAGATGTGGTCGAGCCGCGACCGGTAACACAAGTAGCTCAGGACTGTATTAATTATCCGCGAACGCAAGTGCAAGTCCAACGGTTTCTCGTGTAGAACATGGCGGGCGCGCTATGGGAAAAGGGTTAACTGCACTTTAAACGCGACAGTGAAACCTACCTCTCTGTGACAGATAAGTATGAAATTACCTTCGATGCGCCCGCGCTTTCTATCGTATTGAAATGTGGTGGTTTTGATGCGTTTCATCGCCAATAAATGGGTTTGTGTGATGTGAAATGGTTGGGTTGTTTATTTTGGTATTTTTTTTAAGATTTTAAAATAAATAAATAAATCAGCTTCACGCTGTATCCCGCACACAGCAGGGTAGGCAGAGGGAACCTAGTGTTAAGACACTCCGTTCCCCATTTTCTGCCGAATTCTGGAGGCATTGCTTGTTGAGTGGTAGAACTCAACGCCGCGCTTAACCTCGACATCAGAGCGAAGAAATGGAAATATAAATTTTTAAGTAAATATTTCATCTCCTCGAGTGGGGATCGAGCCCACAACCAGTCGGTTTTACAGTCACACCTCGTACCGCTGCGCCACGACAGGTCTCATTAATTACAGGTCTTAAAGATTTTATTTTTATATAATAGTAGTTGTTTGTTTTTGAGACCAGACGTGGTACAGGGACACAAAGTGTGTCTGTGAAACCGACTGGTTGTTGGTTCGATCCCTACTTGAGGAGATGAAATATTTATTTAAAAATTTGCGCGGCATTGAGTTCTGCCACTAAACACGCAATGCCTCCAGAATTCGGAAGAAAGTGGGGAACGGAGTGTCTTTACACGTTAGTGCTGCTGCTGTGCTGCTCCCTACCCTGCACATAGCAGGGAACCTAATGTTAAAGCTGTTTATGTTTGATTGTTGGTACGTTTACGTAGTATTGTTATAGGCAAGGTTAGGACACAATTATTTTATATAGTTGTTGTTGTGTCTGCCTATATATTCAGAACTTGAAAAACTCAATAAGTGAATGGTTTTGAATCACAATAAAAAACCTACGGCCAATTAATTGGAAAACATATCACAATAAGTAGCAGTTCATTAAACTTATAATTCATAGTTTTTTGTATATTACACCGCGGTGTGGTCCGGCGTATATCGTAGTAATTGGATACACTTATCGTGGCGGCCGCGGGCGGGTCTGTCCCCGTCTCGTGGATTTATCGCGATCGCAAATCATTTCGCTCCTCGCTCCTCCGCTCCTCTCGAGCCTCCCTCGCTTGCGTTTAGAATAGGCGCTTTTACGCTTAAATCTAATTCTAATAAGCACTTTGTAATGTTATGCTACTTTTGAACTTTGTGTGTAGTTGAGACCTGTTTTTTTAAACGGGTCTCAACTCTGAGATTGGTTTTGAGATGCGCTTTTCATTCATAAATTGTATTTATGGAAAGAAACGGCGTCTCAAGTTCGATCTCAGACTTGAGAGCGATTTGTAGATGTGGTGTGTTTTTTGCTATTATGATGAATGTAAAAGTCTACGTTGTTTATACTAACATACGCTTTGAATTTTTATATCTGTTGAATGTGAATTTCTTGTTGATATTTGTCATGCGTATGGCGTAAGAGCCACTTGAGCTATAAAATGTTTTTAATTTTAAATATTTTATTAAAATGTAACATTACATAAATAAAGGAAAATTTAAAAAGTTGTGCTGTAAACATAAGTGCGCTAACAGGTTTAATTCACCAAAAGCAGTCTCATCTTTCATTTTGTATTTTAGTTTATGTGAAAACAATAATAAGGCCACACATTTTATAAGTGTTTATTAAAATCTACTACTACACCGTTAAGCTGATATATGAACGTTTATAGATAGCAATCTTCTGTTAATATTCCTTTAATGATAAATTAATTGCTACAATAGTGGTGTAGTTGGAAGTGGTTTCTATAGTGTTAGGTTCAATTCACAATCAGGGCTTTTTTGTACAGTGTTGAGTTCTCTTTTCTACATAATTTTTAACACATTTGGTATTAAGTGGCGGTATTCAATTTTAAATAAAATCGGAATTAAATATCCTTTATTTCCCTTTCTTTTCATTTACACGTAGCGTTCTTAGCTACGACGACCTAGCCTTGGGAAAAAATATTATAAAAATAATTAAATTAGAGGAGAACCCTTATTGGAAATAATGCTTACTAATTTTATACAGCTTCACTATGACTACTATGTATTCATTTTATCATTGAAGTTCTAGTGCCTAGATTAAAACACGCAACACTTGCCAGTCGAATGATCTACGACGTTTATGTATCTAGATATAACATTTTATATTTATACGATTACAGCGCTAAGTAAAGATTAATATTCACGCTGTATCTCGCACGTAGATGGGTAGGCAGAGGGAACCTGGAAACTTAGTGTTAACTGAGAACTTCCTTTTCTCACTTTCCGTCGAATTCTGGAGGCAGTGCATGTTGAATGGCGGAACTCAAGCCGAGATTTGCATCTTTCTCAGCCGTGAGGAAAAAAAAATCATCTTCTCGAGCTGGGATCGAACTCACAACCTTTTGCATTTGCAGTTGTACGCTGCACCCCTGCGCCCTGCGTATGTGTTCAGTAAACTATAATTTGAGTTCTTAACCTTTGATACACGGACTGACTGAGATACCTCTGACATTTGTCGTGAAATTTATTTGGATAATTTTTGTGATTGTAATTGAAGGCTATTCTTTTTTTATTTAGATGTATAATTTTTTACTTTTATATTTGTTTTTTGCGCTATAGAAAATATATTAGAAAGCAACATAATAAACACCTGTTGTTGAACTTACGTAACAGACTATTTATATATATATTTAATCAAAATGCCAAATTTTTATTAGGTCACAGAATTTAGGTTTAATTGAAGAAGCCTGCCTAAACGTGCGTCATGCGGCACGTGGGCGTTTACCGTGAGCCGAAAAGGGCAAAGGGTGAGCAGAACATGCTGGTAGCCTCGTGATCTGCGGGCTCATTCTTGTATTGTTCGAAATTTATCACTTCATATTAGACGAATACGCTTTGTGACGTTGAAAAGGGATCCAACTAAGAGATACGATCAACTGTAATTGCAAACAATTGAAGTTTAATCTTTGTAACTTATAATTAGGTATACTTGTATGAAGTATGATTTTAATTTACTATTTAGATTTATATGTTTTTATTTATATCTAGATTTATCTTTCTAAATCATGCTTATATTATAAATGAGATTGTAAGTTTGTTTGCTACGCTTTCACGCCAAAACTTCTCAATCAATTATCATATTTCTTTGTACACATATTCTTAGAGGTATAAAGGACATGAAAGAAATAAACAAATTATTATCTTTTTATAGGACAAAAATAAGATGGAGCGGGCGAAGCCGCGTTCGATTCTCTAGTATTACATAAATAAAATACAAATATGTACAAGGAACTTATAATATGAACAAAGTAATTTTATCGCTTGTATGTAAATAATTGCACAGATGCGCATAACGTTGCTCTCTCGCAGTCAGCTTGGAGCGTTCCCGGCCCGTCTGCGCCGGCGGTTGCCGCTCTCTCGTTTCACCATATTTATTTCTGTTATTAAGATTTGTGAATAGAACCTTCCACCGAACGATATAATGAAGAGCCTCCGCAAATATTCGCGTTGATTCTGTACAAGATATACCTATTACTTATTGCCTGAAGCGAAACGGGCGAGTTGTGAAATTGAAAATATAATTAACGGAGACCGCGAACTGCTGTATTATAAAACTGGACAATCTTTCGAACGCCTACTGTATTAAATTTAATAATATATATGGATACAGATGTTGCCACAAACTTGTTTAACGAGATGGTTTGATTGCGCGCTACGCTGTGCCATCGTGGTTTTTTTAATTACAAATTTGATTTGAAATTGTTATTTCGATTACCATTTCGATGATTTAGTTGTTTTCGTTTCCTAGTTCTGGTAATCAGATAGAGCACAGATTGGTGGGATTGTGGGTAACGGAATGACATGATACTGGGTTCCCTTTTCTTATTCTACTACGTCCGGTATACAGCGTGAAGCCAAAAAAATATTGTTAATATTTTTTAAGTTAACTTTTTAGAAAAAAATAAAAAAAGATATTTAATTCATATTTTTTTTTCTTGCCAAATTATATTTTTTTTGTAATTGCCTTTGGGTAGCGGCAATTTGTAAAAATCCCTTATTACTGCTAACAACATAAATAAGTTGTAACAAGCGTATAAGAATTTCGACGTAACTCGATAAGAATGCATGGCGTAGTGGTATTTGGACGGTTCCTAAGAGGCGCGGATTCGAGTCCCGCTACGTTCAAGTTTTTATATGTCTTCTAAAAAGTATTTTTTTCTCGTAAGTATGTAACAAAATTTTAAAAATAATAACAAAAATACTCTATTTTTCTTATTATTTTTAATAACAAACATACCCTATTTTGTTATTATTTTTAATTTATCTGTTACCAATAACAGTTTTGGTAATGATCAAACGGAATGAAGCAATATGCAAATGTTATCCGAAGTCACGCGATGCGCTCATTTGCAATGCTCGATATGCTATACCTTCTCTGATTTTATTCCACTAAGTTAATAGTAAAACCTCGATTTATACCACTAAGATCCTTGACATTACCAATAATTGTCATATACCGAATGGATTTCTACACTGAACGCGGAATTTATGATCGATCCCTCTCGATTTCCTCATTCCTTTGTATTGGAATTGGTACAGTTTTGTTATTTAATAATATGTAATATTAATATTTTACATAATTGCAATATGTTGTTGTATAACAACTTTATGTAATTTATTTCTGGTTTATTTTATTATATTTTTTTTTACTCGTTTACGAGTAAAATTGTATATCTATACTTATAGTTTTAAAGTGTAATTGTTAATTAACTAATGAAAAGCTTTAAATTAATAATGCTTAGGTCAGTGACTGACTAGTTCGCTCTGTTTTCCGCCTCCCGTATATTTTATGACTTTGCGTGCTATATGATGGCTACCAGCTTTTCGTTTTATTTAACAAACTATAAAGTATCTATAATATAAATTTAAACATATTTTCTTTCCTCGCGCATAGGAAGGAGTCTAGGAACCTAATGTAAAGGCACTCCATTCCCCATTAACACATTTCCGTTCCCCTCGTTTCTCTGAATTCTTGCGGAAACCGACTACGCGCTTTGCCTCGTTACCAGAGCGAAGAAAAAATATTAAATAATTTCATTCCCTCGACCGGGAATCAAACCCACAACCGTCGCGTTTACTATCGCACGTTTATACCACATAGACATATGCTCAGCTATAATAAATATGAATCGAGTCAAACACGATTACCTTGTACAAAATCTATTTTCTAACTAGTTTTTCTATCACCAGAGGAGAGCAAGGTGATGTTAGGATTGAAGTCAATGTAAGTTAGGAGCGAGGACGATGAGATTTTTTTTAATTGAACGATGGCACCTTGTGTTATTAATAGCAAGGAAATATCTAGATGAGCGGAAAGTAGAGAAAGAAATATTGTACCGCTAAGTTCTCCTTTGCCTTACTCTTAAATGCATAAGTGGAGCAAAGACAAAAAGAAATATTTTAATTATAGGTAGGCAGAGGGAACCTAGTGTTATGACACTCCGCTGCAAGCTTTTTGCCGAATTTTTCTTGACATTGCTTTGGTGCCAGAGCGAAAAAATAAATTTTTTAATAAATAATAATTTATTCCCCCGAATGGGGAACACTTTGTACCCCTGCCCCACGACTGGCCTCAATTGGCTGATAGTTATGAAGCACTATGAAAAATCAATAAGACTAAGTGGTCATGTACAAGTTTCTTTTTTTTATAAAAAAAAAAGCTAATGACTTCACCTTATTCTTACTAACGAGTGTCACACAACACTATCGCCATGGTCTACTTAATGCGATACGAGTTAATTTGCCTGCGTTGATAATGTCTATACAAACATAAAGCATGAATAATGTGAATATTAGTGTAAATTGATTTTGAGACTTAATTAAGAGCGGAATAGTGAAAATATATTCATAGATTTATAATAGACCGTAAACTATATTAAATTGCTATTTATAATGTTTATTTTTGTTACAGTGAAATGTGGATTTGTAGTTTAGTTGTTTAGAACAGTTGGATTTGCTATCCTAGAAAATTGAAGTCAAATTCTGTTTCATTTAATATTTATGTAGCTTAAAAATTCTAAATTAAATCAGCTTCATGCTTTATTCCGTACACAGCACAGTGGGCAGAGGGAAACTAATGTTAAGGCACTCTGTTACTCATTTTCCGCCGTGAAACTCGACGCTGCGCTTTTCCTCCAGAGCGAAGAAATGAAAATATAAATTAAATTAAATATTTCATTTCCTCTAGTGGGGATCGAACCCACAACCAATCGCGTTTACAGTCACACACATTATGCCCCTGCGCACTATGGGCAATCGAGGTCTGTATCAGATCAAAAATCGATAACTTTTTTATTTGTTAAGATAAACAATAGAATTTTTGCATATGCATAAAGTATAAAATAGCGCTTAAGATAAAGTTCAGATATTATACTTTTATTGGAGTATATATGTATTAAAAAAATAATTAAAAAAAGATTATTTAATTTCCTTACTCCACACTACTTATAGTAATAATAAAAATGTATTATTAAATTATTTTATTAATAAACAACATTTCTTAAGCTGTTATCTATTTAAGTAAGAAATTAGTAGTTATGATTACACATACTTAGTTAATAAAATATAAAATTTACGAAAATTGATTTACAAGTAGAATAATATTAGAAATTAATGTATATTACATAACGAGTATATTATATTTAATTATACTTGGTGAACTTCGGGATCTATAATAAGTTCATTCACTTTTAAAAGATCTAGGGTATCTTCATCAAGTGCCTTCACACTTTTGCTATACTCGTATGTTTTTATGACTGGAAATGTATGGATCTGATGTGTGGAGAAGAATATGAAATATATCCTCATTTGTAGCTAATTGAGAGCACTTTCTGGCATGATGTAGGTGAAATTTTTGATACTCCTTATTACGGTATTCTTGTGCACCTTGTGCATTCTTGGGATCTCATTCGTTTGTTAGATTCCTTAAATACATGTATTGCGCTTTTGTTAAATCCAAATCAATGAAAACACTCAATTCCTCTTGATCCGATAGCATTTTGCTCTGGCTTGCGTTTTCTATGAGATTCAAATATAGAGACATTGTATCTCGGTCAGCAAGCCTTAGTTTTTCTACGAGTTTTGCTTCTAATTCTCCTATGGAACGTAAGCCCTGAACGTAGGCATTGCAGATGTGTCCAAAGCCATATTCACTAAATAGCGCGGTATTTTCGCCTCTTCGTTGATTCTGATGAGTCCCCATAGGGACACAGGGTCTTCCGCGTTTTCCAGAAGACGTCGATGGTGAGTTCTCAGGTGCTACTTCTTCAATGATTGGTAAGGTTAACAAATATTCAGAATCTAACCAATTTTCGTTGTTTTTTAAAAAAACGAATCCTTTTACCGGGACGCTTCTGTCCATCGTTTATTAAAGGAACGAATGAGATTCCTTTGAATGTTGCTGATAATAAAACACATGTTGTCTACAGAAACATGATACTTTTCTTTTAGAAATATTGATAGCTAATATTGATTGCTTCAAGTTTTTTTCCTCCTTCAATGTATGGGAGTAATAATTCACGCTTGGAACACTTGAAAGTATTAGCCATTTTGAAATTTAGTGAAGACACTTAACAATCAAACGTCTGTTAGTAATTTTATTGCTAATTTGTAATAGTTTTATTAAATTAATTCACTCTTTTTATATAATTTTATAAATGAAGGTAGTGTGCATTTTATTGATGAGTAATACCGCAAAAAGTGTGCAAAATGAAGATTTACGCCCTTTTGTCAATAAATAACAATAATTTAATAGAAATTTACTGCAATCTAATCAATTAAATAGTACAACATTAGAAATTTCAATAGATAGAATTTTCTTATTCCCTGACTTGTGTCGTTGTTTTCGTGATAGCTTCTAAAACCGCACGTATCCGCAGCTGATTTTTATAAATGTTATTTATGAATATCTGGACTATAAAACAACATCAAATGTAACACGTCGGTAGACGTCGGTAACTGTCAAAAGTCTCGATGAACTTTAAACACGTACCTTTTTTCTCTTCACTTGTTGGTAATTTTTTTTATGGGAATATCGTCACAAAATCCACAATATAATAATTGTTTTAAAATCTACATACTATAGGCTTTTTAAAAATATATAACACTTTATACCTATTTGCACATTTTTTTAAGGAAATTAAGTTTAAAATATCGATGCGGACAACCTGAAATAGACATTCTTACGTATTACAATTTCTCACAATAAAAAAAAATATAATCCAAATGTAATTCACGAAAAAATAATTCATTACATTAAAGGCCCACTATTATACTATTTAAAAAAAAAATAAAAAGTGCGTCAGGGACGACTTTAGTAAAAATGAATTTTGATCTGCCGTTGTTCTACCATTATCCATAGTGCTGCGCCACGACTGGCCTCAACGAATTTACATAACGAATTTCAATATATTGATATCCGCTATATCTCGAGATTATATTTTCATTGTACCCATATAAAGAGCTATCACAATCGACGCAATTCGTTCACGTATATTAAGGTAATGAACTTTATAGATGTGGCTTTGAGCTAATAGAGTATGATTGACGTGCGACTATCGCGGGTGTCGGGTACAAGGTCGCCCTATTCCCACTTGCCGACTGTTGCGCACTTTTATACACTTGCCCTCGATCCGGGCTCTCGTCTTCCACCACGTATTCATTTATTAATGACACTGTCAAGTATATATAATTTTCTTTATCCGTTATATTTCCATCGAGATAGCTTTGGAAAATTTTATATCACAAGACTTCATTTAGGTTACGAGGTCTACGATTTCACTCAACACTTTTAAAATACTTCCAAGACGAGTGCTACGGTTGTTGATTTTGGAATTCGTTTCGCTCGATCGTAAAGCCCAACGGCCAATTGCCAAGTTTTTAAAGATGTATTGAAGAGACCACCATAAGCTATCGAGAATTCGTTTGAGCGCTATTCTATTTACGATACGTAAATATTTATCGGTGATAAATATAACACATTTTGCTTTCCAATTGATGTAGACTATATAAAATTCAATATATATTCAGGTCATAATATGGAGATTATAGAATAAATATCTCTCTCTCTCTCTTATTGGATTATAATATCTGACACGAAACTTGTATAGTAATGCATACTGAAAGTAGTATCGATTTTGTTATATTAATATTAAATAGCTATTTTCTATTGAGGTGTCGTGGCGCAATGGCACAGAGTCTGATTCTAAACGCGACGGTAGTGGATTTGATGTCCACTGAGGGAAATAAATTATTTTCATTCCCTTACCCTAGTAACGAGACAAAGTGCGTCGTTGAGTTCCGCCAATTAACACGCAATGTCTGAAAGGTTCGGCGGAAAATGAGAAACGGAGTGTCTTAACATTAATTTCCATCTGATCATGTCTTATAGTACACGTAAATATATGTGCTCTATCAATTGTAAAAGATAATTGTAGTGAATACATAATAGCCTCATCGACATTGACTTAGGCCTGGAGAATGGAAGGTTGTCGATGGACACACCTACTTTGACTGCCTTTTACACTTGAAGTTTCCACCGCCACAGCATTCCCTTGAATGTCGCGGCTTACGGCGTAATTAGAACAAAGCAAGAATGTCCATCACTTCGATCTCGCTTGCTCGTTAGTAGACTTTTATTGAAGGTATTTTTTTTATCTGTATCTGTATTTAGATTTATTGTTTATTGAACCGTTTCAGTTTGTAATTTTGAGGTTTCTCACGATATTTTATTATGATTATTATTAGTTATTATTAAATAAATTAGGAATTGTCTTTTTGAACATTTAATTATATTTAGTAGGTATGTACTATATGGTATATCCCGCAAACAAAGAAAGATACAGTGGGGAAAATATTATGATGACCTTTGCCATGCTACCTACTTCCATTTATCGCCCTTTGTCAGTGGAGCTTTTAGCAATTACGTACTACCCAAGCTGTCTAATAACTATATAATAAACATTTTAATTTAAATTCGTAGTTTAATCTCTTATATAATAAGACAGTAAAAATATTTTGTCTGTACATTTAGTAATTTTGACTGAAATGGATAGAGGGACACTTAAAAAGAATAATAGAAAGCAAAAAGATTTTTTTTGAATTTCTTGTCTGTCTGTCTGTCTGTCTGTCTGTCTGTCGACATATTTTTGTCCGCATTTTTCTCTGAAAGTACTGAACCGATTTACTTGAAAATTTCACCAATTGCTTTGTTTTAACTCAACTTAACTACTAAAGTTTAGTTCATCAAAATCGGTTCATTAAAAAAAAAGTTATCGTCATTTGAAAGAAGTCGTAATTAATTCAACACAGAGATAAAGAACGATCTTGAAAGAAATATCAAGTAAATACAAAGATTTTTTGGTTGGTTCGTTCATATAATATATGTAACTAATTTAAAAACTGTACAGGAGTTAATATGCAATTATTACAGTTATTTTACAAAGAATATTATGAATCCTTCAAATCAATAATTTAACATTTAAGGCTGTTTCTGAATGAGTAAATTAAATTATTCACTGACATCAGCACATTTAACAGAGTATATTATATAGGTAAAAAGAACATAAAGTTACAAAAATATATACGTGTAATAAATAATTAGCTTTATGTATATTTTATAAATATCAAATATCAACAATGGTCGTATTTTTTTATTTAAAACAATCAAAAATTCTTTGACGATAATGTCGTAAAAAAATCATATTAGAAGTCATTATAGTTGTCAATCAATTCTGCTTATTAAATCAATAATCATGTATTTTAAGCGGGCGAAGCCGTGGGCGAGCCGCTAGTATCTAATATATAAGAATGGGAATCTACAAACAGACAGACATTTTTTAAAAATATTTTTTTGTATTTATCCACATTTAGAAAAAAAGTACGTTTTCCTAACACTTAAATAGGTTGTATAATAACAAGCGTATAAGAATTTCGGCTTAGTTTGATAATAACATAACGATGAGGCTTAGTGGTCAGAGCACTTGGGCGGTTTCCAGGAGGCGCGGGTTCATAGAGAAGAAGATAACAGAGAGAGAAAATCGCAGATTAATATTCTATTAATATTGTCTTTTTTCTTCTTCATATATAGTTTTTTTTTTCGATTTTATTCAGTGTACAAACACTTTATTGTTTTACTATTAGATGTATTAATATAATTATATTTAAAATTTATTAATTTCGTGTAGATGTCAGTCGTGGTGCAGGTGCACAAGCGTGCGACTGTAATTGCGTTAGGTTGTGGGTTCGATTCTTTCTCGAGGAAATGAATTATTTAATGTTTTTATTTTCTCGCTCTGGTAAGAGGCAAAGCGCGAGGTGGTGTTCCGCCACCCAACACTCAATACCTCTAGATTCCAGTAAAAGGTGAGGGAGGAATGGGAAGGTTCTCAGATACGGGATACACTATAAGCAAAACAGATATACATATATTTATTAATATCGTTTAGGTAAAGTTTATATTGACAAGCTGTAATACTATTGTACATATTCCATAAAGGTTACATAGAAGGCTATTTCGCAAATATCTGATTATAATTTCGCCAGTCATAAAATCGCGACCCTCGCGATGTTATTTAGATGTAAGCAACATAAATTCAAAAGGGCAAAGGCGTGGTACAACGTGTACCAACTCGTAAATGTAAATCAGTAGGCGCAGCGGGCGACCTCTTAGGTGTTTTGTTCGTGAATTACATATTTATTGCCTCTCGATCTATTATTGGACCTCGTCTCAAAAGTATCGAGATAGAAGAGATAAGAATTGTAGATGTAGATACAGTAATTGATTCTGAATCCCTGGTGATGGTAAAATTTATTTGGTTTATAATATGAAACTACTAGAAGTAAATATGAAACTTCAACTTTTTGGACTACTTAATATTGTATAATGTACTCTTTTCATATGAAATTGTATAAAAGTTTCAACTTAACACAATTCGCGCGCTTCTTCCAATCTATCCAAGGTTCAAATATTGCCAAGTTTAATTTATGGATACTTAGAAATATTTTTATTTTTCTAATCATAAATAGGAATAACACATAATAATTCAAAAAATCTCGTAGTCTATCTAGTACATTAATGCTGTGCTCGTGCTTAAAAGACCATCAACTCAATACATAAAGTTATTGCAATCAAGTGAGTAGTAATATTTCTAGTAAAAAATAATATTGTGCTAATTAAATGAAGCAGATAGTATGTTTTGTGAGCGTCATGCAACGATTGCAAATTGCATTCAACAGCACCTGTGTACAAAATCCGCGTGGGAATCACCGCGAGCCCTGCTTGCGCAAGCGCCGGTGGCGTTGCGACACAGCACTACCGCTGTGGAGGTGCAATACATGACTATCACTGATTTATATACAACTTTTAATGTTATTAGTTAATGTAGAGACCATCTCAACATAGCAGGGCAGTGTATGAAGTTGATGGTAGTAGGTTAGATCCTTGCCGGGTGGGTGCATGATCGCAATTAAATCATATAGGAAATAGAGTGTCTCCAAAGATAAAGATGTCTCTGATTACGTTGCCATATTTATACACAAGCTGTTAAAAGCTAACAAACGTTAGTTATTCTTTATGAAATATTATTATAAAAAATATTTCATTAAGGAACGCAAGTAAAATAGATCTTTGAAACATTCTTCTTTGTATATTGATATCTATTCTTTTCAAACAATCATATGGTGAAATAAACACCTATGTTTTGTCTATGATTTTTTTTCTGCATTTGTTGGTAAAGAGATGTCTTATTATTATTTAAATCTTGATTCTATAACAAGGTGCATTTTTTTTAGAAACTTTAAATTATAAAAACCATTCAGTAAAAATAAAAAATCTAATGAAATTGAAAGACTAAACCAGGGTGGGCCACTAGTTCATAATAAACACAGCTCGCCACTATCGCTTAATTCTTGTCTTTTTGTAGCGAAAAATGCAAACAATGCAATCTATACGTAAACGCTGCCGCCGTACGCCCGCCCATTGTTGCCGTAAATAGGTGGCGAACTACCGTTTACTGCTGCATGAATGTGGACGGAGTGCCCCCAGATTGTGGACAATTTGGCTCTTTCGCGCATTTGTGAAAGTAAAATCTGCCTACAAATATACCCTATAAAGCCCTAGCGTATTGTATCTTTGACTTTAATGATAGTAGTGGATTTATAACATGGTTTCGAGTACTACGATGAAAGTGGAAAACGTTTTGGTACTGCCTGCCTGCATGTACATTTTGCTTTTATGGCTTTTGGTTTTGTGTTTTCGGATATTTTGATTTAAATTTTTCTTTGCATTGAGTGGTTATACACATATACAGGTATGAGAAATGAATTATTAGCGTTTTTTTTTTATTTACTTATTTTAAACTTATTTTGTAAGTGACTAATACATGTATATAATATACCAGTCAAATATCAATATTACAGAAAGTTCAGCACGTTCTACATGACAGTGCAGGCACGTGTCAAATCTCTATTATCTTTTTGTATTTTTATACAGAAATATTATTAAAATTGTCATTTTTTATTTTGAATTCCGCCACTCAACACGCAATGCCTCTAGAACTCCACGGAAAGTGGGCAACGGAGTGTCTTAACACTAATTTCGCTCTGCCTACCCAGTGGTGTGTTGGATACAGCGTAAAGCTGATTTATTATTATTTTTACATTTTTTAAAATATTTTTTTATTAATATGGGAGATGAATAAATTATGAATAAATCTGTCATACACATAAATAAGGCATTGAGCAATAAGATGCATTAATTTGTAAGCAACACCAGACACGCATTAACGATTTCCTTGTTAGATTCACACAACTCACTAACTTGTTGGAATTTAATAATATTCAATTCCATGAGTTCACATAGAATATATTTTATGATGATTTTATCTTGATTGCATATTTTATTTAACGTGTGGGCGTATTTTGCAGATCTTAATAACCCACGATAAAGTGGGTGGTTCTAGTTCTCACACAAATCAAATAATCCATATTACTAACCGGATTGTTGTATCGTTTCTTTTGATATTTTTTGTACTCTTATACTGTTTTGATATATGAAAAGTATTAATTATTAACGAGGCAAGTCCGCACACGTGTGAGCTTGCAAACGCCTCAAGTTGTGAGTTCAATTCCCACTCGAGTAAATGAAATATTTTAATCAGTGTCGAGGCAAAGCGCGGCGTTGGCTTTCGTCACTCAACATACAATGCCTCCAGAATTCGGAGGAATGTACGAAACGGAATCTTAATGGGAACGGAGTGTCTTAAACACTAGGTTCCCTCTGCCTCCCCAGCTAAGTGCATGTAGCTGGAAAAAAAATATTGTATCATAACATAATTTATAAAACTGACATTACTGCTTTCACACATTATATATAGATACTCTTGTCGGGTTACCCTTAACAATTTAACATTAAAAGTTAATCGCTCGAACGTTTCGACCAACGCAACATCAAAACCGACGACGACGGTAGAGTTTCTACGCGGCCGGGTCTATTGTATCGCGGGATAACTGTAATTACCACAGCGCAGATATTTTCTGCATAAATTGAAATGTCGCATAACGTATTGTCGTTTTGAATCGTTGCGTGCACTCTCCTTTGTCCGTGCCCGAGAGCGTGCGTCCCGTTCGTACGCGGCGCTCGGGCGGAGGGTGGGAGAGGGAGAGGGAGACCACTGTGTCAGTGGGCGCAGGTGAACGGCCGGCATACATTCATTCGCTTATCAGCAGGCGACCGGTAGTGACGTCCCGGCGCACCTGTCGATTTCTGTACGCTTCTGTTCTTTTTTTTTACTACAAACTGGTTTCGTTTTACGTGAAAGCACCCGTTTTATTTATGTCGAAACGGCAATCTTAGGTTGTTTGTTGATGTTCGTTAGGTTCTAGTTGTCTTATCGGAATGTATCACTGTATGCGCTTAATGTTTTGTTGAAGCCAGTCAGTCAGTGGCGCAAGGGCACAAGGTGTGACTGTAAATGCGACAGATTGTGGGTTCGATTCTCAATGCGGAAATGAAATTGAAATGAAATTAAATATTTACATTTCCTCAATCTCTGATCTCTGATCTCTCTGATGTCAAAACAAAGCGCGGCATTGAGTTCCGCCGCTCAACACGCAATGCCTCCAATATTCAGCATAAAATGGGCAGCAGAGTGTCTTAACATTAGGTTCCTCTGCCTACCCTGCAGTGTGCCGAATACAGCATGACGCCAAAAAATATAATATTTATACGATTATAAGCGTTTGACTGAAGCTGTACTAATTTTATTACAGCTAGCTTTATGTCTTCTGCACAGTAAGCTATCTTTATGTACAGTAAGCAGAATGAATATGATGGCTGGTTAACTTTAATTGTTTCTAATTCAAAAAATCTACTTAATTCTATTAATATTTCAAAATTCATCGATATCGATAAAAACATAGCATCCACGATGTCTCCAATTTTGTCATCTGCAGTAGTTTAAATGTAATTGGAGTCGTCGAGCTGCACTCCTGGACCGATCTAACGTATCACGGACGATTCAATTTCAGCCCGGCGAGCGCTACTCTCGTATAACGTTTAGCAACTGATAGTTTACGATCGCGCTCTGATTGCTCAAAATTTAAACGCACTAAGTGTGAAGCATTCATTTTTAATGTTATCTTTTTATAGATTATAAAAAGTACTTACTAAAATTATTAAATTACTTAGCTTTTTTGTAAATAGTCATTTTCGGAGATTTCTTAATTATAAACTATAATAAAATAGTCACTATGAATATTTTTGTATGTACTTAGATACTTAATTATATACATGTTAGTATGTTTTCAAAAGTATTTTAATTCTATGAATTGACTTCAATTACCTCACAGACAAACTTATAGTTTTCGAGAAAACGAAATTATTCTAATGAAAGTCAAACCTTGGATCGTGATTCGAATCTATCATCCAAACGTGTCTTGTATATTCTTTTCATACACCGTAATTTCTAATATGTTGTATCATTATCATGTATATTTCAACTTTCTAGTCACTTTTATTGCAATTTCATCTTCCAGCTATATCGAGGTTCACAATAATTAATCACGTCTCCAAGAGAATCAAGGTTTTCGTCCTCTTTACGTCATCTTCCTCCAATTGACTTTCTATAGAATGTCTTAGCGAATTAACCTCCACGATTTAATATACCGTGACATCGTTACCGTTGAGTGTTTTGTTCTGCAATTGACTTGTAATCAAACCGTAATTAGAACTAATTTTAATAATTAATGTTTGCTTTTTTGTTTTCAGGTATGCTCAATTATATGGTCGATTTATCAATGTAAGTAGAATGATTGGAAATATTAACACTTTCTTTTATAGAATCGTTATCGTTGAGTCGTCTCGGTTCGGATACGACGGTAAATAGACTTGTCCCAGCTTTTAAAGGTAATGCTGTAGATGTTTTCTTTTTAATATTGGTTTTAAAGTTTAAGTTGTATATTTTTTATACGCCTTATTCCGTATTTAGCGTGGTAGACTCGGTGACGGGACAGAAGTAACCTGTCATAAAAATTGTTTTTTTTATTTTGTTAACTGGCGGAATTGAACGCCGCACTTTCTTTTGCAATAAATATTTAATTGCAATATGCAAATAATAAACTTCATATATATTTATCTTAACTATAATATGAGATATAACATAAGTATAGATATTATTTCGTTTTGAATGACATTTTATTTTCAATTCTCCTTTTGCGGTAACGTTGATGAACTGCTAAGTATGTGCCATTTCAAAACAAGACCTCATATTATTTAAAGGACATAGCTTCTTAGTAGGTTAACTAAGTCAGACCTGTCGTAATGTCGTAAAAAACTTTTAACGTTCAGTTTATGTTCATTTGTTGTTGCTTCACTTATTAGTAACATATTCTATTTTGCAATAAAAGAGAGAGAAAAAAAATAGAATTGTTTACTTGTATTCATATAAAAAAATAAAATTTTCTTAATCATATAATCGGAATACAGTGATGAGAATTTTTGTTTACTTAAACTAAAGTGCATTGTTTTCTATATTTTCATACAATTTTAATTTTAATTTTATTTAATAAATTGTGTAGGTATTGTCTTCATAACAACATGTTAAAAAAACATCAACTATATTGGACTGTCACCATTGAGAAGAACATCTGGAGATGAGGCTCATTTTGTGTGTGTGTGTGTTTTTTTATTAGTCGATATTAAATAGCATGACGGCTGTGATCGCGTCGCATGAAAGTTTATAATTACGCGGCTCGATCAAGATTGCATACGTCGCTAATGTCTCGTTGACACGCGATGCCCTTGCCGCCTCGTGTAGGTACCCACTGTTACAGATAGATAGATCACTGGATTGTGGCTCTGGCCTATCGATAGTGTCTTTTTGAAACTTTGGATATGCTACGAGGCAACTTGTGGCGTAGAAGTTACAAGTGTGACAGGTTGTGGATTCGATTTCCACTCGGGGAAATTAAATAATTAATATTTTCATTTTCGCCGCTCAACACGCAATACCTTCAGAGTTTTGTGGGACATGGGTAAAGGATGTGTCTTAATGAAACGAAACGTCTTAACATTAGATTTCCAGGATCTATCTGCATATTGTGCTATACAGCATGGAGAATATACTACCTATACATTTTAGTTTTATAATAAAGATCTCTTGTTTGTTGTTTGTTTGTCACGGTTTTTTAGGATCTATACTACTTGATAGACATAATAAATTTCATTTAAGTATAATATTTTTAAAGGAAAAAATCTTTTGTTTATATTTGAACTTAATGCTACCCGCGGCTTTATACACGTGGTGAAATAGATATATTGGTATAGTGGGTTACTTCGATAAACACAATTTTTTTTTAAATATAAATCGTTAGTTCATGAGATAAGAAAAACCAACTAAACTAATTCTTAAGTTTTTCTATTACTAGTATAGAATACCTAGATAATTTAATATTTTAATTAGACTTCTATTTTGTACTTTATTCTCAGTGATATTATAATTTTATTTAGGATTTAGTTTCATTGCATCGTCTTATTTAAGGCTAATAAAAATTCAAAGTTCGTGACTAAAATAGATTACGTCGGCTGTTTGTTTCATATGTATAATTTTTTTGCCATACGATTGCAACGCGTCGCATGCTAGAAACCAATATTTACTTTTATTTGGTTTGGTTTACTACTTGAGAACATATTATATTAAATACTTTTTGATTTACTTGATGTTAGTGCGCTTGACTGTAGTAAAGTTATCGATGGAACGAATTAGATAATATATTTCTTTTCTATGGAATATTGAAGTGTATGTTTATATAAATGTTTGTTTGTTTGTGATTATTTTTATCAAATTTTTTTAATCTGAGATTGATCTTGAGAAGATGCTTTTGTTCATAGATCGATCTTAGATTTGACAGCGGCTTATATTATTTATAAATATGAGCCTAAGATCGGGCAAACAAGCTAGCGTGTCACCTGATGTTAAGTGATTACCGCTGAACTATAAATACTTTGAAAAGTCCAATATTATAATTATCTGGAAACACGTCTGGTGCTAGTTGGTTCTATACTTTGCTATATTATGGATAGATATAGTAAATTATAAAATCAACTACTACCATATAAATCACTTCATCACTGATTAGAATCTAGAACTATACGCGTTGTCCACAGACTGCAGAAAACGGTGGAAATTGAACCCACAACAATATCATACGGTGTATATATTACTTCGATACAAATTACAGCTTGTACGTGAATGTACGTTCCTTTTTTTCAGCTTCACCCTATATTCCGTATGTAGCATGGTAGGCACAGAGAGTTTAGTGTTATGACACTCCACTTCCCACTTTTCAACGAATTCTCAGGGCATTGCGTGTGGAATGGCGGAACCCAACGCCACCCACGGCTTTGCCTCAACACCGGAGCGAAGAAATGAAAATATTAAATATTTCATAACCTCAAGTGGAAAACGAACCCACAACCTGTCGCGTTAACAGTCACACTTTTAAAAATAATTACTTATATAAAAATTTATGGCAGTATAATAATCAATTATAAATAAGTGTAAGCTTTATTACTTCAATCGTTTATTAAAATTTACAGCGACAACATTCTTCTACGCTCAAGTTTTAATCAACACTTCTGGTATTTAATACCAATTATATTTAACGGCGTTCTAGTATAACAAACAAACCGCCGTAAAAATGTAATTATATTCTGCGTCGACGTCGCCCATATTGCTGGAAAAAAAATAATGTTATTTTCCTTTTTTTTTTCTCTCATGCAACAGGTACTCTAGTTTATTATCCGGCCCTATACTGATTAAATTATATTTTTTAATTACACTAAGTGTCCCAGTGGAATGTATATGTTTCACTTATCACAATTAAAGTACCTACAGGTAGTTGATTTAGCTATAGAGTACATTGAAAAGTTGGTGTTTCGTTAAGTAACGTTAAAATTATTGCTTTTGTAGTTACTACTAGTGGGGTGGACCTAGTGTTAAGACACTCCGTTTGTCACTTTCCTCCCAAGTTTAGAGACATTGCGTTTCAAGTGGCGGAACTCAACGCTGGGCTTTGTCTATCAGAGATCACAAAGTATTAAATTAGTAATTATCACTTCTATATCTAGAGTCTCATATCCTTATATCTAAAGATACAAAGAAACATCCATGATGTCACAATCAACCTGTGTATTGAAAGACATTTATTTAAAACGATATTTTATTTTACAATTTATTTATTATTATAATATTCTCTTATCCTTATCCAACTCTTCTTTTCCCTCCTAAAGAAATATTAATCTATTTATATTTATTAAATTTTATTATGTTTAGGGAATCGATCCACTTAATAATTGTCAACATGTACTGAGTCGTTTAGTTCTCGACTTCAGTCAAGTCAATGACTTCTGTCAACCTTTGAATTTATTTTTTAATAAAGTTTAGACATAGGTCATATATGTACATATTTAATAAGAATTAATATTCTTTCATATGGGAATCCAATACTTGTCTTGTTAATCATTTAAATATAGATTTTTTTTTTATTTTTGTACTTAACCAGAGAAATTAGACACTACGTCGATTTTCGTGTAAACTAGAAGACGGAGCTAATGTAATATATATTAGAGATATGTATATCTATTTAAAATATTAATTATTATATTGAACTATAAATGCTGCAGGACTATAAGGAAGACTTGTGTATTATGTACGTATATCTATTTATATTTTTGTAATAAATATATCGTTGTTTATCATTTTCCTCAAGCATTATTCACAAAGGAGAATTCATATTCTACATATACATATGTATAATGGATACATTTAAATCTGCATACAACTCTCTTGCCCGCTCACACGAGACGCGATAATGAATACGTAGCAACATACCCGTAGACATATCGTTGTGTTTAAACGTAATTATTAGGACAAAGCGACCTCACTGCGGACTGGTTCTAGAATATACAATTTCATTCGGCTTTGTGTTTTAATTCAAAGCACCGGCACATCACTAGTTGTTTTTTTTTGCTTTTTTTTTTGTTTTTTAACCTCAAACACAAGTATATAATTGCACAGCCTGTATAAAGTTACAGTGTATAATTAATATATGTTTAACATGATGGGATAACATTATTTTAATATTATAAGTAGTCGATATTTGCTAAGATAATTCTCTTCTATTTTTTTTTAAGTTGTTTCTATTCGGCCCCAATGACTGTTATTTTGAGTAAACACAAATGGTTTGACGTTAATTGTACAAAGACGCCGCTGGTGTTTTATATGGAGACAAATGAACTCGAGTGTTTAATCACACCGTGGTTAGCTCTTGTCTTTTAAATGTGATATCGCCATTTTGTTGTATATTATTATAATTTTTATGTATGTTTTTTTGAAACCCTTTTGTATCTAAAAGACGTTGGAAACATCGTATTTGGTAATATTTACTACGCATATCAGCTTTAAATGACATAGGTATCGTAAAATGAGGATTTACATGAACATGACTATAATTTTTAAAACAATCAAGTGGACATTTTATGTTTACAATTTCTTTTAAAAATGAAACTATTTAGCCAGATTCATCGAGTATATTTAGTGTTATACATTTTGGGAAACCCAACGGTAGATCTTACTTAATGTTTAATATACCTAAACCTAAACTTAATGTTTAATATACCTGTGTCTGGTACCTAAACATTTTTTTATATATTTTGTTGAAAAATATATCTACTTAATGATTTTTTTTTGCTGTCGTAGGAATTTGCGTTCCGATTTAAAGGGCCTGGAGGATAGTTAAGTTTTTCATATACTGTTCACCTGTCCTTAATTAATTTATCCTTTGTATTATGTATTTTCTCATAAAGTTGATCCGTTCATCCCCTTAATGTCCGATGTTTGTGTTTAGTCGTCTTTGTGCTATTTTACAAAAATATAGATATTAGCTATAACAATATTAAAACTATAGGCAAACTAACATCAACATTATATTGTAAACATATTATTTTATTTTTGAATTCGAGGGTAGTATTTAAATTGGATATCTTTTAACATACATATCTCCTATTGTAGTAATATAATGTATTTTATTATCGTACGTACCTCCATCGTGTGTCCTCCATACTACATGACATTGGTGAAGTAATTGGTGCTCAACTGGCATATTCAGAATGCCATAATCAAAGAACAGAACAGAAACTATTATTATAATTTCATATAATGTGAATATTTAAATTTTAAACATTCACAAAAAGTTCCACCATTTTTTTGTTTTTGTTTCTTATGTATATATTCCCCATATTTATATATAATATATTCACAACCATGAGATTTTATTATTATTTCGAATTAATTAATTGTAAATTCACTTTAAATTATTTAAATAGTCTCTCGTTAGTTCAAAAAAAATATGTTACGCATGTAACAGACCGTTACCGTGACGTCTTTATATTTCGTTTTGAAATGGAATAATCATATGTTTTATTAGACTAATAATTAGAATACGTTCTTACAATGAGGCCAGTCGTGGCGCAGGGGCACAAAGTGTGACTGCAAAATCGACTGGTTGTGGATTCGATCCTAACTCGAGGAGATGAAATATTACTAATTTACTATTATTAATATGTCCACTAATATTTTAATTTCTTCGCTCTGGTGTCGAGGCAAAGCGCGGCGTTAAGTTCCGCCACTCAATACGCAACGCCTCCTGAACTTGGCGGAAAGTGGGGAACGGAGTGTCTTAACACTAGGATCCCTATGCCTACCATGCTGTGTGTGGGATACAGCGTGAAGCTGATTTGATTTTTTTCGTTTAAATTTCTTACAATAATCTATAATAAAAATCGTGAGCCCAAAATAAAGTAGTAATTCAATGTTTCAATTTTTATTCATTCTGCTTCCTCTAAGAATAAAAAAATATATAGATAACTATTATACAGACAGACAGAAAGTACGATACCATACACGATTTATCGATATAATCGTAATTTTTAAAAATGATATACTTAATTAATAATATGTGTATACATATAAATAAACAAACAACAAAAATAAAAATTTATTGATTTAATATTTAACTTTATAATATTCTTATAAATCATTTTTAGTTACTTATCACATTCGTTTATGTTAATACTTAAATACACACGAAGCTTACAATTAAAGTAAAAAGTTGTAAATGCATATTTTTTAATGAGTACCCTATATCTAATAATAATAAGAAAAACATTGAGGCCAGTCGTGGCGCAGGGGTACAAAGTGTGACTTTAAGACTGGTTAACTGGTAAAACTGACTGGTTGTGAGTTCGATCACCACTCGAGGAGATGAAATAATTACTTACATTTATATTTCCATTTCTTCGCTCTGGTGTCGAAACAAAGCGCGGCGTTGAGTTCTGCCACTCAACACGCAATGAAATTAATAAGATAAAAAAAAAATCTTTTTTTCTATATATCATACATTAAAAACACAAAGTGTTTGTTATTCGAGTAAAGTAAATTTCAATTACATTTAAGTACTTTCTCAATATTATATTACAGTAGGTACTTACTACTTGGACTGCAGTAGTACTAAACTATTCCTTCGAAAGTAACTTAATAGTTTCTCCGACATGTCGGTAAACACACACGCGGTTATGTATATAGATAGATAGATACCTAAGAACATAAGATATGAACATAGATAAGAAATTAATTAGCCGACGTTTATTATTAATAGCAAGACGACTATTATTATATATAATTGTCAGTTTCTGTGAATAATAAAGTGTAAGATTTTTTTTTACTTCACGCTACAACCCGCACATAGCAACGTAGACAGAAGGAACCTGGGAACCTAGTGTTAAGACACTCGGTTCACATCGAGACTTGCGTTCCCTACTTTGCGCTGACTTCTGGAGGCATTGCTTGTTGTTTAGTGGAGGACCTCAACGTCGCGCTTAGCCTTCTTACCAGAGCGAAGAAACGAAAATATTAAATATTACATTTTTCCGAGTGGAAATCGAACCCACAACCCTTCGCGTTTACAATCACACTTTGCCTCCGCGCCACGACGCCTCATATATACATATATGCAGTTGAAATATTAATAATATATATTGAAATATTAATAGTATATTGTTCGTAGTTGTAACATTGTGCACACATTATTATTTACTGCCTCCAGCTTTTATGTCAGATTTACTATGCTAATTATGGAATATTCCGCAGTAACATTCTCATGGTTTTAATATTATAATCAATAATAGATATAGAGATATAGAGGCCAGTCGTGGCGCAGAGGCACAAAGTGTGCGTGCAAAATCGACTAGCTCTGGGTTCGATCCCCACTCGAGGAGATGAAATATTTATTTAAATTTAAATTTTCATTTTGTTCGCTCTGGTGTCGGGGCAAAGCGCGGCGTTGAGTTCTGCTACTCAACACGCAATGCCTCCAGAAGTCAGCGCAAAGTGGGGAACGGAGTGTCTTAAAACTAGTTTCCCTCTGCCTACCCTGCTGTGTGCGGGATACAGTGTGAAGCTAAGAGAAAAAATAATAGATAAATGTGATTCCTGATATTCCATATTTGCTTGGTTTTTGTTTTAACCATAAAAACAAAAACAAAAACTAGATAATAAAATCACACGATCTGTTAGATTTACGTTAATATATTTTTTTCTACTATTAATGTATTTGTATAATATCTCAATTATTTATACAGCCCATATACGGTTCGAACGGTATTTTCCTCAAAATTCATATTACTTTAATAACTTACACTAACTAACTTTTTGTTAACATAAATTATTCACGGTGCTCATAATATTAATACATTTCATTAGCATTTTAATCAAATAAGATGAAAATTCGTTTGTATACTCCAAATCTTGTTACTTCAAGTGACCTTATAAAGAGACACGTCCCGTGTTAACCTAGTGTGTTAACATTAGGTTCCCTCTGCCTATCCTGCTGTATGCGGGATACTGCGTGAAGCTGAGTTAATGAAGTGACCAGTATTATACACCATACACTTATTGATTAAATTACAACCCCAATAAATAAAACATGCTGTGACTTTTAATCAAAATGTAATCGACTATTAATTCAACGGCGTTCATTTCTGTCGGATGTCTTTAATTTATACACAGTTTGTAGTAACATCCAACATTTGTTTTTTACATTTATAAAAAAATATCATTCGTTTATTTTTGTATTAGTTTTTATAATTTCAAAATGACTTAATTTCTTGAAATATTATATGCATCTTTTATTAAGGCTATTAGGTATAGGTATTATTTTTGAAGGTAAGGTATTTTTTACTTACTTTATTTTTTACTAACCGACCAGGTCGGTTTCCAGGAGGCGAGGGTTCGAGTCCCGCTACGTTCAAATTTTTATACGTTTTCTAAATAAGTATTTTTCTTTCCTAAGTGTGGAATAACACATTAAACGGCACGAGGTGTGACTGTAAAACCGACCGGTTGTGGGTTCGATCCCCACTCGAGGAGATGAAATATTTACTTAAATTTATATTTCCATTTTCTTCGCTCTGGTGTCGAGGTTAAGCGCGGCGTTGAGTTCTGCCACTCAACACGCAATGCCTCCAGGATTCGGCAGAAAATGGGGAACGGAGTGTATTAACAATAAGCTCCCTCTACCTACCCTGCTGTGTGCGGGGTACAGCGTGAAGCTGATTAATTTATTTTTTTATCTTTTATTAAGTAAAGAGTACCTATGTAAGGTTTACAGTCTATGCAGTTAAATCTTTATCCAATGCTTGTCATTAATATACTTCCCAATACACATTCTAAATAAAAAAATATTTATATATGCATTTCTATGTAAGTTGATGCGAAAATATTCAATAAACTTGTTCTTCTCGTTTGGAAATTGGATTAGACGTAGCTACGTAACCGGATTGAAGTTTTGACTAATACAGACGCCACTTAACGGGTCTAGAACGTGTCCAAATATTGTATCGTTCACGTTAATTCTTTTATTTTTTATTAATCATCGATATATCTACATTTTTATATTGATAATTTGCTTAATTATAATTTATTTATGTCATCGAGGTCAGCAGTCGAACAAGGGCACAAGCGTGCGACTGTTTAAGCAACAGGTTGTGGGTTTGATTCCCGGTCAAGGAAATAAAATATTAATGTTTTTGTTTCTTCGCTGTCGTAAGGAAGGAAAGCGCGCTGTTGAGTGGCAGAATTCAGTAGAAAATGGCGAAAGGAAGTGTCTTAACAGAAACGGAGTATCTTAACATTGGGTTCCTAGACCCCCTTGCCAACCCCTTGTTATAAGCGAAATAGAGCGTGTGCCTTAAAAAATATATCATTAATAACACACGTTTTGTTTATGTGAAACACAATGTATTGTGTTATGCATTTTAGATATTTCAACTAAAGTTTATCGTTCAGTTAATCAACATTAACAACATGTAAATGTAAACCGTGTATTGAATATATATTGAAACAAGCGCCCCTAACAGCTTATTAGCAGCTAGATCCTATTGTAAATAAATAACATTAATCAAAGTCTATGTACGCAACGACGCTTTAGAATGCTAGACACCTTCCGCGTTCTAGGACACTACTTGTTGGCTTTGTATGTATTATATATATAATATATATTAAACAATAGTAATATAGTGTCGAACGGACAGTTTAGTTTCTTGGAATATACCGTACCGCCTCAACCAGCGTATTCTCGTTATCGCGATTATACTATGTAATAATGTGTGTCCGTATGAGCGCGCTGATGGCGGAAACGAAGACGGATTTTGATTTTGTATTCTCTAAGCCTACACTTGATGCGTTCTTCTTGATTCTATGAATATTGTAATTGAGAAATATGGGTAACGGTGGAATATCTTTGTCGTCCAATATAATTATAAAATAAACATATTATTCTTATTTATTAAATCCCACGATACTAATGTAGAACAAGCGTATCAATCGTTTACTAATAAAAATGACATTTTGTTAAAAAAACAACGATATATTTTTTTAAGGAAATAGATAAAAAAGTTATCAAAAAATAAGTAGGAATAAATCAGATTCAAGCTGTATCTACAAGTACAAAGCAAGACTTTGAACCTAGTGATAAGGAACCTAGTGTTCATTTTCCGCCGAAGACACTTCATTTTCCGCCGAATTCTGGACGTATTGCGTGGCGGAACTCAACACCGCGCTTTGCCTCGACACCAGAGCGAAGAAATGAAAATATAGTTTTAAATAAATATTTGATTTCCGCGATTGAGGATCGAACCCACAACCAGTCGCTTTTAGAGTTGCACTTCTGCCCCTGCATCACAACTGGCCTCAAAAAATCACTGTATAACCCTTATTTAACCCTTTCTTATACACTGTGGCTTTAAATAACAACGCTAGGGTTTTTCGTGTATTTTCCTGTCCGTCTGGGTCGACGGACGGGGCAAGGAGGTTTAAAATTTTAATCGTTGCATGTAAGGGCGGCGGGGTGGTGGTAAGTACGTTTAGTTTAAGTGTTTGCCCGCTATGGTGTACCCAGTGGTTGAGACTCCGTATACAGTTTTATGTAAGGCTATTTATTAATAAATTATATAAACTGAAGCTTTTGTATGTTAGAGCTAGACGAAAGTACAAGAGCAGTACGTATGTTTAGTTATACTTTTGGTTTTATTATATGTTGGTTGTTATGGATGTGATATAAAAAATAATAACAAACGTGCGACTGTCAACGCGACGTTGTAGGTTCGATTCCCATTCGCGGAAATGAAATATTTAATAACGTATCCAGAATTCGGCTGAAAGTAACTTAATGGGAAGGGAGTGTATTAACACTAGGTCTGTTGTTTAGTGTAAGTAGTTTTTTATTCTAAGATACAAAGAAAATGTGAAATAAAATGTAAAATTTTATTTAAATATTTTAACACATTTTAAATATATATTTTTTAATTATTTTATATTGATGAAATCTTAGTATAAATTGTTTCTGTCTATGACCTAAGGGTTAATTGAATATAAAATCTCCTTCCTTCGTAGCCTGTTAGGTTAAGCTAAGAACTCTTACGTGTGCTCCACGCCGCTCAGACCGTGAAAGCACTTATTATAACCGCGCGACAATATTATTTATACGTATTACATACATGTGTTTGGAAAATATTTGCTTTCTATTTTACTCTAGTAGGTTTTAGATAAACGCATTGCATTTAATAATATGGACATTTTTGACTGTCGTGACGTAGGTGGCACAAGCCACGATGCTTGTGGGTTTGATTCCCACAATTGTCGTGTTCCCCTTTCGACGCTCCTCGCTCTGACAACGAGGCAAAACGCGGCATTGAGTTCCGCTAATCAAAACGCAATGCCTCCAGATTTTGAAAAATGGGCAACGGAGTGATAAATAGGTAATTGCTATAAACTACCATAATCTAATATATTAGGACCTTTAATAAGTTCTCGCTGTTTTTTGAAAGATGGCGTTGCGGCACTCTGTGCATGGAATTTCGTACGGTAACGAATCACCAAAGTAGTACTATATGTAACCTCAAATTATAGTAGAATAGTGTTTACTACAGTGTCAACTACATATTTATTTTCCCTTTGTGAAAATGTGTACTTTTGTGCCAAATAAAGTGTTTTTGCGGGGAATTTTATTGCACTGCTTTATTCAGAAAAAATCTGCAGCAGAAGCACACAGAATTCTCGTTGAGACAATGCTTTGTCGAATACAACGTGCAGAGACTGGTTTAGGCGCTTCAAAAGTAATGATTTTGACCTTGAAGACAAAGAGCGTTCTGGAGCACCGACAAAATTTGAAGACAGAATTGGAGGCATTGCTTGAAGAAGATCCATGTCAGACGTTAGTAGAGCTCGGGAAAACGTTACAAGTAGATGCGTCAACAGTTTCAAAACGTTTAAAAGCGTTAGGAATGATCCAAAAGCAAGGGCATTGGGTGCCGTATGAGTTGAAGCCGAGAGACGTAGAACGACGTTTTCTCATGTGTGAATTGTTGCTTCAACGGCAAAAGAGAAAAGGTTTTCTGCACCGTATCGTCACTGGGGATGAAAAGTGGATTCACTACGACAATCCAAAGCGAAAAAAATCGTGGGGCATGCCGGGTCACGCATCAACATCGTCGCCAAAACCAAATATCCATGGTTCTAAGCTTCTTCTCTGCATTTGGTGGGATCAGCAGGGCGTAATTTATTATGAGCTGCTTAAACCTAATGAAACTATCACGGGAGCTCGCTATCGACTTCAGTTGATGCGTTTGAGTCGCGCTCTGAAAGAAAAGCGGCCACTATACGAGCAGAGACACGACAAAGTGATTTTATTACATGATAATGCTCGGCCACATGTGGCAAAACCAGTCAAAACTTACCTGGAAACACTTCAATGGGAAGTTCTACCCCACCCGCCGTATTCACCGAACATAGCCCCCTCCGATTACCACTTGTTCCCATTCTTTTGAAGAAGCCGAAAAATGGCTTGATTCCTGGATTGCCTCGAAGATGAATCGTTTTTCCGACGGGGGATTCAATCGCTACCAGAGAGATGGAAGAAAGTGGTCTCTAATGATGGACAATACTTTGAGTAATGTCACTGTAAGCATTATATTTTAAATAAATTTTTTTAAACAAAAAAATAGCGACAACTTATTCAAGGTCCTAATAACATTCCACTGGTTTCCATCCAGTCATATATATTATGTGTAATGACTATATATTATATTTAATCGACAATGAACATTGCTTCGAGCTAGCTTACACATGATATAAATAAAGTAGTTCAATAAACGCGTCGAACTAATCACAATATGAGTGTCACTAGACCAATTTATACATTAAAAGAAAAAACTTGCTCAGCAACAAATTGAAATCAAAACACATGACTAATGCATCAACGTGGCTCGGCCTAATAACCCTAACCTCGATTAATCATAAAATAACATAAAATATGTATTATTTCTATTATTGAATAAAATACCTACATTTTCGGCAATAATTATGCAGCGTGAGGTTAGCCGTGACCTACATAGCTACTAATGTTTATATTATAAAGAAAAAAAAATCAACTTAATAGTATCCTCCATACAGCGAGGTAGGCAGAGGAAATCTTGTGTTAAGACACTCTATTCTCCAATTACCGCCAAATTTCTTTGCTCTGGTGTCCGAGGCAAAGCGCGGCGTTGAGTTCTGCCACCGCAATGCCTCCAGAATATGGCAGAAAGTGGGGAACGGAGTGTCTTAACACTAGGTTCCCTCTGCCTACCCTGCTGTGTGCGGGATACAGCGTGAAGCTGAATCGAACCCACAGCCAGTTGCGTTTACAGTCACACACTTGTGCCCCTGCACCACGACGGCCTGAATGTTTATATTATTTCACATGTAAACAGTTTTCTCGAGGTGAGAAGGTGAAGGAATCTTGAATATTGTTTGTAAATTGTCTCGTACTTTCTTGGCTTTCGAGACGCACTTGCGGTTTGTGTAATCGATATAGCTTATTTATAGTCGTAAAGTAGTTTAAAACTCTAAATTAAATTATGCTAATGTTGAAATAGTGAAGGTGTTTTTGATTTTGTGTAATTAAAGTGTGTGTGGAGGCGGTCGTGGTGCAGTGGCACAAGCGTAACTGTATACGTGACGGTTACGGACGGTTTTGAGTTCGACTCTCCCTCGGGAAAATGCATAATTTAATATTTTCATAATTTCGCTCTGGTAACAAGGCAAGGCGTTTAGTTACAGTACCAGTTTTCACTTAACACGCAATACCGTGAAAATTCAGCGGAAAGTGAAGAACGAAGTGTTTCCCATTGCCTAAACTATTATATGTGAGATTCAGCATGAAACTAAAATAAAAGAAGTGCTTATTGATCTGCACATTATGTATGTTAATGTAAGCTTAAAATAGAAGCTGAAAGATTTTTTAGGAACTGATAAAGTGTTGCTTAACTTTTTAGAAACCATTCAAATATATGTATTTTCAACAAGTAAAGACTACTTAAATTGTTTTTAGAAATACTAGATACACACTGGATTTTTAATTTAAGGACAAAAAACGTAAAATAGTGGGCACTTAAGCTATAATTGTTTTATTACTATATAGGTACATGCATTATAAAATCGTTATCTAGAAATGTTACATTTTTACTTACAACAATGACTAACAAGACTGTAAAATATTAAACTCGAGACCAATTACTTTATATTGTTAATTTAATAATGTTTTTTATATTTATTGAATGAAAATTTTAAAAGTTTTTCAATGTAGGATTCGAAACCACAACACTTCACATAAAGAAAGGTTCAAGAAAGGCTTTCTGGATCGTAGTAGATAAAAATACTATCATCGCTGCAAATAGTTATTTAACAAGATTATTTCGTGCATACGCCAATAACGCATGTTATCTACTATAAAATTATTCGTAGCCATCCATCCATAATGGGCTTTTTGTCGTCAATGAGACGCGGAAGCTGACTGACAATCGTATTAAGAACTAATAACCCGCCGGGTGTCACCTAGTTACTGACCGGTCAAGTTAATTGACAAAGAACTCGGTAGCAAAGCGGGTCGTTGCAACTATTATTACACTATCAACGGCTTTACAATATAGAGACGTGCCAATACACAACTAAGGTTCACTTTAGTACCGACTTCTCAAGTCATATATCAAGATATCCGCGGTTTCGATATTGCATACCGACGCGGGAACAAGGATATTATCATTCGACATAAAGGTCACTTGGTTTGAGAAGACCGGTCAGCCTTGGGCTGTGTAATTCACTTTCGCACTCGACAGTACATGGCCCTTCGTGTGGCCTCATTTCTCAACTCTGTTTGCTTTGTTCTTTAATGTTCACTATGGCGAATATGTTTGCCTTTTTTTATCTGTTTTCAATTTTATTTGGTTTGTTGAGCTTCCATTTTGTGTTACTGATTTTGTTTTATATTTATTACTGGCGGCTTCGCCTGCTTGTGCTATACAATTATTAATTTTCTTGTGAATTAGTTTCGTGATATAATATTATTATCATTTTAAAGACAATATCCATATTTTGATAGCTATAGTTATAGCCAATTCAAATTCAATAAAGTACTTATTTTATAGCAATATTTTCGCATGCAATTCTTTATATTGACATAAATAACTTTTTTTTATGAACTGATTGAAATGAAACTAACACTGAATATATAAGCAATTTTGGCCGATATACAATAGTGAAAAGTGCATTTAAATTGGTAAGCTGTGTCTAAGAAGCACATACAAACAGAGAACCTTTGAATATTTTTTTTTTTTGGATTCTTTTACATTAATAAACGCCTCCAATAATATATTTTCCCATTTATCTTCCATGTACATGACAGCCATAATTAGTTACAGTTTTAAATAAATCAGCTTCATGCTGTATCCCGCACACAGCATCCCCACTTTCTGCCGAATTCTGGAGGCATTGCGTGTTGAGTGGCAAAACTCAACGCCGCGCTTAGCCTCGACACCAAAGCGAAGAAATGGAAATATAAATTTAAGTAAATATTTCACATTTCTCCTCGAGTGGGGATCGAACCCACAATCAGTCGGTTTTACAGTCACACTTTGTGCTGCTGCGCCACGACTGGCCTCTAGTAACAGTTTTGGTATATGTATTTATTACAAACTAATAAAAGAAACTTATTCGTGCGCGTGTTTAATGTTGTTGAACACATTTTCTATTTCTTCTTTCAGGTCCTTTACACAAATAAAATAATTTACATAATAACACGATTGTGTCTCTGATTGCTAGTTTCCTTTTTTATTGTTGCCATATTATTTTATGTTGTGTTAATTAAGGCTGAACAGAAAACATGTTTTATTAGATGGTTATCAATTTGAAATTATAATTGGTGGTTAATTAAGAGAGAATCAAATTAACAAATGTTATATATTATATGCAACAGAACAAAAGCTTACAAGCGTTTGTGTTACAAACATCAAAATTAGTTTCGCATGTTCCGTTTCGTTCTACGGTTGCCAAATTTTATCGGAAAATAAATTAAACAGAGATAGATTGTGCTCATTTATTTGAATAATTGAACAATATACAGGAGGAAGCCGTTTGTCATTGGTTATCTTCTGCTATATTATAACCACAATGACGTCCGAGTCACCTTGACTCACACGAGCTTATTATAGACACTTGAGTTTTCAGACTGTAACGTAAAATAAACAATGAGAAACTAAGATTTGGAAACTATTTTCGAGTTGTCATTTTTTGGCTGGATCTTTATAAAAATAAAATTTAGTAACGTAATTTTACTAACAAATTATATTATAGCAATAGAAAATATTCCAGAACGCCTCCCTCAAGAATCCTTCAAAACATGACAACAATGAAAACCAGATTTTGCAAGACAATAGACGTATACGCCAGCGCGTTTAATAAAAGACGCACGTACGGAGTAATTGAATTAGTGTACAACATTGTTACACATATGTATGTATGTATGTATGTACGTATGTATGACTATCATTTGAATACTTTGCCGGGCGTCGGCTGCATAGGAATGCTGGTCGAGTTCCATCCACCGATGACATTATTTATCCACACCGGCTGCACTTTACTTAAAATAGTTTAAAGTCAGCTTTAATATAGGGTCTTATTTAGATTCTATCAATGTGTTTTGTTATAGCTTCAATATACCCTAATTTTATAATAAACTATTATAGTTCTACCTAAGGCTTCGTCCGCTTTTTCAAATGGATATATCGATATATCATTTAATTTATTATAAAATTGTGCATCATGCTCTCGTAAGCGGTTTTTAATTGTTACTTAGCAATTATTGGTCGTTGCGAAATGTAATATATACTTGGCTTATTATTAGCGCTCTCTACCAAACAAACTATTCAGATTTATAATATTAGCATAGATATTAAAACAGCAACAAAATAATTAATTTAGATTTTTTTTTTAAATCTTCAACTCGCAATAATATTATATGTTTAATTGTTTTATATAATGTGTGTTAGAAACCGAACAACGATTATCGGAATGCCGACACCGACGTCCCTTCTCCATCCAATATCCTTGGCCGCATCGGCCCTTGCCCCGTAAAGCTAAACAACACCGAACGAGTTGGATTGTGTAATATCTAAGCTTTATGTTATTGTAAAACAACTATTAACATTTTATATTTGTAACCTATAAGCATATATAAACCTTGGAATATATAATATTATGAAATTGAAGTTAAACTTTTTAATCACTCTTAATGAGATCAGTTACAAAATTATTTTAAACATTTTTAAAGTGTTAATTCACACTTAGGAAAGACAAATACTTATTTAGGAAACGTATAAAAAAAGTTGTAACAAGCGTATAAAAATTTCGACGTAGCTTGATGAGAACGTATGGCTTAGCGGTTAGAGCGCCTAGTCGGATTCCAAGAGGCGCGGGTTCGAATTCCACTACGTTCAAATTTTTATACGTTTTCTAAATAAGTAAGTTATAAAAACCTCTAAAAATATCTAAATTGAAAATAGTATATATCAAACAACACGAGGAAATTTGTTATTTATAATTACTTAATTAATTACTAATCTATACAATTACTTTTTGTCTTGTAATTGAAATAAATCGAACGTAGTCTTATACATATATATAATAAAGTCGTAATTGATCAGTGTCTGTACACGAAAGTAATTCATATGGAAAAATAAATAATTGTGTAGTACATGCAGGCGAAGCCGCAAGCGGATAGCTAGCAATAAATATATTGCATTACATTCGTCTCTATCGAACAAACGTTTTAAAATTGTATTCAAATGTTACATTGCATCAGTGACATTATTCTCGTCCATTTTTCTTTCCAGCTCGAATAAAGTAGAAAAATCTGCCATTTCCTTTCCTGCTTATTCACAGAATGTGTGGCAGTATGCATTGTGCATAATTTATCCTTAGCTAGTGTATCGACTTCTGAAGGTTTTGTTTGTTACATTGACATTTTGATATATCGATTGTATTGAGCTTTGTTAACTATGATTATAGATCCGCCAAATTCTGTTGGCATTGCATGTTGAGTGGTGGAAGTCAATGCCGCGCTTTGCCCCGCCAACATAGCGAAGAAATGAAAATATAAATGTAAATAAATATTTCATTTCCTCTAGTGGGGATCGAACCCACAACCAGTCGATTTACAGTCACACTTTGTGCCCCTGCTCCCGACTGGCCCCTTTTTCGTTAAAAATATGAAATATAAAATTTTCTCGGGCGGGAATCCAACCCACAACCTTTCGCGTTTACACTCTTATACTTGTGCCCCTCCGCCACGACTGGCCTCAGTATATGTTTTCTTATGCTTAATATAATGATATTAAAATAACATTATTTTCCTGATAGCTTAAAAAGAATTCTTCGTTAAAAAATAACCAAAAATAATTTTAAAAGTTTTTATAGGTCTTTTTGGTAATTCATACCATATAATAGATAAGTTCGTATTAGGCAATGCGCGCTAAAAAGTAATTAAATTTATATTGACGTATCAGTATGTTAGTGTCATCACTGGTCACGTTCTAAATAACTCCGCGGATTACATAACGAACGAAGCTGAGTTCTCGTTTGCCTTTGGTTTTGTGTACTGTGTATTTCATATTTTGTTTTATTATGGAATTTCGAAATTTCTTAATTTTCATTCATGTATATTAGTAAAACGAGAAATTTCGTATTAAATCACGGTTTTTATGATGCTTAGGCTCTCAATTCCTTTATTTTTCTCTCATGTCGTAATTTTTAGATATTTCTGGTAAATATGGGTCTAATGATAACTCTCTACGTTTTCCATTTTGGACTATTTAAACAATATCACGCTGTACCCTCGAATAAAGATACTCCGTTCCTAATATGACACTCCTGTTACCCACTTTCCGCAAATTTCTGGAGGCATTACGTGTTGAGTGACGGACAGAACATAAAGTATTGCGCTTTGGCATATCTAGTTAGAAATATTGCGCATTGATTTGTAAATGTCAACGCGCCGCTTTGTCTTTGAGTAAATCAAAGATAAATATTAATTTCCTCCGAGCCAATTTTAAATCCACGACCACTGAGTTCAATAAAAAGACGCCAGCTACGATATAGGTAATTTTTATTCTTATAAATAATAATTGTGTTTCATTAAATCTCATCTATCATATTAAAGCATCATAAGCTAAAACTGTTTTATTTGTCAACACTAATAAAGCTAAAATCGTGAAAAAAAAAATCTTTCAATAACCGCAGACGTATGAAACCTTTGCAGTGAAAGTGCGGCCGTCTCGCTTACGAAACCTTTCGCGGTTAGTGCCGGTAGCGAAACAGCCCGTAGGTAGGTACCGGTGCTCGATGCTAACAAGACGGCATGCCCGTCTGACAGCGTGGGATTGTGACATTCTACCCATTTAACTATGACACGGCACGACGCCACTTTATGTCATGACGTTAGTGATAAAAGCTTCGTTCTGTTTCTCAGTCTCAGGCTGGATGATGTGAAGTTTCTTATGGAAAGTATTGAGGTATCAGTATTTGACAGGTTTGAATCCAGCGATTAAAAATATTATGAAGGTAGTATTTAAATATAGTGTCTTGCGTTTTTTTCTACAATGCCTACAAAATAGAATGGAGGATAAAACATTATATTTTTATTAATAATATTTGCCAAATGAATATTGTTTGATCTTTGGCGTCGGTTTTGTAACCTTTATCAAAATAACATATAATAGTTTTACTATATTTATTTAGCTTTATCTTTGTATAGAATGAGGACAAAAGGTACAAATTTTCTCATTTTCAAACTTTTATCAGGATTAACAATAACTTGTTTTGTTATTGTATATCTATATTTGTTTACATATTAATGAATAAAAAATAATAACATAGTATTCTAATGTTAGATAATATTACTTTTAATTAATTTTCTCTCAACTTAAAAACAACATCGATTTCAAATGTACTTCTCTCATCGATTTCAAATGTTCTACTCTTCATCCATGGCGATTTCGTGTATAATTGATATTTTAGTATAATATAGAGATTCCAAGGACCAAGTTGCAAAGAATTATTGTTAGTAAGTTTTTATTTGTTTCTAATTTTTACAGCAAACATATAATTTAAACGTATCAACTAACCCACACCAAATCCTCATTTAAATAAAGCATACTACACGAACTACATACATCCACCTTACGCGCCAGTTAGCAGTGAAATTGGTATACCGGGTGGACTCAAAGGGGACATCACCCGGACATCCCTTCAACTGTCTACATGCCTGCATACACTAGTAACACCTACTTTCCAAATGTTGTGAAAACCATGCACACGGATTTGGCCCTTAACACTCTGCAATATGATCTATAATGTTCTAAAAATTGAATCCAAATTATGTAAATTATTGTTAACATTATTCAAGTATAATGAATTTTTACTGTTTACCCTCATCGTGGATGTAAATATAGCATGTTCTAAACAACTTCAACACATAATTGCAATTTATATTTGTACTAGGTCCTTAAGAATTATTGTGGTCTCTTTATTTCTCATCTTCACACTGCATCTCACACATAGCAGAGCAGAGAGAACCTAGGATTCTAGTGTTGAGACACTCCGTTCTTTCCCACTTTTCGTCGAATTCTTGAGGCATTATGTGTTAAGTGTTAGAAATTCAATTCTTTAATTATAAATAGTCTTTTTCCTCATTTAGCAATTTAGAACTGTTGATGAAATATTCTATATTTATACTAAAATCTCACTATAACACACCTTTAAACTCTGATATCATTACTGTACCTGACACGATTTGCAACAGGGAAGCGTATCAGTCTGTCCGAATCCGAAGTGAGCTCGTTAATTCCGCTCTCCGCCGAATGAAATACTGTACAGATTGAATAATTTCCGTTTACGATCTGCTGACAGATAAATCCACTATAGACCGATGTTACACTGTTCGTTGCATTGGTGAGTTTGAATACTCTCAAGATTCTCTAGATGTTACAATATACAAATGTATCCAAATAATATATTGCTAATATCTAAACCATACATTTTTAAAAAAATTGAGGTCAGACGTGACACAAGAGTACAAGCATGTGATTGTAAAAATTGAGAGTTCGATTCCCACTCGAGGCAATGAAATATTTAGTATTTCAATTTCTCTGGTTTCTAAAGGTAAAGCGTGGCGTTGAATTTCCGCCACTCAACACCCAATGCCTCCAGAATTTGGCGAAAAGTAGAGAGCGGAGTGTCTTAGCACTAGGCTCCCTTTGCCCACCCTTCTACGTGGGGTTATGGCTTGAAGGTGTATATATAAACCATGAAAAATTTAATAAAAACCAGCTTCACTCTGTATCCTGCTCACAGCATGGTAAGCAAAGAGAACCTAGTGTTAAGACACTCAGTTTCCCACTTACCTACCACCATATAAAGTTGGTACAGTTATAATTTGTGCATCTTATTCATATAAGATCATGGAAATGCAAATTTAACACGGGTGGCTCTTAATAAAATGTAAAGTGCATATTACATGCAAGATGCTCCACAGCAATACCCATTTACAAGTTTCTTAGAATTTTTGTCTTGCTATAAAGTACTAACACTCTTGACGCGGCGCGAAGCAATTTTAACGTTTTCTTTACGTGCGATGGTTATAGGTTCTTTTCCCATTCTTACAACAACTGTGCTACGTTTATTGAATAACCTGAATATGAGAATGATGATGAAATTATAAATATTCTCAGTTGTTTTCCTCCAATTTGGGGGAGCGTCAACAAATAAATTTCTCTGTTTATGCTCTTTTGATGACACTTCCTGTCTGGACGCCGCGCCGGCCCGTCGAGTGATATATTTATAACGTAACGAGTTCAATTTAATAGAAAAGTGGATCTTGGCACGGGTCAAGAGAGCCAAGCCAGATGAAGTGGGAGAAGTAATTAATTTAGTCTGTCAACACGCTTGATGCGTCTCAAGGGCTTAAAAGGAAAACTGTTATAGTCAATCTTTTATTTAAATTTAATTCTAGTTTAGATATCAATTCAATAATATATGGTAAAGGATATGGATACATTATATATTTCTTTTTATATACTTTTTTTTAATAATCGAGTGTCCCAGTCGTGGGACAGGGGCGTAAGCGTCGTATTTTAATAATAATTCCAGAAAAGATGTTACGCAATGTCATTTCAATAATGTAAGGATATAAGAAATATTACTATTACTTTTTATATAACAATTAAATTAAATAAATCAGCTTCACGCTGTATCCCGCACACAGCAGGATAGTCAGAGAGAACCTAGTGTTATGACACTCCGTTCCCCACTTTCCGTCGAGTTCTGGTGGCATTGCGTGTTGAGTGGCGGAACTCAACGCCGCGCTTTACGTCGACTACTTTTTATATTTTTTAATAATTATAAGACTACTTTATTTTTTATANGAAGCTGATTTTAATAATAATTCCAGAAAAGATGTTACGCAATGTCATTTCAATAATGTAAGGATATAAAAAATATTACTATTACTTTTTATATAACAATTAAATTAAATAAATCAGCTTCACGCTATATCCCGCACACAGCAGGGTAGTCAGAGAGAACCTAGTGTTATGACACTCCGTTCCCCACTTTCCGTCGAGTTCTGGTGGCATTGCGTGTTGAGTGGCGGAACTCAACGCCGCGCTTTACGTCGACTACTTTTTATATTTTTTAATAATTATAAGACTACTTTATTTTTTATATATATATATTTCTTAATAATTATAATGCTTTTTGCGCTGCAGGTAGAATTAAAAAGGACTCTTTAAATATATTGTGTCAAACATTTATCTTTGCTATTGATCATATTATAATTGGTAGGTAATATATAACGAGAGATAAAATAAAGAAACCCGATTGAAACGCGTTACCTACTAAAATAGAATTTATAACCTAAACTTTTATCTTGTCGGTTCATCGCAAACACAATGAAACATTTGGAGATGTTGATTCTAGTTAGTCATTAAACGCTGACCAGTGGCTTAAAGTGACTGTTAATCATGAAATCGGAACTCTGCGGAACTTTATTTTAGTTCCGATAGATAACGGTTTTTCAATATGGATTAGTTTTTATTTTAAACTTCACGCTCTATCCCGCGTAGCAAAGGATATCCCGCGTAGGCAGAGCGAACCTAGTTCTAAGACATTCCGTTTCCCACTTTCGCTGGCATTGTGTGCTGAGTGGCGGAACTCAACGCCGCGCTTTGCCTTGGTAACAGAGCGAACTAATGAAAATATTAATAAATAAGAATTCATTCCCCTGAGTAGGAGTCGAACCCACGACCGTCGCGTTTCAGTCACACGCTTGTGCGCCTGCGCCACGACGGCATCAAATGTATTAGTTGACATCCTTTTATTGACTTATTGTTATTGTGCAAGATTTGTCTTAAAAGTTATTAATTATAAATGTTATTGAAGATATTGAAACTATAATTTAATATTTACAAAATATATGTACATGTTTTTGTCTGTCTATTTATTCAAAAATATATATAAAAATATATTTACTATAACAATTTATACCTACATTAAAACATTGTAATTCACTTCCTTCTATTTAATGAACTGTGTATAATCCAATAACGTGTTTTTAATTTTTATTTTATTACATATATGTGTTCTATAATTAAAACAACTAGAACTGTTACGTAATTTTGATGCAAATGCTGTATAACATGAAGTAATTCCGGAATTCGGATAATTCGGATTCTTGTAAGAGCAGATTAAATTATAAACATAAGTACTTAGTACCTATATGTAGTGTTATGTTGAAATTACCTGTCAAGGTCAAAGTATTTGGCTTTTTTTTCTTAATTCATGTATTTTTTTATGTTCTAATTAAAATTTTAAGGCATGGTTGCACAGACTTATTAAAACTAGTGGCCACTTGGGCAAATCATGAACTGATGGCGGGCCGACCGCCAGAAGTATAGGCCATAATTTTTTTGGTTTTATTCTGGAATAGAATTCCATATTTTTCGAATGTACGAGAGTACTATTTTTGCTGTCGGCGGGCCACCAGTATTCGAACGACGAGCCGCATGCGGCCCACGGGTCGCGGTCTGTGCATCCATGTTTTAAGGAGTAATAAACAATTTATTCGACGAAACATATTGCTCGTTTATGTTTAATATGCGAATATTTTTTTCTATTCCCTTATGATTAGAAACGAGAGTGCTTTTCGTAAATAACGTTTTATGGAAGTATGTAATATTGCAGTATTTCTTAGAAATAACTACGACAAGGAAAATTTATAATGTGAAATTGCATCATTTCTAAAAATGGGGTAATTGATTTTTAAGAAATGTAGACTAATGTTGTACTTTTGCTGCAACATACTTTTCTTCTAATATTTCTATTATTTAGTAAATTATTATAACAATACATATAACAACGTTAAATAATGACTAGTTTGCCCCTTGTTGTAGTATTCCACAGATGTTATCTATCGATTGTCCGCTCTCCAGCGTGACGCGGCTACCGTCCGCCGCACCGCGCTGGGCACCTCAATCGACCTTATCTTGTTAATTGGAGAGCAGCAGTGTCGCCGCCCGCTCAACTTGTGCTTATTGTTCACCTCGACACTTTCTAAACTTATCGCCGTTTCGTATCTGTCTTTAATGATCCCTCCTTATTATTAAAATTCCCATTCCCCTTCTGCGTCTTTGTACCGGTGCCACCACTTTCGTGTTAAGGTCCAGATCGTGTTTTCCATCTGTTTTGGCTGTAGGGTAATTAATTATTCACTGAAAGATACTGACTTATTGTCGTTACTCGAGCCAGCTCGTATCCAAGTCGGGTCGGCGGCGTTTTTTGTTTTAATCTATTATTCTATCGTCATTATAGCGGTTGATGTGTTTTGCACTTGTATGTTACTTCGCAAATAGTAGCACTAATTCAACAGCTCGCTATAACTAATATGGTGTTGACCGGATACAAAAGAAATTAGCCGACTTATCTGTTCCACTATAACTCATGAACGACCGTTTCATCACATGTAGTTAACAATGTTCGCGTTTGTTTATAGCTCGTAAAACCAATGCCAATATACATGTATGTATACGAAACAAATTGTTATTTATATTTTCACTCAGCATCCATCTCGGCTGTGAGCATTAATTTGAATATTGTGATATCTTTGTTCTTTAATTCAGACGAGACTAACCTACTTCCATTAGTTTTTTTCTCGTAGGAGGACTGTGGTTAATGTAATTTACAAACATTGGAGGCACGCGCTTATCTTCCATTGTCTCACTATTGACCTTAATTTGAGTCTTTTTTTGATTCAATTATATCTCTTTATAGAGCATTCTCATTCGAGAGGCATCTATAGTATAGCACCATTATAATTACGATCTCGGCGGAGTTCTAATTCGTGAGTCACGCTGTAGTGAAATGGCACGCTGCCTCTTTCATTTATTGTGCGTGATGTGACTTGTAAAGTATACTTCCCAACTTGGTTCCGTCACCGCGTCTCACACCCATACACGGCGCTTTCGCCTTCTATTACGAAAGAAATGGTCTCACGAATTTTCCATTCACGGTATGCAATTATCGTACCACATACGTTAGATCGATGGCTTTCGACAGGTTCCGATAGGTTCCGATATAACAACTCATTATTGCGGAGTGTTGATAAATAGACAATCATTATATTGTCACACCGCCGTCGTCGGTACGGCTCGGTAACGGTGCACGCAACTGGGACACTACGTACGTAATCCTATTACGAGCTAGTTAATATAATGCCACTTGGATGTTGGCCTGAATATGCGAAACTGAGGAGCCGTCTTCGTCGTCTTTACTTTATCATTATAATGGAATCTTGAGATATATCTTAGGATACATCTTTACTGCAAGCTAGGCTATATTCATACTAATTTGTTTTGTCATTGGCTATGACTTGTCAGGTCTACAGATGAATTGATCGATAAATTTTAATACATCATAAAACACAATGGTTGTTTGTTTTTAGTACGTGCTTATAAACCACGTTTTATTTTGAGTAATAGGCCATAATCAGCCTTACGTATCTACTGGCAAATAATGATAGATGACCGACAAAAAGCCGCCTTTGACTCCCGATGCTAAATAATGACGACAAATTATCCCATTATGTGGAAATGTCTATGCCGATCTGACCTATTGACAAATTGGTTTGATGGTAGTACACCGGAAGCTGTAAAAGCTTTCAGGTTTCTCAGTTAACAAAACCTATTAAGCTTAATTGAGTGTGTCGTGGCGCAGGAGCACAAGGATGTGACTGTAATGCGACGGTTTTGGAGTCGATTCATACTCGGGGGAATGAGTTATTATTTCTTGATATTTTCATTTCTATGCTCTTGGACCATGGCAAAAGCCCGGCGTTGATTTCCGCCACACAATATGCAATACATCGGAAAAAATTGACAGAATGTGGAGAACGGAATGTCTTAACATTAGGTTTACTCTGGCAACCCTTGCTACATGTGGGATACAATGTTAAGCTGATTTTTGCTTTTGAAATTTATAAAACTCATGTGATTAATGAGATTTTAATGGATTGTATGTAGAGGTAATGGTTGAGAGATTGCAGATCATGCAACATTGCACAAACGTATTCTAATACTAATAGTTATAACCAAACTTGTTAGATATACAAAATTATTAGAAGATTAGTCTATCTATCTTATTTGTTATTTAATATTTTAATTTCCTTTTAAATGTTCCAATGTTTATAAATTGAATTATCTACAAAACTTATCTTAATTTAAAGATAAAATAGCATTTGTAATTGTCCTTCCAGTTCCAGGTATAGCTGACATTATTTACGCTTCGCCAACCGAGTGCTCACATTACGTGATCACAAAAGTCCAATTTCCTGAGGCCATTGTCGTATGATATTATCACTCGTGGGCGTTGTCACGATAAGTTCCATTTCTTAGATCTTAAGCTCGCTACACATACTTGCTTTAGTAGAGGCTGTTCGTGTAATGAAGTTCGTGCACGTCCGTCGTGTTTCGAAGTTATACCACAGTGTGACGACAATTGTATTGTAGTAGATCCTTAGTGTAGATATCTTCTGCGGAAATATTAGTCGCTCGAGACCGCTGTGACATTTAAAACAGTTTTTTTGTTTTCAAAGGGTAATTACTTTCCGAGCTTTTAATGGGCTCCGCCTGTTCCCTAGATGGGTGTGTAAGTTTAGTAATAAAGAATTTATTCTGTATTGTTGTATTGTAGCTTAATATACTTATTGTTGAATATTAAACATAGGTATACTGAAAATAGCTTTGTTATCTTATTTTCAATTGGTAAAAAAACTGTTACGTAAACTAATATTGATAAAATGAATGAATATTGATAAAATTAAAATGTATTTAAGTAAAGAAATTTCTATATAAGCAGATAGAAAAAAGTTACTTTAAAGTTACTTTATCCGTGACCAATATTTTGAACCCATTAAAAGATTGCAACCTCAATTTGCCCACCACGCGGCAGCCACGCAACACCATTTTCTATTTTCAGAACGTTAATCGTACACGTTCAATAAACATGACGAAATAGGATGAAACACCAAGAGCGAGGTATACGGTTCAAGTGGCAAAAACATACACCGTATATAGTCAAAGTCATGAGCCGAATGTAAACGTAACCTCGTTTCTTTATAAGCCCTCGACGAGCCTCCTTATATTGCAAATCAAGGGCGCAAAATTGTCTTCTCATTAAAATGAAAATATGCTCGAGCTGGATAATTTCCAATTTGCATTGCTTATATGTTATATGTAATGTAACTTGCGCTTGCTCGACACTTGTCACTCTGTCACTTATTTGTGTAATTTACATAATATGCTCACGAGTTCTAACTTAATATGGAATCTTCTTTGAATTTCCAATTCTTTAATGTTTCAATATTACATATATTGTAAGATACATAGTTAACATCGCGACGGTTTTGAATTTGATTTCCACTTGGAGAGAATTAATTATTTGTATTTCGTAGCTCTAGTAATATGACAAAGCGCGGCGTTCAATATCGTCACTCTACCTTCAATGTGTAGAAAATTACGTGAAAACTGAGGAAAGGAGTCGAGTGCCATTGGTTTTGACTGGATAAGTCGTTATATGATTATCCCTATCCTATATATTGTGTGTCTTTTGTTAGTCCATATTTTATAATAATTTTTCCATCTCCATTTGCAAGTTGCCAGATATTTGGAAAAATGCACAAGTTATTTCATCACCAAAACTCAGAAACCCGTAGTGGCCTTCTGATTTTCCGACGTCCTATCACCATTCTCCGATTTCTATTCAAAATTCTTGAGAAATTAATCCACCAACAATTGAGTCGCCACTTCAGCTCCAATTCCTTGTTAAGTCCTTTTCAATCTGGCTTCCGAACAAGTCGTAGTACGACGTCCGCTTCAGTTAAAGTTACCGACGATATTCGGTGGGGCATGGATAATAAAAAATATACTATGTTTAATATGAGTTACCTCTTAACATTAGATTGCCTGCCTACCCTGCTATAAATTGGACAGCGTGAAATTCAGAACTGAAGTTTTGATGACGATCAAAATAACACATAATTAATACTGTTGTTTACATTAGGTACAAGTTAAAGCGGATCTGCTACTCATAAAATGCTGTATTACTTTTTACGAGGTTGTACACAGTATAAAGTGGTGTGTATCTTTAGACATAAAATCTTTAAAAAACATAAAAAAATTGTCATAATAAAGTAAATAAATTAAAAAAGATTTCTCTTTTTACATTTATTTACTTAATTTGAAGCTCACAGTTTCGGTCAATTACAACAAGTATTGTGTATTATATGCGGAAAAGCTTTCGAATATTTGGAACAGCTACGAACATCCTATTCGGGAAGTTATTTTAATGAGCTTGGTTTCTCTCCTATGACTCGGGCTCCATTTCCACTTCATCCGTTGGATGTGGGTCAACTTAAACTCTAATTGATACTCCACGCTGCCATATGTTTGACGTCAGTCTTATCTGACGTTACTGCCCTATATTAAATCTGCGACAGTGTTTTTTTTTTGTTACTTTTATATTCTAAGTGCTCTCGTATGTTTTTCAATTTGAGGTTTATTTATTATTATTGTATGATTATTGTTATTGTTTTGCTCTTATGATTTTTTTGGAGTTAAAGTTGGAATTGTCTTAGTAAATTTGATAGTTGTGGGTTCGTTTTATTTTGTGTGATAAATAAACGTTATAAAAAATTTAATATAATTCTTGTTTTGGATTCATAGCGTGCAATAAAAATGAGTGGAAAGTGGAGAAAGGGGTAATACGGACTGCGGAAGTATAAATAAAAAAATATTTTTCGTTTTAGGTTTTTTATTTATTTATTTTTATTAAATAGGTGTAATTAAATATTATCATAAATATCCCAAAGTTAAATGAAGCTGTCATGGGGCAGTTGCACAGTGGATGTAAATTAAAATATTAAATATTTCATTCCCCTCAGTGGAGAATATTTTAATTTCTACGCTATGGTAACAAGGCAGAACGCAGCGTTGAGTTCCGCTATTATACGCCACGCCTCGAGCGATGGAAAATGGGGAACGGAGTCCCTTAACATAAAGTTCCGCATGCCCGTCCTGCTATATACGAAATAAAACGTGAAGCTGAAAAAAAAAACAACATTTTATACTAATCCAGTATTAAAAACTTGGGAAGTAGATAAATTTATTGGAATGCAATATTTAGTTCATTGCGGTATTTCCCATCTGAATGGCCAAATTCATTCGTAGACGGGGCAAATGTCAGTCGAGCGGTCACCCGAGGCCTCAACTTTGCGATACGACTGCCGAGTACCGTCAGAACTAAACTCAAAAGTTAAATAATAACCAATATAATTATTATTTTCATATTCGGTATATTTGACTCGAATATGTTTCTTGAAACAGAATCCATTACAGCAATCAGAGCGTGCTTCACATATTTACACAATCCTGACCTTGCCTGAATCAGAGCAAAAATAATATCCACAGTGTATATACGTCGCTTTTTTACGAGCTAAAGTGGCTGGCTGCGGCCTTGATCGCGCACTCTGTTGGATTTTTTAACAAAAATCAGATTAGCACTTCTGGTTGAGATGCTTTCAAACTGTTCAGTTGATAATTCTGTTTCCGTAATTTAGGTTGGGAAATGTTTTTTTTTTTCATTATCTTATATTTTATTTGTACTATGAATTTTTTTTTTATAATTGACTTGTCGTGGCGCAGGGGCACACACGTATGTTTGTAAACGCGAAATAAAACATGTCGCGTTTACGTTTGATTTCCCCTCGAGATGTACCGTAGGGTTTGGCGCCCATAAGACAATACGCGCTGTTGAGTTCCGCAACATAGCACGCAATGCCTCCAGAATGCGGCGGAAACTGGGCAGCGGAGTATCTTAACACTAGGCTCCCTGCTACATCATGCGTCAAACTAAAAAAATCCTATAATAATATTTACAAAAAACCCAATAATTTTAACGAGCATCCATTAAATGATATGTAAAAAATATATTCTGTATTATATTTCTATACATAATATAGATTTTTTTAATTTTCTATATATTTGAAAGATTTACATGATTCATGTATTCGGTAGCCGCGACCCGACCATGTTACATTGAGCCCGCACTACTTGTATATATTAAAGTTAAACTGGAATTGGCTTAATTGAACTAAAAACATATTAATTACAACAGCACACTCACTGAAGCTATTTACCTAATGAACTCGGTGTTTTAATTGACAATGTTAACATAGTGCTGGGAATTGAAATCACAAATAGGACAATGCTTTCTGTATAAATACTACTTTTGTATTATACGTATAGTTATATAGATATATTACTTTACAGCCTTCGTGGTGATAAATAATTTGTATTATTTTTTTCTGGTATTTTTTTTTAAAACTATTTGTTTTATTTATTGTTGTCAATTATATGAATAAACCCGGTATATATTATATTTATATAAGAATCTTATAAAATTGTTTCGTTTATTATATCATTTCCTATTTACATTTATTTATATGTAGTGGTACATAAGGTTTTTTTTTCAAGAAAATTTATTAAGAGATTTTTGTAAGCGTAAAGTCATATACAAAACGTCCATTCACCCATATGCCTTCGCGGCATCTCTGCGAAACAGTTCTCGTCTTTTGAAATGCGTCTTATGAAACGTGTAAGTAGAAAGTGGGAATTAAAAGGAAGCAAGTTTCTTTAGCGCTTTTCTGAAGAAAAATATTATAAAACATGTGTATTTATGTCTATTTGTATCAGATTAAATGAAATAATATAACACTAACCTTAAAACAAAATACTAATTTTCTAGGTTATCTGTACATAATAGACAGTTATTTAAAGTTATGAAATAGTTATAATAATTCCTTAGTAAATATTTATAAGAGTGTCGATTGATCAGTTATTTTAAACAAGAACATTTGTGACACTTTAAAAAATTGTACAGTAAATTTTTTCCACATTTTATTTATTGAACTATTCTTAGAATTAAGACTTACAATACGTAAGTTACATTGTTTTTAACTACCTTAATAAAACCAATAAAAAGATTAAAAATCAAGCATTTTTATATATATTTTTAGTTTCATGCTGTATTTCACATCTAGCTGGCTAGGCAGAGTGATCTTAGCGTTAAGACACTCCGTTCCCCCCCACTTTCACAACCTGTCGCGTTAACAGTTATACGGTTGTCAAATTTCTTGTTTTTAAAAAAACTAAATTTTGTATTATGTATGTATATAGAACATTATTTTTATTATCACTTATGCTAAAAATATGCATTCTGTTCATAATTTAATAAAAATAAATTAAATATAACGCTACTTTTTAAAATATTTAATGAGCAAAGCGTTTTGTCCTTTTATCATAAATTAGCATATTTATCTATCGCTAGCATAAATCAATTATTTTAAGTTGCTCTTGAATCTATGAATATATTTTACATCTGTTCATTTTTTTATGCTTATTTAATATCAATGACTGATATTAATTCTAATATATTAGGTATTTTCTAATTCATTTTACATTTATATATAGTAAACTAAGTCCAAATTGAGGTGAAATTAACTTTTAAAGACTTTTTTTTTTATGGAAAAGACAAGGCAAACGAGCGTTTGGGTCACCAGATGGTAAGTGATCACCGCCGCCCACGACCCCGTGCAACACCAGAGCTGCAGGTGCGTTGCCTGCCTGTAAGGTGGGTTGGGCTCCGGAGCCCGGCATTACCTGATGCGAAACGCAGTGGCATAAAGCCACTACTTCACGCCGGTTTTAAATGCCGGGGGTGGTAATAATCCGGTCGAGTCTGCCCATGCGTGTTGCCATTGCTGGCGACGCGACTCTACCACACGTACTTTAGTCGCCTCTTACGACACCACCAGTACCAGGATGATCCTATTCTAGGGATCACACGGCAAAACTTTACCTTCACATTGACTGTACCTAATGTCAAAAACATTTTTTTATTCTGTAAAAATAGATAAAGCGTTTTTAATACTTCTGGTTATCTCATTTCTACTCTTGCCTTTGTAATACCGCACTGACTAATGATGGAAATAAAATACCAGAAGATAATTATATACCATACTTTTATTTTTATAAACTTGTTATAATCTTAATTAGTGTACTTCTACTCTTGGCTACTATTAGCTTAGGTTGTATTGAAAAATATGTATTAAATAAAATCAGCTTCACGCTGTATCCCGCGCACAGCAGGGTAGGCAGAGGGAACCTAGTGTTAAGACACTCCGATCCCCACTTACCGCCGAATTTTGTGGCATTGCTTGTTGAGTGGCGGAACTCTACGCTACGCTTTGCCTCGACACCAGAGCGAAGAAATGGAAATATAAATTTAAATAAATATTTCATTTCCTCAAGTGGGGCTCGAACCCACAACCAGTCACGTTTAAAATCACAGTTTGTGCCACAATGATACAACATTTTAAGACGTATTCTGAATAAATTTTAGTTATGGCTGCATAATTGTTTAATCGAGGACCTTTTCCTTATACAGAAATACCGACCATATTAATAAAATGCGGCTCGAGCTTACCTTAATAATGTAATGCATATTTATTAAAGCAGATTCATTTACATGTTAATTTCACGCAATAATACAACGGCTTAATGGAACTACCTATTGACTTCGAAAGTCAGAGGCACTCTGAATATCAACTATGCTGGGCTGCTGAAAATTAATTTACAAGATTTTTTTTTATTTGCCATTATCGATTTGAAAATAATACATTTTGATTTCATTCAAAATATTCTTATAAAAAAATAAAAACAGCTTCACGCTGTATCCCGTACATAGCAGGGAGACAGAGGGAACCTAATGTTAAGTCACTTTCCGCCAAGTTCTCGAGGCGTTGCGTGTTGAACGCCACTCAACACACAATGCCTCCAGAACTCAACGCCGCGCTTTGTCTCGACACCAGAGCGAAGAAATGAATATATAAATGTAAGTAAACATTTCGTCTCTCGAGTAAGGATCGAACCCATAACCAGTCGATTTTACAGTTACACTTTGTGCCCCTGCACCACGACTGGCCTCAATATTCTTATACATATACTTTATGTTATAAGTCGAAGCATCAAGATTGCACCTAACTTGACTTGCTCCTAATTCGGAATTTGGAATCAAACCCACAACTATTGAATTTACAGTTAGACTCAAACATTTATTATTATAATTTATATAATTCTTAACTATATAAAATATTGTATATCCTTATACCCCAAACCATCTATCTATCCGTTTGCGGTACGATGTTCTAGCTCCTAGCCCGAGGCGACAACTTACACGTCTGCCCGTAATGAGCCGCGAGGTTCAGTATTAACTGGATTATATATTGCAAGGACAACGCACGTTTAATAGTGTTGCGCTTTATATTCTCTATTGGTTACGTCGTTATTGTATTATTTTTGTTTTATTATTATTATTAAATATTTTTCTATTTTCTTATTGTTAAATTGGTTTATTTTTTATGGGGTTATAGTGATTGGGATTTTACTTATTACGGTTTCTGCTTTAAATGTATGCAAATTTTTACGCAATTTTAGGATAGTGAAGAGCTGATGGTTTTGTTAGTTATTTTGTATCTGTGTAGGTTACCTTATGCGTGCATTTAATAAGTTAAATAGATTCCTGGATATAAATAAATGTACCATCAATTAATATAATAAAAATTAGGTCATTCGTGACAGGAACTAAGAACGTGGCACACAACCTCCCGCTTTTACGCGCGGGAGGTTTTGGGTTCGATCCCCACTTGCGGGAATGAATTATTATTTTCATTTCTTTGCTCCAGTAACACGGCAAAGCCCGGTGTTGAGTTGATTCATTCAACAAGCAATGCTTTAAGACTTCGACGGAAAGTGAGGAACAGTCCTAACATCAGTTTCCCTAAGCTTTATTTCAAAGCAATTTAATTTAATCCAACTGCAAACATAACCATTGAAACGACCTCCAAAAAGTACGATGCATTAATTTTCTACAATAATCCCATTAATTAGCCTTCGCATGTTTCCATTGCACACGTTCCACACACGGTCGATCGTCTATTCACATTATCGACGGAGCCTGAACCAGGTCTTGAATGTTAAAAGGACAGATTAGTCATGCGATGCACTCCTATATTGTCGTTCGTCGTTCACACGCACACCGACGGATCTCGATTTCGATATAAATCACAAAAGGACCGACAGCTTAAGGATATTTTAGTTTCCATTATAATTGACGCTATCGTGGCGCAGTTAGGACGTGACGGAATGGACGTGATGGTTCTGGATTTGTGGCAATCGATGGGATGGTTGTATTTCTAGTATATACATTTCTATGGTCTCGGAAAATGGGAGAAAGAGTGTTTTTTTTAAGTCTCTAATTTGTCTCTTCTGTCTATAGAAAAATATGTATATATTAAATATATGAAAAATATAGTTCAAACAATTTATTATCTAAAGAACTCTCGGGAAACGACGCGTGGTTATTACCCTGTTGGCTGGTCTGGTTTTTGTAGCCCGAGGCGTTTGATTTGCTCTAAATCACATACTATATGATGTTTCGCCAGCGTGGATATCAATTTTTACTACTGAAAATTGTTATAGCGCTTATCTATATGTTTCCTTTATGAAGTGTAACTAATTTGTCGAATGGATCAGATTAGAGGTGGAGGACGGTGAGCTTTGAATTTAAGTGAACCTAGACACATCAACCATATTATATAAGGTAATTTTAATCTACGATAGAGAAATACCTACGTCTTTCAGGCCATAACGCGATCCTTATAAAATAGTTACACCAGCCGGTGTTGTTATCCTTGTATCGATTAATTCTTATTCGTGTTGATCTCGTGCTATGAATATTTATCCATCTCTTGGCTGTTGAATTTGTAATTTGATTGAAACTTCACTTCGAGACAAATCTTTACTATTATAATAATTTTAATGATCTATGCTAATAGATTTGGCGACTATTTGAATTGGATTTTTATTATATTATAACATCTGTTGACAATAGGCACAAATGTACTTGTACTATTTTTATTACATTATGTTATTTTAATGTATTGCGGTTTTGCAAAGTAATCAGAGTAAATTGTAATAGGAATTCTTATTCTTGACTGAAATTCTAAAAATGTAAATTAAATATAAAAAAAATAGAAAAATAAAACGAAACATCCACATTAAATGTTATCTCACAAAGCTAAGGCAACGCTTTACTTGTTTTTTCTTCACATCCAAATGCCATTAAGTTACCTGCTATCTAAGGGAGATAATCTAAAAAACTCCTCTATTCGGCTGTCAGGTAGAAACGTTTCTATAATTGGACGTCAATTAACATAACGACCCCAAATCCTTCAATTCCTATGGGTTATGGTAGGCTTCGCAGCCTTGTATAGAATTTTTTTTATATTATAGTATATATCGACTGGTTGCGGGTTCGATCCCCACTCGAGGAGATAAAATATTTACTTACATTTATATTTTCATTTCTTCGCTCTGGTATCGAGGCAAAGTCCGGCGTTGAGTTCCCCCACTCAACACGCAATGCCTTCAGATCTCGGCGGAAAGTGGGGAACGGTGTGTCTTAACACTAGGTTCCCTCTGCCTACCTTGTTGTGTGTGGGATACAGCGTGAAGCTGTTTGTTGTTTTATTGTTATTTTATGTTTTTAGATTATATTACAAGATTTTTCAAATATTAAAAAGCAAAACTAGCAAATCAAAAAAAATATTTCATTCGCACTTTTACAATAAACCATACAATCGAAAAGATATTTTACATTTATATCATATTAAACACCCACCAATAATGTTTATAGTTATATTTTATAAGATGTCGTACGATAGAAACAAGTTCCTAGCCATTATAAGGAGACGAATATTAATTGTGGTTTACGACGACATTTGCAAGAAGATGATTTAAGTCTTTCTCTTCCGCGTTACCTCGAGCGTTCCGTTCACTATAAATTACTTTCGAATGGGAAATAATTTCACTTAAATATTATTCATACGCCTACAGTAGATATATGAACAATGGATCGAACACAAAAATACTGGCTGGCTGGCGCTGTCACGCTTAGTAGACTCAGATGACTTATTTGATACATGACAAAGTGAAAAAGAGATTGTATAGGCACCTCCATTAATATGTCCACAGAGTATGCAAATATGGGAAAGATAAATGGTGAATACTTTTTTTTTTTTACAAGTGGGTAGATGCAAGTTTATGCCCCGTTCGTACTCGCGGTGGCGCTGCTCGCTGACACACCGACCAAGTGACATTTAAATGCGTGTTTTACATAGTTGCGGTGCGCTCTGTCGCGATTCTCGTCGTTAAATATAGACGTTATGCCTTGTTTGAAATAACTAAGACATAATATATGTAGTGGTATCATATGTAAAATCACTTTTATCCCATACCAGATGTGCGTAGGACGGGTGTTTTAAGAATGTACCGGTACTCAACGCCCTTATAGAAAGTAATGCGCATTCGCCCACTTAGAAGCTATAGACAACTTTTACAAATTAAATTTTATTGTTATTTCACAGATAGCCCATCGCATCTAAATTTGTTAAGAAATGCGAGAAGTATTTTATAAAAGTTATTTCTAAGTTTCGTAAAATGAATAATGAAGTTTATATATATAAGTAGTAAAAAACATTATAATTCAAACAGAAACTTAGTCCTAGCTTGTTACGTTTTAGGATAACTTATATAAATAACTAAGTTATTAATGAAATTCGTCGGAAAGTTACCATCTGCCTACCACGCTCTATGCGGGATACAGCGTGAAGCTATGAAGATACGAGATTTATTTTTATTTATTTAAATAATCAAAAACGTGAGTCATACATTTTTTTTACTTATTTATTCTATCTGTATCATAATGGATAAGATATAGACATTAGATCATACTAATTATTCATCGGTCTAAACAAAGCGAACAATACACATTAATCGTGACACTTAATTACTAGGCAGAGAGGACTCTGATTCAACTCTTACAGACAGACCTACATTATTTATGAGTCAATCTCAGTCAGTTCCTAGTCCAACGTGTTAATAATCGATAATTGATGGCAGTATTGAAAATAATCGTGGCAAATTGTAGATTTATGTACATATATGTATGTATGTATGTATAAATAATGAATAAAGTACGTAATAATATGGCACAGTCGTTTTATACTGTCATTAGTTCAAAGTTTAAGTCTCAGGAGTATGTTTTTCCTATAAAAAAATTGAAATAGTGCTATAGGTAAATAAAAGTGTGCTTAATTGCTTGAAATGATTCTGAACGGAAGCACTTAAGTACTGTAGTCCTTAAGAGAAGGCAGGATACCATGAAAGAAAAATGCTTCTGTAAACCTTAACGTCGATATAGACAGAATAAGAATTTTAAATAAGAAGATCGAAATTATTTATTCTTATTACTTATTTATAATTTAACAAAGTTTAACAGTTGCGTGTGGATATGTGCTTGTGCATATTTTTCCAATCATTCATTTTCACCTTCGTTAGCTTAGATTGTAAGTTTTTCGTTAACTTTATTGTACTGCGGCTAAATAAAAGTACCTACTGTAGTACCTACTTATCGAATTTTATCGAATCTCCGTATACTNACTAAGTTATTAATGAAATTCGTCGGAAAGTTACCATCTGCCTACCACGCTCTATGCGGGATACAGCGTGAAGCTATGAAGATACGAGATTTATTTTTATTTATTTAAATAATCAAAAACGTGAGTCATACATTTTTTTTACTTATTTATTCTATCTGTATCATAATGGATAAGATATAGACATTAGATCATACTAATTATTCATCGGTCTAAACAAAGCGAACAATACACATTAATCGTGACACTTAATTACTAGGCAGAGAGGACTCTGATTCAACTCTTACAGACAGACCTACATTATTTATGAGTCAATCTCAGTCAGTTCCTAGTCCAACGTGTTAATAATCGATAATTGATGGCGGTATTGAAAATAATCGTGGCAAATTGTAGAATTATGTACATATATATGTGTATGTATGTATAAATAATGATTAAAGTACGTAATCATATGGCACAGTCGTTTTTTACTGTCATTAGTTCAAAGTTTAATTCTCAGGAGAATGTGTTTTCTATAAAAAAAAAATTAAATATTGCGTTATAAGTTTAATAAAATTGTGTTTAATTACTTGAAATGATCCTGTGACGGAAGCACTTAAGTACTGTAGTCCTTAAGGGAAGGCAGGATATTATGAAAACGCTTTTGTAAACCTTAACGTCGATATAGATAGATTAAGAATTCTAAATGTGAAGATCGAAACTATTTATTTTTATTACTTATAATTTTAAAAAGTTTAACAGTTGCATTTGGATGTGTGTTTGTGTGTGCATATTATTCCAATCGTTCAGTTTAATTTTCACCTTCTTTTGCTTAGACGGTAGATTGTAAGTCTTTCTTTAACTATATTATACTGCGTAGAAGTTATCGAATCTCCGTATACTTGCTTTTTGTTATATCAATAAATGCTGTTTTACGATAGAATAAAAAATACATACACATATCAGAATGAGGCTATTAAATTAAAATAACTGTATTTTTTTAACTATATGTAAACTTATTTTATTTTTTATTTGTTTCAGGTAAGCGGAGCGTAGCGTTATACGGTAAGATAGTTTTTATTTACAGCTTACCGCTGCAAGTACGAATGATCTCGTAGACTAATTAGACTATTTTAGTACTTATCATTTCAACTTCAAGGTAACTATTAATAGTTTGGGAGGCTAAATTATATACATATTCTATGTAAATATTATAAATAGATTTAATTGAGATTTAAAATAAAAGCGAAAAGATTTAAGATAATTAAATTTATAAAACCATTCACTTAAAATAAATTTACTAACTGAGTACAAAACGACACGAGCCCTTAAAATATAAAGACAAGAAAGAGAAACACGGAGCGGCTCCACAATGGTAACGCCATGATTTAACAAGTTACGGAGCGGACATTGTTAAGTAACAGGCGCTCCGGGCGCGGCCGACGTGGATAATTTACATTACACTAATCGACCCATCCGTATTGCTTATTTTGTATACGCCTTCAACAGCCTCTCTCTCTCGGGATAGTTACTTGTTTAACGTTTTAACTTTCATATAATTTTATGGAAATGCTGAAATCTTCTTGGTTTCGTTTGAAATAATAATTTGTGATTTTCTTTTTAGAAAATTTTCACATTTTAGATTAAGACTTAATAAAAATTTACCACGTTGTATATATGCTCGATCCCCACTCGAGGAGATGAAATATTTACTTAAATTTATATTTCCATTTCTTCGCTCTAGTGTCGAGGTTAAGCGCGGCGTTGAGTTCTGCCACTCAACACGCAATGCCTCCAGAATTCGGCAGAAAGTGGGGAACGGATTGTCTTAACACTAGGTTCCCTCTGCCTGTGTGCGGGATACAGCGTGAAGCTGATAAAAAAAAGTTATATTCAGATTGAGTATATCGTAAAGATTAGCTTAGATTCCATTTCTGAAACAAATTGGTATTATAGCTAACAAGTGTCTTGGATCTTCCAAATTTAGAATTGTAGATAAGTTCTCTTTTAGAATTTCATAAACATGTCCTAATTCTCATAATTATATAAAATTTTAAAGTAGACTATCTAAATAAACAATCCAAATAAACCTTTTGCTTGATTGCAACAGAAAATTACAATTTTCCCACTTGAAATCTACGTCGCTTTCTAACTTCAAACTTTAAATCGATTACTAATGAAATACTTTCTACTGGTTCGGCCGTTACGTTGCTTTTAAACGTATTGTTGCTTTTACGGTAGGCACTCTTGATTTCTGTTTGATTACGATTGTTTTGTTTAAAAAAGTTTGTTTTGTTAGTAATTTCAATCTCTTTTTTTAGCTTCACTTTGGACTTAGCAGGGTAAGCAAAAAGTACGTGGGAACCTAAGTTTTGTTTCCCGTTAAGATATTTCTGTTCCCCATTTTCCGCCGAATTATTGAGTGTTGTTGAGTGGCGTAACTCGGTGCTGCATTTTGCCTATTTAGCTGAGCGAAGACATAAAAAATTAAATATTTCTTTCCTCGTAGTGGGAATTGAACTTCGGTAGCACTGAAGTAGGGGAACAAGCCTATGACGTCGTAACAATTTTTCTTGAAATTTACAATACTATTTGCTTTTTTTAAGATAATTATGATATGTTGCGCAATTTCCTTTAGAAATATTATGTAATTTCCCCGCAAAAAGCCAAACTTTTTCAGTTTAAAAAAGCTCCAACTATCTTGTACGCCTCAACCGTGCCACAAACACACACATACACCACACACTGGTTTTTAATTAATAGAATAAAGTTATCTCCTAAATTTATATTAGCATAAATATTATAAAAAAAAAATTAAATTAGCTTCACGCTGTATCCCGCACACAGCAGGGTAGGCAGAGGGAACCTAGTGTTAAGACACTCCGTTCCCCACTTTCTGCCGAATTCTGGAGGCATTGCGTGTTGAGTGGCAGAACTCAACGCCGCGCTTAACCTCGACACCAGAGCGAAGAAATGGAAATATAAATTTAAGTAAATATTTCATCTCCTCGAGTGGGGATCGAACCCACAACCAGTCGGTTTTGCAGTCACACCTCGTGCCGCTGCGCCACGACCGGCCTCTACTAATACAGCTACAAAAATAATTATAAACTACTAATTTTATGAGGTATTTGTTGAGGCCTTCGTGGCGAAGGGGCTCAAACGAACGTCTGTTAACGCAACGGTAGTGGGTTCGATTACCAATTAAATATTTAATATTTTCATTTCCTCGCTCTGGTAAGAAGGCAAAAACACCTCGAGTTTCGCCACGCAACATGCAATCCTTCGAAGATTCGTCGGAAAGTGTAGAACAGAGGTGCCTTTATGGGAACCCAGTATCTTCACATTACGTTACCAGGTTCCCTCTGCCCACCCCACTATACGCGGCTTTGAACACAAATGTATAGTAACAACAAAAATATATGAATAGATCACTTCGTGTAGATCACTTCGTACAAAGCATTATAATGACATTGTTGTATTCATATGTCGCTTATAGTAATCGGGCAATAAATTGAGAATCATCTTATTATCTTGATGAACCTCGTCCAGGACGTGCGCGATGTCTTCGAATCTACCATATTTCAATCGGAATTTCATTTATCTCTGTCCCCTGATCGCACGTCTGCTCTTCCGAACATTGGCTTCGCTTTATTTTTATTCCGATAGAATATACCTGTGTAATGTGCCTTATCTCGATCTTAATGTTACCGATCCGTTCTTAATGGTTGGACACCGAAAATAAACTACAAATCGAATATAAGTCAAGGGTATGACGTTGCTTTCGATTGTATTTATTGTTGTCAATGATAGTATTGTATTGTTTTAAAATCGATTTTGATCGTTTATATGTAAAAATGTATGTATGTATGTGTACGCGTTTGTATACATTAAATCGATTCTTTCGTCTTTTTCTTCGTTTTAATTTTCTCTTAAATCTTCATCAATGACACCAACTGTGTAACACTTGTCTCAAAAGAAAAATAAAGATACAGGTTTATTAATCCAATAATATTTTTTTTCCACTTACAAGAAAATACCTTATTAAAACACAACACAAATTGTCGCTCACGTTATAAAGATACAATAGCCCGTGTAATACAACACGTATGTAGGTACACGAACGGTTCCCAGTAATTTAAAGCTTCCTCTGTCCTTGGCGCGTCACGTTGCTCCAAGGGAATGGAAAAAAAAACAAATTTGAAAGGTACTTTCTCTTGTAGGTGAAAGTCTTGTCCTTGAATCCCTGTGTAAACGTACGGCGGCGATAGTGGGCGCCAAGACGCTCATAAAAACAGCGTACTTTAATTTTCTTGTAGGTCTGTCTGTCCTGTCTATCTATAAAATTTTATACATATGTGTGTTTATTGTGTCTAGTTTTCTAGTTTCTTTTGTGAATGGGTAGTAATGATTGGTTAAGTTATCATTGCCTATGCCTGATTTGGGGTTGTTNTTATCATTGCCTATGCCTGATTTCGGGTTGTTTTTTTTTTGTATAATTTTTATGCATGTATAAATGTAACAATTATTTTTACGTACTCTTATTTTTTTCATGTAGTATCCCGCGCATAGCAGGGTAGGCAGAGAGGACCTGGGCATCTAGTGTTAAGCCACTCCGTTTCGATTAAGAGACTGCCGTTCCCCACTTTCCGCCGAATTCTGAAACTTGAAGCCACGCTTTGTCTCGTTACCAGAGCGAAGACATCGTCATGCCGCATCTATTGTAGGTGCAAATAAATAAATAAATAAATTATTAGATGCTGCTAACGTCAACGGTACTTGTAATAATTTATATTTTGATTTTTAATTGAAATTCTAAAGGAATCACTTTTACATTCACCTCGATTCATATAATTGTCATTACGTCTCTCTATATGTAGAAATAAATAAAATAAAATAAATCAGCTTCACGCTGTATCCCGCACACAGCAGGGTAGACAGAGGGAACCTAGTGTTAAGACACTCCGTTCTCCACTTTCTGCCGAATTGTGGAGGCATTGCGTGTTGAGTGGGAGAGCCAGAGCGAAGAAATGGAAATATAAATTTAAGTAAATATTTCATCTCCCCGAGTGGGGATAGAACCCACAACCAGTCGGTTTTACAGTCACACCTCGTGCCGCTGCGCCACGACTGACCTTATATGTAGAAATAATAGAAAATAATATGTATATATTTTATAAACAACTTTTAAATTGCAACTCCGCGCGCCACGTTTATTTTTTTACTTCACAATCTACTATCAACAAAAAAAATCTATATCTGTAGGACATTTTTCTCAAACCGTGTGCGGTCGAGAATGCGTGAGCAGAATCCACTCCCGTCACCATTTTATGAGTTATTCCAAAGACGATTAATAAATTAGTGACGCTTATCTGGCCTAATATTTTGTATAAGTAGGCCACGTTGTGTAATATATCAAGATTACTCTAGAATTCTTTGAATATATTTCTCATATTGTTTTTTAGATGAGGGATCATCTTATGTTCGTGGATCTTGTTCATTTTGTCGTGAATGTAAGAAAAAACTAGCTAAATATCACCGCTTCAGTTGCGTTTAAACATATGAAGTCATTTGTATGTCAAATAAAGATCTAGCGAGCCTACTAAACCTTGAATGATTTTAGGCGTATGCCTGAACTGGGTCTCGTGAATTTTCATAAAAGAACATTCTTTTAGTAGTCTTCATTAATCTTTATTATATATGCTTTTTAGTTGAACTAACTTATTTAATACTTTTAAATTAAAGTTTTTAATCCAAATTAATCGCGTTTATATAGTATTATACAATTTTGAAATCTCGACACACTTCATTATCGATAGGTTTACATTAAAAATGTATAATAATAAAAAAAAAACAATTGTAATATCTAATTATATAACCTTTTAAGTTAAATTTACTCACTTGAGAGGGCGTAAAATATGATAATTTTTAATATCTACAGTATGATGCTAATACAAATGTACATGTATGTAGAGATTTAAATGTTTACCAATGGTGGTGTCATTGTCCGCATTTGTTGTTATGTACATATTTGATTGAAGAACGCTCTAGAAACGTATTCCGTTGTTATCGTACAGGACCTATGCCTAATTCATGCGACCGCCGCCGGAAAATCAAATAAATATTAATAATTACCGTTACATCGGATTATGTTTAATAAATTTGAATTTTTCATATCGTAATACGATTTTAAATTATTAAAATTTTTTCCGATCTGGTCTGGTCTGGTCCGTTGGGTTCCGTCGTTTAGTGTCCGTAAATTGAGCTGTGTTCGTTGTAGCGTTGGATTTTCTTTGCTCATGTTATTTTATTATCTTTAAAACAATAATGTTATTAGAACACGAAAGTAATTCAGATTAGTGAATACATAATTGTACAATTCTAGCGGGCGAAGCCGCGAGCTGGTCGTTAGTTATAGATATCATGCATGCATTAAAAAAGAAATATAACTGTTTTACTGCATAAATTACATGTAGGTACTAGTGTACGTGATATTATTTCAGTACCACATTATGATAATAATAATTATGTTAGTTACCTCCTAAACACGGTTAAACACTGACACACATAGTAATTCATTAATTTCTTTTCTTGATTACCAACTGAATTGCAAATTAGCTATGTACTGCTATGCTTATTTCACACTTTTAAATTGTTGATTTAAAAATATAATCAGGTTGTTTTTCTTCATAAACCAAAGATGATAAAATTGCTTTTACCAAATAAAGAAAGGTATATAAAATTCTAAAACTCAAGTCTCAGTTAGCTTAATAAACTAAATGTACCAAATCAAACAATCATATAATTTAAATTTAGCCTTCATCAAATACCGAGTGTTCCAGAGGAGTAGCCAGAAATGTGTCCATTTCACTCTGTAAACACTACTCACGCGGGGTGTATTTAGAGACATGACGTCCGCCGGTACCTGGGTCTGGGTAAATGACCACCTGACCCATATCTCGACTTTCACCGCGGGCCGTCGACCCGCCCCATTTAGGATTGAAGGCACCGACCGTACCATTAATAAGAACGCATTCCGATTACGACCTCGTTATAACTCATTATGCAATTGGTTTGGTTAATTAAACTAATGGATGCTATTTAATTGCGTATTCGATTAATTGGTGGTGGGCCATATAGGTATAGGTATTATATGGAACCTTTCATAAAAGGGTTCAATTATTGGGGTTTGTAAATTTATGTGTTTAAGTAGTTGAGGTAACTCGCTAGCTTATCCTCCTGAAGAGTTGTGTAGGGATTATCGATTTAATAAAATATTGATATTGTATGATAGTAATGTTTGTTTATATTACTCATTTCATATACAAAACAACTTTAGTTGTAAATTTATCAGTAGCGTGATGGACTATTACGTATGAATAAAATTGCATTAATTAAATGTAAACAATGCAATGTTTTTTTTTTATTTGCCAAACGTTATTGTAAAATAAAATATAGTATCTTTACACAGTATGGACATATTGGCTCTAAGACGTTCTATTACAATTTCAGTCAGAGGCCAGTCGTGGCGCAGGGGCACGAAGTGTGGCTGTAAACGCGACACGCTCGTCGTGGGTTCAATCCCAACTCGACATAATGACATATCTATTTAGTCTATATTTTCATTTCCTCGCTCTGGTGTCGGGGCGAAGCGCGGCGTTGAGTTCCAACACTCAACACGTAATGCCTTCACAACTCGGCGAAAAGTGAAGATCGGAGTGTCTTAACACTAGTTTCCCTCTGCCTACATACATACTCTGGATACAGCGTGAAGCTGATATTAAAAAATCATAGTAAATAGTGAACTAACCTAACAAATCATCACCGACGGATGGATGTCAATACGACAATAACTCGGCACAAACAAACAATATCGCGTGGTGATTCATAGACACTGTTTGCAGTACCTAAAATGGCAACATTATTGTTTCCCAGTTACAAAGGGATTATCGCGATGCCGTATTCGGTACAATACAATTCGGTTTGTTCGACACACACCACTATTGTCCCATTTCTGAACAAAACATACTTTAATATCAGCCTTCAGCCATAGTCTTGTTGAGGATGTATGTGATTTTATGCATTTTTATTGATTTTGAATGAGTCGGTTGTAGTTTTGGTAGTCGAGGTTCAAATTTGGTGGATTTGTTTATATGTAGGTATTTATAAATAATATGACGATCATTAAGTTTTATTTTTTCTATTATATTAATTTTGAATTGAAATCCTTCCAGATTATGCTTAGAAGATCCGTTTTCGTATAATAATCAGTTTTCTTTAAATGTCAATATGCCCTCAGAAACCGTTTGTTCTCTAACGCTCAGTATTAATAACCTATCTCCAACGTCAATCTTAGATTGTTTCATACCTCTATCCAATCTCTAGATTATATATCATTGCCGAATTCTATAATACCTATTCTATTTTTTAGCTTAATTATCTTTTTCTTCTTGTAGTAAAATCCCCATAACGTATATTTCGTCAGTTTTTAATACTGTACTCGAAGAAAATCAAATTATATTTGAAATTGAAAAGCGAAAGTGCGTTTGAAGTAAAATTGGCGGTTGATTTTCGATTAAGCGTAACGAAACGCTTGCGACGCATAACACGATCAATTATACAATTGGAATTGGAATGTGTATTTTTTTATATTAGAAACTCAACAACTCAGCATGTACGTATATAATAAAACTCTTCCGTTATTGAGTGATTCACAGACAATGCATTGCAGGTTAACTACTGGATTTAGATAGTTGAAATTTAACATATAAGTAGGTCAAGGAGTGTCTTAATACTAGGTTCCCAGGTTCCCTCTGCCTATCCTGCTATGTGCGGGCTACAGCGTGAAGCTAACCATGAAGAAAGCTTAAATTCCACTCATACAAAGTTTTGGGCGACGACTCTTTGAAAACAAAGATATTTTGGTTGGTGATAAAATTAAAAATTACATATCTAATTCACGAATTATGTTCTTTTTAAGTTATCGTTCGGGAATATTTTAATAAACAAGTATGTAGATATAAGTACGATGAACTCCAGCCGGAGTATGTCACGACACGGGTTTACTTTGCATTATCACTTCCTCATGCCTTTATCTTTTTATGGTAGAATATGGATACAGCGAGCTGAGCTGAAGTGGCATACAGACCTTGAGTCAACCGCCGCCCGACCGCAACATGCGGTAGAACAGATACTATTAACCTTCTAACTGAATGTGCTTTAAAATATATATGCCTTATATTACACTTGTTGTATCGTTTCATGTTTTTTTTATTATTATTATTTTTATTATTATTAATTGGTTCTTTAAAAAAAGTTGTTTTTATTAATTTATTGATTCATTATTAAAATCGGTTCGGGATTATTAATATTATAATGTTTATGAATCAAAATTAAAGAGTGTTTTGTATTAAATTTAATTAAAGATAAATATTTTATTACTCATTTATTAATTACGGCGTTGAGTTCCGCCACTCAACACTCAATGCTTCCAGATTTCGGCGGAAAGTGGCAAATGAAGTGTTTTAACATTAGGTTCTCTCTGCCTATCCTGCTGTGTGCAGGATACAGCGTGAAGCTGAATAATTTATTAATTATGAATTAGAATATGTAATAATCTTTTTTTTTTATTATACAAAATAAGTACAAATAAGTACTTGAAAATAGTATCAAAATTTCAACTTATCCTTTATTTCTAATATTAAAATGTTCTAACAGCAAACAGAGTGACGTGAGTGTTGAATAATCAGTTTTGCAACATCGGCGGCGGCGGCGATGCGCGGGCGATGCCCCAGTGAAAGTGTGAAAGTGAGACCGACGACCGCCGGCGCCTAGGTACTAGGTACCGACGACGACGACGACTTACTGCATTCGATCTTGCATCTTGTCGTTCGTGTTAGCGTGGATGTGTCGAATTAGTTGGGAGATTAATTGTTTTTCATGTTTTTACCCCGTTGTGGCTCAGTTGGGAAGTATTTGAGTGTAGGTTTTTCGATGGTTGTGGGTGCGATTCTTGTTAGCAAAAAATATTTATATTAAAATAAGGTTCGTTTCTGTCCATTTCAGTTGGTAGCTTGGATTTCACTATACAATATGTACTGTAATAATGAGCAGAAAGTGGTTTTTTTCCTATTAAGATATATCCGCTTCCTACTTTTCGCCGAATTCCTGAAGCATTGTATGTTGAGTTTATGATGAAACTATTAAATACTTCATTCTCCCGAATGGGAATCGAACCTACAACCGTCGCGTTTTTAGTCGCGCACTTGCAACAATAGCCCCAAACAGAAAGTGAAGTGTCTTAACACTAAACTCTCTCTGTTTAGCCCGTCAAATGCGAGAATTAATTGAAAGATAAATTATCTTTTCATTACTACCTGCGTCGCCTTATTAATTATACAACCTTGTTTTATTTTATCGTCCATTTGAATGCAGATAGTTCTTTCTATGGACGTCATATAAATTTAAATAGTGATCGCCTTAACGACTTGACCGATAAATTCTATGGGTTGTAATATTATAGAGGTATCTAACTAGCTATAGCAGTAACGTCTTATAATATAGCTTTACGCTGTATCCCGTATACAGCAGGGTAGGCAGTGGGAACCTAGTGTTAAGACACTTCGTTCCCCACTTTCTGCCGAATTCTGGAGGCATTGCGTGTTGAGTGGCAGAACTCAACACCGCGCTTTGCCTCGACACCAGAGCGAAAAAATGGAAATATAAATTTAAGTAAATATTTCATCTCCTCAAGTGGGGCTCGAACCCACAACCAGTCGGTTTTACAGTCACACTTTGTGCCGCTGCGCCACGACTGTCCTCTCTGGAGTAATTTATGATTATGAAATAATACATATAATATTAAATATCGATAACATATTGGGATTCCATAAAGAAAAGTGCAATACCTAATTTTAAATATACTGTATGTGGAATCTTTGCCTCTTTAAATACCTACACATGTTTTCCCAGCGTTATAAAGAAACTATTTGCTCACATCCTGTCACGTTAAATTTCAATATATCAACATACAATCCAATGTTATTTACTGTCAATGTAAATATTAAAAGTGTTGCGTTGATTTGTTTTTGATTCGAATGAAAGGAGCAGCAAGGAGTGTCTTAACACTAACTGAAAAAAATAAAAAAATGTAAATGTATAATAATAATAAAATTTCTTAATATATTGTCATACATAGTTGAAGTAATTGTTATCCTCAAATAATGGTCTTCTCAATATCTTACGAGTGATTTTAACTTAACTTAACTTAGCTTCACGCTTTATCCCTTGCGGGGTAGTCAGAGAGNTGTCACGTTAAATTTCAATATATCAACATACATTCCAATGTTATTTACTGTCAATGTAAATATTAAAAGTGTTGCGTTGATTTGTTTTTGATTCGAATGAAAGGAGCAGCAAGGAGTGTCTTAACACTAACTGAAAAAAATAAAAAAATGTAAATGTATAATAATAATAAAATTTCTTAATGTATTGTCATACATAGTTGAAGTAATTGTTATCCTCAAATAATGGTCTTCTCAATATCTTACGAGTGATTTTGATAATATTTTATCAAATATTTATGTTATTGTGTATGAAAATTATTTTTAAAAGTTAAATAAAGTAAATATAAATATAATTATAAGTTTATTGACATATCGCGGCGTCATAATATTAAATTAATAATAGATACGAGCGTCGAATATAAGCAAAACATATATTTTAACCTTTTACTGTATTCAATCTCACTTCCTGCGTCTTTTTCTAGATAATACTTAGAAATAATATAAAAACAATATATTTTAACATATATTTATTTTATATTTATATATTAATATATTTTTTGCTCAAGGCTACAAATTGCAATAAAACAGCCAATTTTTTTTATCTTCTATGCACGTACGTAGCGTCGATGCATTTAAATCAATCACTCGATACTATTCAAATAACACTTGTTAGGTACAGGTTCAATAAAGACGTTCGTTTTATATACACATATCAGTTATAAATTTGACTCGTAATGAGAAAAGAGTCAGAACATTTTTATTGATATGTTAATTTTGGAATTTATGTGTATACTTTTTCATCTTTTTAACTATCATGCTTTTTACTTTTTTTTATACAAAGATAAAAACAAAACAGTAAAGAAAGCATGTTCTTTCTTTTTCTTTCTTATAGATAGGGAAGGCAGATCAAAGTAAAAGATCTACCTAGTGAACGTTTTTCAAATAAGCAAAGACTGCGTTAAATGGCAACATTCAACGTTGCATGTTATATCTGTTTCCGACGATAGACATAAGAATATGATATATCTAACAGTATTTAATGATTGACCCATAATGGTGGAGTTTCATTGTTTTTTTTTATTTTCAAAATTACATTTTTTTTTTAATTATTTTGCCGCCTAGCAACAATTTCTCTGAAATAAAGCTGAAAATGGAATACAGAGTAACTTATCACTTGAATGTGAAAAAAAATTAAAATTCCTGAAATACATAAAGATTATCCATACATTGAAATAAAGTCCAGTTGAGGCCAGTCGTGGCGCAGTGGCACGAAGTGTGACTGTAAAATCGGCTGGTTGTGGGTTCGATCCCCACTCGAGGAGGTGAAATATTTACTTAAATTTATATTTCCATTTCTTCGCTCTGGTGTCGAGGTTAAGCGCGGCGTGTCGGAAACAGAGTGTCTTAACACTAGGTTCCCTCTGCCTACCCTGCTGTGTGCGGGATACAGCGTGAAGCTGATTTTTTTTTATGAAATAAAGTCTATTCACAAGTTAAATAAAAAAATAAATGATCCCTACAATATATGTATAAATTGATTACATTGAAGCAGCCGCGGCCGCGACAAAGTAACACTAAGATATAATTGGACAGAAACACCATCACAATCTGTGAACCGTATGCGACACAGATATTCAGCACTCGAATAATGACGGAAAATTATCGCCCGGGCCATGTAATCGCGGCAATCGGTACTCTAATGTCTTTCATTCCGTGTTGTCTGACCGGGCAACATATAAATCTGAGAGATTTCTATTTCTACGAAACTGTGTAAGATTTTAGTTTAAAAGGTTTGTTAGATTGATCTTTATACCATATTAATGAATTTAAGTTTCTTATATTTTTTTTGTTATGAGAAATTTTTGAGTTTCTTTAATTAAGGTTGTGTTAGGTTTTGATTACAGTAATTTTCGTGCCACAAAATAATATTTGTTATTTAGTTGATCAAGCAAAAAATGTAGAATAATTGTCTCTAGATATTCTACGTATTTACACTTTGCATTGCCCAAATAAAACAAAGTAAAACGTATGTAGGTACATGAATTTCTTTAAATATAACTTAATTTTGATATCACTATGAGGTTGTGTCTATATTTCGTTTAAATTGACAAATATTCTGTAAAGCCTCTTAACTTGAAATATATTAAGTTACTAAAATATATTGCGTTTCTAAGCCCTTGTAATCTTATATAGAAAATATGTACCACACGACGCCAACAGGAAATTTTGAATTACTATTAAGATTAGTTTGAGACGGCTTCTTTTGTACTTATTGTAATTTATTTATTAATGACTTTTCTATACTTGTAGAATTCTTCTCCATAACTTAACATATAGCTGGACTTTTGTTTTAATATATGTAAATATATATAACTTTTAGACCAGTCATGGCGCACGGGCACAGGCGAGCCACTATAAGCGCGATAGGTTGCGGGCTCCATGCCCACTCGAGGAAATTAAATATTTAATATTTTCATTTCCGAGATTTTCCTGATAATGAGGCGGCGGCTTTGAGTTCTCAACACGCAATGCCTCTTAATTCGAAGAAAGTAGAGAACGGAAGTGTCTTCATTCCCAAATTCCCTTTGCATACCATGTTATGCTTTGATACACCGGGAAGGTAAAAAAAAATGAATTAGTTATAACTCGATTTAAACTCCGAACATTAAGAATGATCGAAAAACCTGGTGCATACATTTATTTATTTACGTGTGATAAAATGTAGTTTAAAAACCATTCAGTTTTTCAAAAACGTATTCCCAAAAGAAATACGAAATTGAAATCCTCATGTCACACAAAAGATATTTTTGTAAAGTTTGAATACGTAGCGTCTTCACGTTGTTTACTTTTTCTAAACACGTACATTTTAACCGAGAACCAAAGCGGTTTAAAAATAGGCCGTCCTTAGCCCCAGTTTCAACGTGATGCATGCAACTTGGACACACCGCGAGCTTTCCACGACAAACGAAACGGGACGTGCACGGCCTTCGCTTCACTAACAAACCAACTATACTATTCTCACGATTTGCGATAAAATAACGATGTCAGCCTTGTAAATGGCACCTTTATTCAGGTTGGATTTCGTTTTAACTTGTTACACTATATATGTATATATTTGATGTAGACATTTTTTAATCTTTTGACCTAGGTCGGAACAGCTCGACTCTTTCTCACCCACGGTGGAGCGTTCACTTGCGCGTGGCAACTGTTATTAACGCTCAGCGCTGGCTGGCTCTTTGAGCAACTCTCTCCATTGTGCCTCTCATGATGTTTCACAATCTATTGTGTCGCGGGGCTCATTATTGTTAAACTATTTCAACTCTCTTTAATAACTCGCTCGAATTTCATTTGACACATTTTACATTGTGGTTATTGTAATTTATGGCTGTGATGAATATTTAACTTTTTGATTCGTTCTATCCGATTTAATGCGGATTCATTGTGAATATTTAAAATCATTACACTGAAGAGATGAGGTCAGTCGTGGCACATGGGCACTTATTAAATTTTTTAGTTTTGTTTCTTTGCTCGGAGTCGAGGCAAGCGCGGCGTTGAGCTCCGCCACTCAACACGCAATGCCTCCAGAATACGACAGAAATTGGGGAATATCGTGTCTTAACACGTAAGTTTCCTCTGCGTACCCTCCTGTGTGCGGGATACAGCGTGAAGCTGTTTTTTTTATTATTACACCAGAGGTCTTTCACGTGGTATAATTTGATACTAAACTAACTATAATAAGCAAACTCATTTGGGAAGTCGTACACGACGCTACTATATTTGACTGTAACAATGCAGCATTGCTTATAAATTCCAGTTTAGAGTTGACACAAAAATATGGTTGATGCAATTTTATTACATTCGCGATCCGCACTTTAGATGATATCGTAGCTCGTTAGCGGCTTTGTGGCGCCAGCCCGCGCCCTAATGTAACGCCGACGTCGACGGGATTACCTTAGAATGCTTCCCTGAATTAACCAGCACTTGGTAGAGATTTATACGTTGGTCGCCTAGCGTTGCCAGACGTTCCGAATTTGGCGGGACGTCCCGATTTTTAGCCCAAAAATTAAATATTCCAAGCAGGACAGGCATGGTCCCGCTTTTCGTGGATTATACCACGCTTTTTTAGTCACTGTAATTTTTTAATAAGTTTCCAACAATTGCAGATATGGCTCTGAAGATTTAACTGCCTTAGATACAGAGTAAACCAAACAGTTATATTTATAAGTATAGTATCATGTTTCCATTTAAGAATATGTTATATTTATCACATAAGAAATGCATATGTAATAAAAATACTGTTATTTATATTTTTATATGTTCCACTTTTAGTGGAAGAATATCGTTTTTTTTACTTTAAACGAAAAATCCCGCTTTTCACCCGAGACTAAATCTGGCGACGCTGGTATTAGGTTCAATATGTAGTCAGTGCCGTCGTGTGAACGTAACAATAAGTTAATAATGGTCGGCTACGGTGGACCGAGCGCGAGTCGTGATTCACTGACGGCAATCGACAGTGTTGCGTAGGTTTTGGAGGCGTTTCTTTCGCTCCAAGGATGCCGGTGCGACGTTTAAATGTAATTGTGTTTATGTGTTTGGATGTTGCACGTGCCCGTCGATCTGTCTGTGTAGGTAATAAAGTGTTGGTTCTGTAAAAGATCTAATTCCATAACTTGGGTTTTTAATTTGTGCTTGTCTCACGGAATATTCCCCAGAGTTTTCAAAAAAGCTGTTGTTCACCCAATCTATAAAAAAGGTAGTAAAGATAGTTTTAATAACTACAGACCCATATCAATCTTGAGCTCCCTCTCAAAAATCCTGGAGAAACTAATCAATAAAAGACTAGTCTCCTATTTGGACAAATATAATCTGCTTTCGTCTAATCAATATGGATTTAGAGCAGGGAAATCTACAGAGGATGCATTTATGAATTTGGTAGATTATGTAGTGTAAAATATTGATAAAAAAAAAGGACACTTGGTATATTCCTGGACATTTCCAAGGCATTTGATACAGTTTCGCTGCCTCTCCTTCACGATAAAATGGAAAATATCGGTATTAGAGGTATTGCTTTGGATCTCTTCAAAAGCTACCTCGCCGACCGAACACAAACTGTTGCAATAAATGGTAATATCAGTGATGAGGCAAGTCTTTCGTTCGGAGTACCGCAGGGCAGTGTTTTGGGACCTACTCTCTTTTTGATTTACATGAATGATCTATGTAATCTTAAAATACCCAACTGCAAAATTTTCTCTTATGCAGATGACACGGCCTTGATTGTTAGCGGTAGTAATTGGACTGAAACACTGAACCATAGTGAAAAAGCCTTTTCCATTATTATGAGCTGGTTGTCATGTAACATCTTAACCCTCAACTTAGAGAAAACACAATTTATGACTTTCGGCCACTATCGCTATTTGCCCTCTAAATCTTTCTGCATTTCTGCCCATGTGTGTCCCTATGAATTACGTAACATCTGTAATTGCTCCAAAATAACCAGATCTGGTTCTATAAAATATCTTGGCGTCCTCATCGATGAAAACCTTTCCTGGAAGAATCACATACGAGCTTTGACTTCACGTATACGAAAACATGCATACATCTTCAAACAACTTAGATATAGCGCTAGCCCACAAACACTAAGCATGGTTTNAAAAGAAATAAAAATTAGGTACCAAATTTTTATTTCTTTTTTTTTTTATTATTGTTCCCTTATATGTATAGTTATTTTATTTTGTTTTATTATTTAAATTTAAATTTGGTATAACGAATGTAACGGTGTTTTGTGAGGTGGGGGATAATAGCTGCGACACAGTATTGTACTACTGCAGCTGTTATCGTTAAAAAATGTTATTGTTATACAAAAAATTGAAATAAATAAACATTATTATTATTATTATTAATTTCAATGTTCTCCTATTCCTTAAGATTTACTTGGATGTTATTTTTTCTACGATGTGTTTAGGTGATTTTGTTTTATCATTTGTATTGACGGAATATCTTTTTATAAAATCAATAGTAATAGGTGTATGATTAAATATTTTTATGTTAACATGTGGAATTGAACCTGTAACATTTACTTTTTCAAATAGTGGTAGGTACAGTTTCACAAAACATAATTTAATTGGACTGTTTTCATAATTAGCCTATAAGTAGCATTAAATTAGTATAAATATAATTTTAAAACAATTTCCTTGATTTGTTTGGTACTTAACCAAACAGGAAATATAACAGCATGAATATAAACTCATAGAAGCGTGTGAAAAAAATATTCACTGAGAGATCGCAAGTAATCTGTCTCACGCACGTCAGATTTTATCGATATCCGCCTACCAGTCAGTCCACATGACTTATGACGATTTCAATCTACTGCTACAGTAAACTTGGAAAGAACTCTACGATAGTAATAGGCTTTGAGTTTAACATGTTAATAAGAATGTGTTTGAAATATTTTACCATTTTGAATAGATAAAAAAAAATATCACCTACATTATGCACCTATATTAGGTACGTAGGTTTTCAGTAAACTGTTCTAAATACACATAAATTGTAATAAGTAATAACATTATCAGCTTCATGCTGTATCCCGCACACAGAAGGGTAGACAGAGGGAACCTAGTGTTAAGATACTCCCTCTCTCCTTCCCCACTTTCTGCCGAATTATGGAGGCATTGCGTGTTGAGTGGCAGGGCTCAACGCCGCGCTTAGCCTCGACACCAGAGCGAAGAAATGGAAATATAAATTTAAACAAATATTTTATCTCCTCGAGTGGGGATCGAACCCACAACCAGTCGATGTTACAGTCACACTTCGTGCCGCTGCGCCACGACTGGCCTCAACATTATCATTTATACTATTATATATATATTTTAATATATTTATTACCAACAGAAAATCTATTAACAACGAGACATTAAACTAGGAGTCGACAATGATTAAGCGGATGGCTTTGAAATCAACAATCGCAGCGTACATCGAGCGGCACAGATCGCCTATCCCGCATGCACCGGTTACCGCCACGCGGCTGTACATACTATATTATATTCTATATTCCTACTTTACGTGCCTATCGCTCTCACTCTTGAAATTTTGAATGCAAAATCATCATTGTCTAGTAGCGACTAGACAATGATGATGAGAGCAGCGGCTCTCGCGAACTCGTATTATCTAATACATTTCCAACAATGGAGCGGCGCAACGCTTCCGTCGTCGTCCGTTCCGCTCTCGTGAGTTGGACAAATGGTGCATTCGAAATCGACAACACTTTTTCCACTTTTTCCTCGTTCCAAAATTGTAACACGATTATTAACTAGTGAAAATTCGACGCTCGTTTGGTTATTTGCCATCGATTATAGTTAATCTCGTAGTGACATTTCACGGTCACTCAGCGACTACATTAGAGAGGCGTAAATTCGCTATGCAGATAGATACCAGCGTTCGCACGGCAATCGGGAGCGCGACGAGGTAACTGGAGCGACTAATACTAATACTAATTCGGTGGACAAGTCTTTGAAATGCGCCAAAGTATCACTATTGTAAGTGATTGTTCTGCACGTACTGTATCTTTCCTAGTTTGTATGGAATTTAACCTTGACAATTGTTCAATACCTTGAAATCTGTATGAGGCTAACGAAAATACGTGGCGCAGCGTGTGTTCCGAGTAATCACTTCTTTTGTAGCTTTATTTATGTTTGAACAGGTGATGTAAAATTTAAAACTAAGAGTGGTTCTCGGTAGAAAACACAGTAGTGCCTATAATTTTTATGTAATTACTTTTGTTTTTTATTCCTAAAAATTATACTGCACAATTTCCATAGCAGCGTTTTTAGCGTCGCTGCAGATTTGCACAGTTGTTAGAAATACAGGTCGATTTTACTTACCGCTACACTTTCGTTCGCGATATGCAAAACAGAGCGTGAGCGTGCTTGGCGTCCGTGACATACCGTCTCTAATAAAATTGGTTTTGAAGAACAGCGCGACTGCATTTCTGTCTGATTACTGGCGTTATTACCAGCGTTATTAGAAACGACGGTAATAACCTCGTGCGCCGTTCTGCAGCTTTCACCTACATTTGCCAGAATCACTATTACTGAATGTATCTCTTGTGTCTCGTCGGGTGCCTGGTGTGTGGGAAACGGGCGTTCCTACGTTTTTTAATTGCCTCGCGTCAGCTCCGCGGTGTGTTATTATTGCGGGTCTGACGCTCCGCGGGCCACAGAAGTAAGGCGCCTAGCTGTCTCCGGCCAATTTCATTGTTAATTAGACTCCAACCGCCGTCTGGCCGGTGACTGCCGTCGTGCGTGCGCTGCTAGCTGCTGCCACATCTCGTTTACTCTTTGTTGGGTGTTAGTTATATTTGAACTCACAGCTGTCGCCGTCCGTTGACTTGGGATCGGACTTTTGTTTTTATACGCTCCGAGGGTATTTTGTTGCGATTGCGATTCGAATCCGTTTTATTAAATTTTCTGCTCTCTTTGGACAGATGAGTGCTCGTTTACTTTATTATATATATTATCATTATTGTATTTAGATATATATATATATATATATATATATATATATATATATATATTATGTTGTGCTCAATTGTTGTACAGTAGTAATAGTATTTTTTGTTACAAATAGATAAGTCACCAAAAAATTTTGGTCTCATACCGTATTATTGCTCATTCCCCAAGTACCAAGATGGAGATGGAACCTTAGACTTACTAAGTCCGTCGAAGTTTAGTTAGATTTAGTTAAGTTCATATTCTAAATTTTCTTTTATTTTTATTTATAACTGTATAACAATATTGAATATTAAATATTTTATGAAGGTATCTATTAGAAAAACAAACGCAGCGATGAAATCGATAGGTTACAGGCATCAAAGTGTCAATAAATTTCAAGTAAGTTGATACGTCGCGTCGTGTGACATAATTATCAGATTTATATTAATAAAATTGAAAATTATTTTTTCTTATACAGATAAAAATAAATATTAACAATTTTTTTTTTCATTTCGCAATAAATAACGGCAAAATGTGGCTTTCAATACAATTTCCTGATGCGATTGTGTCTAATACCTATATAATTGCCATTTAGGTATTAAATTTACTTCTCAGTCATACTTACTTATTATAAAAGTAATACATTTCATAGAAATAAATTATATCCCAGTAAAACTATTAAAACGTAATTTATTATCTATTACTATACCTACATTGAGGCCAGTCGTGGTGCAGAGGCACAAAGTGTGACTGTAAACGCGATTGGTTATGGATTCCGTCCCTACTCGAGAAAAAGAAATATTTAATTAAAATTTATATTTCCATTTCTTCGTTCTGGGGTCGAGGAAAAAGTTGCGCCACTCAATACGCAATGCCTCCAAAACTCGACGGAAAGTGAATAAGCTTCACGCTGTATCTCGCAAACAGCAGGGTAGGCAGAGGGAACCTAGTCTTAACACACTCCGTACCCCACATTTGGCCTAATTTATCGAGGCATGCCGTGTTGAGTGGAAGAACTCAACGTAGCGCTTTTTGCCTTGGCACCAGAGTGAAGAAATGAAAATATTAAAAATTATTAATTCATTCTCCCGAGTGGGAATCGAACCCACGACCGCCGCTTTACTATCATACGCTTGTCCCTGCGCCACGGCGGCCTCACATTACTTTATTATATATTTTATATATATATATATATAAGGTATTCATCGTACCAACTGATTGACTTTACGGTAAATATTGAAATTAATTAAATATTATTAAAATTATACCAGCTAACTCACAATAGACAATAATAATTATATTAAACATCGATTCGTGAGATAAAACAAAAACATTATAACATACATCCACACGTACGTGTGGGGCACGATTTAAGTAACGTTAATTTTATAATCCTCACCACAACTAACTATAGTAATCGGAAGGATAATTAATTCTTCTCACAACATAGCAAAGTTGAGTGAGTCATCACTAATTGTATGGTGATCAAGTCGATGAGAGTGTAATCTCACTAAGATTTATGATACATAAATGATTATAGTGATTGCTCGTCGCCGAAATGTAGAGGTTGTTACTCGCAAGTCCGCGTTGTTGCCAAGCACCTGGTGGGGTGAATCGTTTGGTGATATGTTGTTTTGAACTGTATTCGAAATTAAGAATTGTAACCGCGATTGTAGTGGGTTTGATTTCATCTCAGAGAAATTCATTATTTTCGTTTTACCGTTTTCAATGGATAAAGTTTACATAGTGCTGAGTTACGCCACTCAACACGCAAAATGTTTCAACTTCAGGGGGAAAGTGGAGTGTCTTAACACATATTTTTTTGCCTTATGCTATATGTATACGCGACAGCGTGAAGTTAAATTAAAAAAAATACTAATAAAATCATCACAAATCAAATCAGTTATTTTTAAGAATAAATTATCTAATAAGAATCTGTCAAGCGTTTCTTTACACTTCAGATTCGAAACTCAATAATCGCGCTCGTATCATTTTCATATTACGTATTCATTACATTTCAATTTACTTATATAAAGATATTACGCTGTAGTTATTGGCTAGAAGCTTAAAGATAACCAGCTCCTATCTACGGCATTGCCTTCGTAGATATATGGAAATAACTAAGAGTTCACTTCACGTAGCTTCACGCTGTATCCCTAGCGGAGTATCCAGAGAGAACGGACCGCCAAACTCTACTATGGGACTAAGAATTTACTAAGAATTGTTTACGACATATTTTAGAGTAACTTTGGTTGATTGGCTTATTCTAAAATTTAAAAAAAATTACGATCTATATATAGTCCATAGCTCACCTCGATAAGTGGACTGCCCAATACAAAAATAATATTCGTTCCAGCAATTCGTGAGATAAGCGCGCTCAACATGACAAACAAGATCAGTTACAATATTAACTATAAATATATTTGCCTGGATGTTATTATTACTCACTAACAACAAATTGAGGCAGTCGCGGCGCAGTGGCACAGTGGCATAAACGCGAAGGTTGTAGATTTTATCTCCACTCGTGGAAATAAATTATTATTTATTAATGATTTCTTTTCTTCGCTCGGGTGCCTAGGCAAAGCGCGGCGTTAAGTTCCGCCACTCAACGTGCAATGCCTCGAAAATTCAGCGGAAAATGAGGAACAGAGTGTCTCAACACCAGGTTCCCTATGCTACATGCGAGATACAGCGTGCAGCAGAAAAAAAATTAACAAATCCTCTGCGGTTTAACACGAATAATTTTTATCTAATCAAAACGTTTACTTTGGGTACGTCTCATTTTTTGCTCGTCGCGTTCAAATCTTAAACACATACACCGTTTCTGTTCGTAACAGGACTCGTTTAATGATATGCTTTCGGATAGCCTTCCAATTCGAATTAACTATCTTGTACGTCAATTTTTTTTTTGCCACAATCAATCTTTCGCACGTTTTGTTCTTAGGTTTTTTTTTCTGGTTCCCTCCAAATGGACGCCGGTGCGTTGACATCTTCATCTTCGTGTGAATAGCCGTCATGAACGCCCAGTATTAATGGTGCAAAAAAGTTGGTGGCAAGTCGTCTTGTCGATAAATTTTGAAGTAAATTGAGATGTGTCCGACGTGGTTCTCGTTTTATTGTGTTTCTCGTTTTGGGACTTCCATTGTTTTAAAAATAACCTCGCCTTAAAGTTATTTAATTATATGTTTTATACACTAATTGTATACTGAATCTCATTTGATTACTTCTTAATAACTTTATTCACATAATATTTTTTAATTTGGCTTTTGTGAGTAAATTGGTCAGCGATGGTTGGTGGGTTCTATCTTCCCTCAGTGAGGTCGTCTGGTAGGTAAACGCAGCGTTGAGTTTCGCCACTCAACACGCAAGGTCTCGAAAATGAGACGGAAATTAAGGAAGTCTACACTAACATTGTCGACCATTTGATATTAACATTTAAATATAACTTATTACTTTTCTCTTATTATTAGAGTTAAAATATTTATAGGTAATTTAATATATATTACCAACTAAACTCACGAATGCAATCGTCTCAAGATCAAAGAGATCTATCTAATCGCATTAAGGATGGATCTGAAGATGGCATTTGAAGTATTTCTCAATCTGTTAGCTTTCTTAACATGTGGTACTAATGTTGAGGTGTTTATTTTATTTATACATGAGTCGCCTCCATCTCTGTTCTCTCTGTTCGGGTGTAATAGGATACGATGTTTTACCTCTTCCTTTGTGGATTTGAAATGTGTTTTTAGTTAACAAGATTTGAAAATATTGTTATATAAAAATAATAAAGAAAAGTAGAGCTGTGCAGAGCACTGAAGTATTTTTTTTGCCTGGAACCTGGAAGCCCAGTGTCAGGACTGTCCATTCCCATTAAGACACTCTAATTCCACTTTTTAATGCGCCGACTCACGCTTTGCCTTGTTACCAGATTGAGAAGAAAAGATATTAAAATATTATTCATTTCCTCCACTAGGAATCAAACACACACACACTTTTAAAGTCGCACGTTAATGCCCCTGCGCCACGATGGCCTCAAAATATTTTTTAATAATATTAAAAGGTTCTTTTACTGTGTTCAGTTATATTAAAAATATTAATCAACCACTAATCATACTTATAACCAAGTACTAAATCCAAAATATGTGCGTACATTAATTATCATTATAGACCGAGAATCCCTTGTGAGTCTATATACTATTCACACGCCTCTTAATTAAATGAAAACATCAACTTCACGTTGTTCCCCGTATATTGCAGAGGGAACCTAGTGTTAAGAAAGTATTAATTAATAATAATTAATTCTCCCAAGTGGTGGTCGAACCCACAATCGTCGCGTTACAGTCCTTGTTCCTGCGCCACGACAGCCTCCAATTAAATAAAAAGTTTTTGTTTACATCGCTAATAAAACATATAGATACGCCTCGATGTCAACGTACTGGATCGAACGTCGATGTGTCGATCAGCATTCCCTCGCTCGTCCGCTGGATGGCAATCATGCCGACGCGACGTCTTTACTGCCTGTCGCTCCTGCCAAAACCTCGTAACCTATACGTGTGTATTTCAACTGTTTTTGATCAGACGACTCTTGTCATTTCTCTGTACGAAATTTGATGAAAAATATAGAATTATAGGTAGGTAGTAGGTAGGCTCCACTTTGGAGGTGTGTTTATATTTTATAATTTTTTGTTTAGTCGGTCTCATTTAACACGCAATTGAACTAATATCTATAGATGAAAATTTGAATGGAGTGTCATTACCATTTTTTTTTCTCTAACTGTTCGTTTAAAGTCATTTACTTTACGTAAAAATAAAATATATAGATATACATAAATGTTTAGATATTCATTGAAATTTCGCTTAATTGCATACTCTATATTATATTATAAACATAGATACCAACTCACGACTCACGAACTTATATGTAGTTCTTGGAACAGCACAGCCAAAGATAACATTTAAATAGGGTATGGCTCGTCCGAAAGCCCGGAGTTAAGGAACTGTGTACAGTTACGAAATTTACGAGCGCCGCCGAATGCCGGAGCAGCCAAAAACCTAAAATGGAATTCTCCACTTTATTGTTCAATGGAAAGACTTTTAAAACTGAACTCATACACCCGAAATGAGAACGTTTTATTTATTTAATCTTCTCCATGTTATTAACTTCGGTTTCGGGAACAACGTGGATCTTTTTATCACTATAATTTTAAATTTTTAAATCAGCAGTGAAATATACTGCGTATATCTGTCCAGAAGAAAGTTATATGCCTTTGTCGTGTAGCGCGGCATGGTTCGCCACTTACGCACAATCTAAACAGGACAAAGTAATAATATTGTGGCAATAATGATGTCACACGTCCAATATACTTTGTCTACAAAGATAAAATTCGGTTATTCACCTTGCCTCTCTTCGTGCCAGTTGGGGCATCGCATGACAGAATACAATGTGAGTATTCATTGGTGACTGTTCGAAAGTACGAGCGGTACGAGTCGGGTTCACGGCCCCTGCCTTTGTTGACGTGCTGTGATAGATTTATGGGTTGAATCTTGATAGAAATGTGACGGAAGTAGGTACTCTAGGGACTTTGCATATGTGGTAAAATTCCTTTGATTTTTTTGATTCGTATATTCGTTTTTTTTATATTAATAATAAGACCTATTCCTTGTATATTTTATCATTTCTCCATTTATTAATAATACAGACAATTTGATAATAATAATATTATTATTAATCGATGTAAAATATAGTCGATGTATTTACATACATCCCTTTTATATATTATATAGCCATCATTTTACAAATCTTTAACCATTACGTTTCGTGAAGTCGGCACCATATAATTTATGCGTTTCATTTTTATCCAGGAAACCCGCATTTACTTTTTACATAGCTATTATAAAATAATTTGCAAAAGAGCACTGGCGTGTAATTTTTGAAAAAACATCCAACTTTAAATCGTTACTAAAGTGTAATGGAACGGGATGCAGCTGTTATCCTGCCCGTACAAGGCTCGGTGAGTTATACGGATCAGTTATACAATTAAATGTAGTTAAAACATTATACAAGACTTATAATTGTACACTACCGGCGTTAACTGTGGCCTCGAGGCGCTATGGAGCACTGTTCTCACAAATGTTCTTACGTCTACCCTTGGGTATATAACGTAAATACTAAATATTGCCTGCGGCGTCGCTTTAATCATATTTTTTTCTTCTCAGTAAGAAAATTAAGGTCACTTATTTGCTAAGCAATATTCGTCCATTTTAACTAATTCATTAAGGTCTCTTTTAAAAATTATAAAATTATTAATAGCGAATATATTTCTTCATTATTAAAACACATCGTCAAAATATTTTATCAGCAGGTGCAAATGAAGTACCTGCATGATTAATTCTTGCAACACAAGTACACAACTCTAAGTTAATAAGTTACCATATCGATATCCACCTACACTTCACATTAAATTCGATGTTTAAGAAGATAAAATAATTCTTCCAATTTGCAATCAACTCGATTGTAATACTAACGAGCCGCGTCCCAAAAAGTCGGTTGCAACCTATGCCATAAGATTTGGTTACTGATATTCTATTCGTGCAAGCGTACTTGCTCAAAACAATGTTACAACATTCATTGATTTTAGTTCAATAACTAAACTGTTATCTGGAATATTCTATTAGAAATGTAAAAAATAAACATGTTATTATAATACTTCTTTTATTACTTTTCTACTAAAAACTTGAATGTAAACAAGAAAATAGAATAATATTCATTTTTCTTGTTCATTATATGATGTTCAAGTGCTATTATGTAAATGCTAAAGGAATAGTAAGTACTTGGTAAATTATATCTTGCCTTTTTTTACAATATCAATATTTTGTCGTATAATATAGTTTTTACTATTATATTTCGATTTCAAATGTCAAAGGAAGAAGAATATACATAATTTACCATATTTTGTATTTTCTTTGGTCTTTCATGTTGAGGGAAACTGACGTCATTGTTTGTCCTACCGCTAGTGGAAACGAAATCATACAACCAACTGTCATATCCAACACCATCGGTTATATATTTTTTTCCAGTATCGAGTCATTTTCGATCACTTTCTATCGAGTTACTTTTATCGATTTTTTGATGAGTTACACGAATATAATAATGTGTACGATTAATACTTATAATCGATTCATATCTACCAATGATAATATATAAATCGATGAACCACATAGAGGTGTGTGTTCCAACGTCCTCGCACCTCGTACCTGCACATTTATTATAACTGACACGCCATTATACCTAGTTGTTATTTCAATCGACAATACTTCGTTTAAGTATATTTATTTAGTTTTTTTGCTGCCCTCCTTTGACCAGTCACATTTTTTGCTCATTTTAACATGGGTTAGATTGTGCTCACCAATCGCTGTGTCCTTCATAAGTTATCAGATACGACTCGAGAGCTCGTTGTAAGGTTAATGATTTCCAACTACTTAACGCCTATCATTAATTAGGGATGCCTTTGATTAATTTAGATCATATTTATCTGTCAAAAAAAATCAGCTTTAAGCTTTGCCCCGAATATACTGCTGTATGCGTAGTAGGCAGGTATTATTAGCTAGTATTAGCTTACTGCGCTGGCCGTATTGAGAGGCGGAGCTCAACGCTGTACTCTGTCCCCAAAAATAGTTTGTTAAATTATTTCGAATATTAATGTGAATACACGCTTTAGATATTCCATTAAGGTCGTGTTTTTCAATTTCGTAGAAGGCTGCTGTCTACTAGAGAAATGTTTGTACACGACATTCACATGGATATGTTATTTTATTTTTGCTTAATGCTTTTTAGTGCCAGTAAGTTAGTGTGAAGTTTGTATGTCTTTAAAATTTTATATTGTACTTATAACTTATAAGTATATGTTGTTGCCACAAGTTCAGTCAGTAAAGTTTCTCATAGTTATGTGTCGAATTTTAAAAAGTCGAGTCTATTTCAAGAATCTTTTTTCACATAGGAAGTCCTAAAACTCGCCGCGCCTCGAATAGCAATAAGCTTATGGCACGTTTTTATAAACGGATATCTAACTTTGTTACGTTGGATTTGAATTCACAGCCTTTTAGTGAATTGTAAATTTTGTGTATAATCAAAATATATATATTTTTTATTTTTGTTGCGTTGATGTTGAAGTAACACGTGGTTATCACTATATGCCCATTATTTATTGATAAAAAGTAGTTAGTATAATTTGTTACTAAAAACTGTTTATATTTAATTTTCATTTACATATTATTATTATTATTTTTACTGTTAAGTTAAAATAATAAAATTGCCATCGTGACGAGGTGGTCATTTACTAGTTTTGGTAGACTAAACAATAGCTTTATTTTCATTTGGGGATTCAGAAATGCCTGTAAAAATCCATATGTAACTATTTTGAATTTGATTTTGAGGCTTAACGCAGTTGTAGGAATCCACCACTCACGCGTCTTAACAATAAGTTTTCACGTCTACTCTACTATGTGCGGGATACAGCGAGAAACTAAAACAATTATTAAAGTAATTAATTTTCTTTTTTAGTTTTAATTTGCAAACACCATTTTAACAACTTAAAAGTATAGTACAGGCTACAATGATTAAAATTAGTCAACTATTTGACTAATTTTGATCATTGTAGCCTGTACTTTCAAGTTTCAAGTTTCACAGTAGCCACAAATGCAGTATCGATTACACAACAAATAATAGTTAACACCGCAACCAAACAGCCCCAATTGACGCCGGCTCAGAGGACTTTGCAGTCTCCGCACGATTCTCACTTTCACTGTCTAACCATCAATCTCGACTGTCACGCCTAAGGAAATACATTAAGATACATTAGAGCTGGTGTGTGTGAGTGTGTGTTTGTGTGTGAGTATGTGTGTGTGTGTTTTTTTTTTGTTTACGTAAAAATATCTCCAGATTTACGTCGACGGGAGGGAAGTCATTGACTTTGCGTCCGTCTTGATTAAACATGTCTTTTTTGTGTGGTAGTTTGGTCCCGCGGTGATTAGTGTGATGTTAGATGTTCTTTATTTGTTCTTTTTTTGAATTGATTTGATACATTTCAGAATTTTAAAGCTTCGGGGTCGATTCCCGCTTCAAGAAATTAAATATTATATCTACACGAATATGTGCGTATAGAAAACACGATGATTGTACCCTCTGACCATTCTTCTTTGCAGCAAAATGCTTGAGGCAATTTTGGAAGATAGAACCTAATTTATTTGCGACTTTTGAGGATGCTCAAAAGTACAATATTTTTTAAATTGATGGGTTAAATTAATTCAAATTAAGGTAAAAGCCCGGCGTTGCGTTCCGCTACTTAGAACGCCATGCCTCTAAAAATTGAGAGGAAAATGGGGATCGGAGTATCTTATCATTATGTTGCCTCTGCCTATCCTGCTGTGTGGGGGATACGGCGTGAAACTGATATAATATTAAGTACATAGAAATGACGATGAAAAACAAGTTGTATAATGTATAATATCATTTATAACCTTTCTTGTACAATAACAAATAGCTATATCGTTATCGCACCAATCGATGTCTAGTCGAGTTTTACAAGATTATTATAATCATATTTACGGCCTTTCAATTTGCACCTTATATGTATAAGATTTTTTTTTGCTTCACGCTGTATCCCTCAAGTCGCAGGGACAGAGTGCACATGGGAACTTAGTGTTACAACACTTTGTTCCCATTCAGACACTTCTTTTCTCCACTTTCCGCAGAATTCCGGAGGTATTGCGTGTTGAGTGGCGGAATTTAACACCGCGCTTTGCCTCCGTATCGTTACTCTATGTATTCTATGACAGAGCAAGCGGGGACATTGTTCAGTGAGATGTCACTTTGTCTCCAATAACTATTGATTTAAACATTTTTTAAAGTTCTATTCACACTTTAAAATAAAGAGTTTTAAAAAATATGTCAATTTAGTTTAATTTATTCTTTTTAATTACGTAATGAATCCAAATCTGCCCATAACCTGTTTATATATAAATGTTTTTGTAACCCTACCAAAGTACTCCATTCTAAAATAATAAAAAAAATTTAAAATTAAATTAGCTTCACGCTGTTTCCCGCACACAGCAGGGTAGCCAGAGGGAACCTAGTGTTAAGACACTCCGTTCCCCACTTTCTGCCGAATTCTGGAGGCATTGCGTGTTGAGTGGGAGAACTCAACACCGCGCTTTGCCTCGACACCAGAGCGAAGAAATGGAAATATAAATTTAAGTAAATATTTCATCTCCTCAAGTGGGGATCGAACCCACAACCAGTCGGTTTTGCAGTCACACCTCGTGCCGCTGCGCCACGACCGGCCTCTAAAATAATAGTTTTCAAATTTTTATATGTTAGCGCACGTATCAGATTTACAACGAACTCATCATAACTCTCAAGAACAACTAGAGACGGCCAACTAAAATAATTTCGAAATAAAATATTTTATTATCTTTACTCAAAGTTGTTCGAGACGGTTTTATTGGATCTTCGAAATACATAAAAAGTGAACAACTTTTTTGTACACTCGTTCTGGTAATAGATTTCACAAATCTGAACTAGTCTATAAAATGAATAGTAACATATACAATTGAGATCAATTTTTAAATTTACTTTATTTTTAGACTAGGCTGACTACTTTTGTATTAATAAGATAAGAAAAATTATAGCATAATGTATACTTATAATAAAATTGTAGCTGATCGCTTTCTGTACTTGGAAGATATATAAAAAAATCTATTGTTGGGAACGTCTATCAATATTTTAGAACTCTAAATGCTTATTTTTAATATTTTTGTCTGCGCGCCTGTGCACGCTAATCTCAGAAACGGCTTAGTTGCGTTAAGTGCAGTTTTCACTATTATAATGGGCAATTTTCTTTTTACCTGTAATGTTTGTTTTGTTTCATGCGGTTTATAAATAGTAAATAGTTTATCTATGTGAAGTATTTTGTTTGACAAAATTGCTACAAATTAACTTTTTTATTGTAATGGCTGAAGCTTTAATTTTCAAAGTGTAGATAAATATTGTCTTTAATATGGTAATATTATAAAAACACGAAAGTAATTGTGATTAATAAATGAATAATATAGTTCAAGCTGGCAAAGCCGCAAGTGTCGGTATCTAGTATAGTATAAATTTGAGGCCGTCGTGTAAATAATGACCGTAAAAAGTTTCATATTTTACTTACTATATTTTTGTATATCATATAATGATTGACAAGCAATTTCTTTTTTTTATAATTAACTACTACTACTAGTACTATTCCTCTACTATATTATAATAAATTAAATGCAAATGAATAATAAGTGTAATGTAAATTTAATTTCCATTTCATAATAAACCATAATTAGACATAAGATATAGCAGGAAACAATAAAAAAAAACAATTTCCTTTGTTTTCCCCTCAACATGCATACTAATCAACATATCATCTATTAGAGTACCCTAAATTTAATTCTTCACAATCATCATAAACAATAGGCAAACTTAAATCACATGGGCGTTGTTAAACCCAACCGCCTATATCTAATCGCTGTACACCAATTATTTTGTACGTAAGTTTGTATGTATGTTTGTGTGTATATGTATGTTTTACATCAAACGACACGAGATGAACAGATAAGTGAAATATAACATCCTCTACACTGATTTTTATATTGTTAAAAAAATACTGCTTCACGCTATACCCCGCACAAAGTAAGGTAGGCAGAGGTAACCTAGTGTTAAGACAGTCCGTTCCCCAACTATCCGAGGTGGCCGAATTATACGAGGCATTGCGTTTTGAGTGGCGGAAATCAATGACGGGATTTTGCCTTTGTGCCAGAGCGATGAAATGAAAGTATTAATAAATAATAATGCATTCCCTCGCATGGAGATCGAACCCACAACCGTCGCTTTACAGTCCCACCCTTGTGGCACTGGGCCACGAGGGCTTCTTGTATATTTTATAGTTCTAAATAATATATTCTATAGTTACTCATAATAAATTTTATGGTTTTAAACAAGTACAATCAAAAATTTCTACGGCCCACTAAGCGTTAATAGGAATTCACTATTTTCGCTAATGCATCAGTAGAGTCGCTCTGGACCTATTCGGCCCCAATCACTCTACTTTCTACTAATACTCTAATAGTAATGAAAATTGATTCATATACTTTTTTTGTTCCAAAATGAACCACTATTATAGAGTTTACTAAGTAAGTTTCCTATATTTATGTTAATGCACCTATTGTTACTTTGTATGATTGGTCTCCGAGAAAAGCAATGGAGGTCGAATTCGGTAATTTTCGGTGAAATGTAAAGATATTATGACAAGATTGTAACTTAAAAGTAAAATAAGTAAATAAAGTAAGTCGTAAATTGGAAAAATTTGTTAAAGACGTGAGTTGATGAAAAGATTCAAATTTGTCCTTTGGAATATATGTACAATATTTATTCTAAAATTATATAACTTTATAAATAAATATCGACTCACAATATATTTAAATATTGTTATTATCACTTGAAGCCATCGTGACGTAAGGGCGGTAGTAGGCTGGTAACGAGGCAAAGCGCGACGTTCCAATGTCTCGTGACTTCAACTAAAAGTGGGCAACGGAAGTATTCTAATGGAGAATAGAGTGCCCTAACACTAGATTCCCAGGTTCCCTCTGGCTTACCCTGATATGTGCGGGACACAGCGTAAAGCTAAAAAATCACATAAACGATAATTTCAAATAGATCTGATTATTGAATAAAGATGTTTAAAATATAAATCAATGTGAAGTAACATCGCTTTTCGATTTAGCCCTATTATGATATAACATAAATCTGTCTCTATAGTTTACGAGCATTACGACCGAGATGCATAAGTAAGAGGCAACTAATCTCTCGAGTAAACATATATTACTACTGTTTGTAGTTGGTTTTCTCGAAACTTGTTACTACTGTAGGTAAGCAGCTCAAGAGATAAGGAACATAATAAATTCTTGCGCTTTATGAAATGGACTCCTCTAAAATTGATACCTAAGTATTTAAAGTGAAGTACGCGCTGTTGGATGGTATTAAACGTGGCGTGCCCGATAGCCATCTGTGCGTCCGAGCAATTGCCTTGTTTGTCGTACAGCGCGACCCGAGACTATTACTTAGCTACGTTATCTACTACTACTACATAGGTGAAGGTAAATGAACAATACGCACCAAGAATTCAAACAATGGACACATACCTCCAATTTGTTGGTCAACATCATCGATAAATATTAACAAATATCTTCCTACCGTCTCATATCATCAAGCGTACGTCGATGTTTGTTATTATGTCAATTTCGGAAAATTTCGTACGTTCACGTCTCCTAATAATTCCACGTAGCAGTATGAATATGGCAGGTAATATAATTGTATGGACGTGCGTATCTCTGGAATGGCATGTCGTTTTCGACTTGATACGGTGTTCGTGGATAAACTCACTTAACCATTTGAGTCGTTTGATGAAAGATTACACTGTTTACCTGCGTACCTCACAAATCCTTCGCGAAAATGTACTAAATTATTATAACTTGTTTCTATCAATGCGCATATCTTTCATCTTTATTTAAACTCGAAAGCTTTTGCCGTAAAACATATTAATAGGTACCAACCAAGCCTTATTAAATTACGACAGATTTCCTACACAGCAAGGATTATAATCCTAGGCCTGTCAGGTAAATCGAAACTGTTTACTTCTAGTTCGTTCACCCTATCACCAAGGTCCGTTGGGCGATATTTCGCGTGCATTTCAACTCTCGCACGTACATTATGCACATTTTCAAGTACGATGCACTAAGTTGGAGGAATGGGTGCCACGTGATGGGAATACAAGAGCGTCTGTCTGTCGGTCAGATATTATCTGGCAATAAACCCTCGTTGATGCAGGCCACTCCCCCGTGAACGGATTGAATCCTCGCGTGCGCTCGTGGGCAATCAACACTGTATATGAGGAAATGTCGATCTTTAACCAGTTTCTAGAAGTGAGTATTAGTATGATAAACAGTTTTACGGATGATTTGGACATGTTTATTGGCTCTTCACTTTGATTATTTGCTTGTTTGTAGGTTTTTAATCTTGTCGTACGTTTAGTTACATACGTACATATTTTAGTGGGCAGTCATGCGGAGGGGTTCAAGTGATTGATAAACGCGGCAGGTTGTGAGTACGATTCCCACTTGAGGATATGAAATATTTAATGTTTTCGTTTACTCCGCATTAGTAATGAGGCAAAACGCAGCTTTGATTTTCGTCACGAAAGTAGGTACACACTCTCTTAACACTAGGTTCCAAATCCCGACCCTGCTATGCGCGGCATACAGCTGGAAGCTAAAAATTACACATACTATTACATATATGTATAGTTTATATAAACGGAAATGCTAAATGTAATTATATCCGATTGCGACGTCAATTTAGATTGTGTGTTTGCGATAGTTTTTTTGAACCAGAACTCTTGTCACGCGACATTTTCCGCGATGGCTGCGGCCATTGTAATTTTCCAAGTCATTAAATCATGTCAGAGTGGCCACGTGGGCATGCGCGCTTAGATTTTTTGTTCGGAAGCAACGAGCGAGCACGTCGTTCATCATAACACGTTTATTATCTGCGTGGCCTTGGCCGTGAACGGTCGCGCGGAGGACGCTATGTGTGTTTGTTTGTATGTATGTATGTATGTATGTATGTATGTATGTATGTATGAATAAGTACTTTCAAGATTAACATCCAATATTGATTCTTTTTTTTTAGGTACAAAAAATGTTATTTACGTAATTGGATTTTTGTTTATCTTATGATGTATTGATAAAATATAATATGTATAAAAAAACAATGTCATGCTTGGTCAAAATATTAGATTGATTTTACAGCGTCACACTGACACTGTATCCTGAACGTAGCAGGGTAGTCAGAGGGAACCCGAGAACCTAGTGTTAAGACACTCCGTTCCCCACTTACCGCCAAACTCTGGAGTTACTGCGCATTGTGTGGCGGAACTCAATGTCGTGCTTTGTGTTTTGACTCGGTACTGGAACGAGTAAATGAAAATATTAAATATTTGATTTCCTCAAGTGGGAATTGAATCCATAACCACCACCTAACAGTCACACGCGTTACGTCACGTCGTCCTCTATTGCTATAAATTACTCGTTAGTAACCAAATACCTGAACGTTTGTCTTCGATAGCCTTGGAACCTTTCAATATTACCCCCGCTGCGTCCAGCTAAGCGGATCGAGTCGTGTTCACCATCGAAAGTCACCCAAAGCTGTATAGCAATGTGGCCGTGACGTCACCGACATTGTAATTATAGTAAAAGTTCGTGGCGGTCGCACGCTCCGCCGACTTCGGAGAGTAATTACTGATGTACCTGTGAGTACGTATGATCGATTATGATGTTATCATTGCTGGCGAATATTTGATAGTGTTTTGTTTATTTTATTTTTTATTTATTTATTTATTTATTATATAGAAAACAACAGCATATTATTAATTACTAACAAACAAAAAATTGTATAAAAAAATAAAGCCAATTACAGTTTTCCACTTATAAGTGTTATCTAAGTACAGAGCTACACATCAATGAATATGATGTTATCAAAAAAAAAAAGACATATTTAAACCTTAAAAAAAAACAAAAAAGAATGACAAAACAATGCGAAGTATAAAAAGAGTAATAATACAAAAAAATAAGAGAAAAGAAAAAATGCCCCATATGTGTGCGTGTGTGCGTGTGTGTGGGTGCGTGTGTGCGCGTGTGTGGGTGTGTGGGTGTGTGTACATCTGTGTGTGTGTTTATGTGTGCAGGTGATTGTATTTAAATATAATATAACAATAATAGCAATTATGTAGATTGAAGCCGTTTAATTTGATTTCTAAAAGAATCTGCAGATAAATGGAAGAAATCAATATGAGAATACTTTTCATTGTATAATAATGGTACCCGAGAGAAAAAAGAGTTAGCTGCGTATTTTGTATGTGATGTAGGTACATGAAATATATTAGACTTGGTTATTCTAGTTCTTTTTATGGGTACGTTGAAATTTAGACATGAAAGCAATTCAGGTGAATCAATGCTGCCCGATACAAGATTATGAATTAGCATTAAGTCCAATAATTCACGACGATCCCTTAACGAAGCAATATGAAAGTGTTTACAGCTTTNGATATTTATCTTCACTTAGTAAAGGATCTGTTGAAACTGATATATTTAAGTTAGTATTAGCTATAACCAAATCTAAAATATTTCCACTAAAATTGGAATATTTATTGAATTGCAGGAGACCATGAAACTGTAATGCATTCACAAAAGTAACAGCAGTGTTTAAATTTTCATTGGTGCCTTCTTTTGCGCAAGTTGGCCCTCCTCGTGAATCCCATTGTATATTGGGCATGTTGAAGTCGCCCAATAATATTATATGATCATTAGGATGAGCTTGCATTATGGCATTCAAAGAGTCCAACACTAAAGCTAATCTATGAGAATGTTGCATGTCTCCAGGTACATAAGCTACACCTAAGTGTACAGCTCGTTGCTGAGTAATGCCAAAACCACGTGCACCTATTGTTATCCAAACTAATTCGACACCTACCCGTGAAAACTCGCTCCTCAGTTGTGCTTGGTACATCTGCTTAGCGTATATCATAACGCCACCACCTATACTTTTATCAGAAGATTTGGTGTCTCGATCATATCTAAAAATATCATAGCGAGCATCACTTACCTCACTGTCTAGGAAACTATTATTCAACCATGTCTCTGTTATAAATATTAAATCGAAATTATTAGACAATATACTTTGAAAAATATCATTAACTTTAGTACGGAGACCACGAACATTTTGGTAATATAATTTAATTGAATTAATCATTTATAATAATATTATTTAATAGTTTGCTTACATACTTTAAATATATATAGGGAATTATAGTGAAGGAAACATAGTTAATTTTATGAGATGGCAGATGTGTTTGATACTTTACCAGTAAGAAAATAATTGCTTTATTTAAAATTATATATAAGCTAGTAAGAAATGTATAAGTGTGCGAGTTGATGTAATAAGTGTGTGTGAGAGTGATGTATATTAAGGGTGCATTAAATGCTAATTTGTTTATATCATAAAAATAAAATAAAACTTTAAAAAATGTTTTTCTAAAATTAAAATATCGATATACATTTATCAAAAGAATAAAGTGACACAGATTAATTATATAAGCTTTCAAACTATTTTTAATAAATCCTTTTCTGAATTTATAACGATTGCATGGGTTACCTCGTTTTTTCGCACAAAGATGGAACAGTTTTTTGACCATACAAATTTATAAGCTTTTTCAGTTGCGAGTTGTTCACTTTTTTTCAACAAATACCTGTTCTGTGGCGTGAGATGGTCATTTACAAAAATTCTATTTATCCTCCTTGATATATCTATGTCTTGAGACGTGATACCTCTAGTTTTTTTCAAGCCGGATATGATGCTATCCTTGAGGAGTCTATTTTTAAGTTTACAAACAATAACTCGTGGCCTATCCTTGATATTTTGTCTTGGTGTGATTCTGTTCGTAAATTCAATATCATGATGGTGCAGAGACACACCAGCGTGCTTAGCAATTTTAATAATAATGCCAGGTATGTCTTCATTGTTCAATTCTGGAACACCTATTATTTCTATATTCTGCTGTCTTACCCATTGCTGCTGTTTTGAAAATTGACAAGTGAGTTCGCTTACACTCTCCTCCAATTTACTAACTTGTGTTTTGAGATTATTATGCTCCGCAATCAATTTTTCATGCTCACTTTGTAATGTATTATGAGAAGTTGCCAAATTCAATAGTTCCGAGGATAATGTAGTTAAATTATTTTTAATTTCCATTAGTACAGTTTGCTTTAATTCCGCTATGATATTGTTTTTAAAATCTGTCAATTTTTTATCCAAAATATTTTCCAAATTTTCTATTTGTATTTCAGTGCAGTTTTTGTTTGTGTATTCAGCAGACGGGGATGTTTTTTGTGCGCAGTTAGGACAAATGTAGGATTCCTTATACTTCACTGACATCTTTTTAAAGTTAGCATCACTTATTCTTAAACATGCGTAATGAAATTTTTCCGTACAGGAAGAACAGCATATTTCTTCTTTTTTTAAAATACTTGATGATCATGCACTGCATTTGTAAGACATTATTGATAAATTGTATTTTAATAATTTAATAACCTATATTTATTACATAAAAGCAACTGAGGGTAACTTAAGCTGTACAGTCCACAAGACGCAGATACTAAAATGTCTCGTATCTCTATTGCAAGAAAGTCCAAAACGCCGTGCAGATCGCAGCACTGACGCGTTTTAATCGAACAATGTCTGTAGTTACACTTTTCTTCAAACTATTTATTCTTCTGATATGATATTATTTATTCACTAGATAGTTTCAAAAATCACTTCAATGATTGGAAATCAAGTTTATTTATTCACTAGTATTGTTCAATGGTTTACATAACTTTAAATAACACATAATTTTAAATTTATAAGAGGAACGCTTAACAGTGTGTGTAGCTCGTATACGCGCTCGCGACAGCTATCAACGTCTTCGACGTTAGTTAGTGTTGAGCCGACTAAAAAACTTCGTCCGATGTTCAAGGGTGTGTCCAAGGATGTTCCCCTGGAGGATTTGACTTCAATGATAGTTCAACAGAATCCCACCATAAATCAAATAATAAAAGAACCCGACGATTTTAATCTTAGATTCCGCCGTAATAATAATAAAAACCTAAACCTGTACAATGCTGTCTTCATAGTCGCTCCGGCGGTGTGGCACGAAGCAATACATCTGGGGCGTCTTAATGTTCACCATCAGCAGGTCTATGTGGAGGACTTCTCACCGTTCATCCAATGTTACAAGTGTCTGCAATTCGGTCACATCAGTAAAAACTGTGAGTCCGATTGTAGACCTTGTTCACATTGTTCAGACAAACCACCAGTTATCAAACTGACCGCACGCCAAAAATGACATCACTCCCACTTGCACTACAATTGCATCAAATATAATAGTAAAACAAATAGTACCATCAATGTAAATCATTCTGCCGTATCATCCAGTTATCCCACTGTCCAGTATCTGCAAAACCAAATACAATCCTAAATAAATTGATTATGGCTTTCCGAACTGTCATGAATCGTCTTTTAAAATATAGTATATTCTAATTGCTGTAAAATATGTAGTTTTCAAAATATGTTGTATAAAAATGTGTCTTATAAATATTGTTTTCTTAAAATTTATCGCTTTTCGTCACTTAAAAAATATGTTGTAATATAAATTGTCTTTTTTCAAATTGTGTCTAATCTTTATGTTTGTTATATAATTGAAAATATTTTGTTAAATAATTTGTATTTGTTCTAAAGAAAAGTCTAAAAAGTAAATAATGTTATAAAAGTAAGTAAGTCCAACATGTCTGCATGACCGACCCCGGCCGCCCGTATACATTAGCGAGGACTGCGGTTGGAAGTGCAGATGGGAAACAGTCATAAAAATAAAGTAATGGGCTTCAACACCCAAAAAAACAAAAAAAACAACGACTGGCGGATGTCATCAGGCCCGTACGTACGCACGTACCTAACTATTTATAATACCTAATTACCTATCAACTACACTGATATTACGAAATGAGTTAATCTCAGTAACTATACTTTTTAAATTAAATCATATCAACTTACGACAGTTAAATTAAATTAATTATAAAAGATATCTCCTGTAATATCAGAAACAAATAAAAACACAAAAGGAACACGGAACAGTAATTTGTAGTGTTAGCGTCGTTCAAAATTAAATAGGTGTTTGGGCCGAAATAGCTTAAAACTCAAAATTTTACATGTTGGTATTATTGGAACGGCTAAAGAACAGAGAACGTCAGTGGACAAACTGAACAGTTGTGTAATGATTTTATGTTTATTAGTTTTAATATTCGCAATAAATTATTATAAAAATGTAAATCAACCTCTTTGTTTAATAAAAAGATGTTTAAAAATAACTAATATAGAACTGTCATCTGAGAACATTAATAAAATGACGCCTTATGTAGTCGGAAAATTATAATAACTATATAATAATATTATATAATAATTAGATACACTTTTANATTTACTTAAATTTATATTTCCATTTCTTCGCTCTGGTGTCGAGGCTAAGCGCGGCGTTGAGTTCTGCCATTCAACACGCAATGCCTCTAGAATTCGGCAGAAAGTGGGGAACAGAGTGTCTTAACACTAGGTTCCCTCTGTCTACCCTGCTGTGTGCGGGATACAGCGTGAAGCTCATTTTGATTTGATTTTTATTTTCAGTATATAAATATAAGTAACTTTCAATACTTTGGCTGCTATTAAAACTCGAGTATCATATTGATTGTTACTGGTTGTTCCGACTCTTAACTCGTAGTCTATTAAGGTCAATTACACATAGCATTCCTTTAAACCGCCTTCAATTACTTTACGTTAACGTTATTGGAATATTGAATTCTTAGTTAAATTGTAGGAAGCGATCGAATGTTATTCTGTTATCTTTTAAGATTTTTATCTTTGTTGATGTTACCTTTTAAGATTTTTATTTTTTCTAATGATTTCAGTTTTGATTTAATTTAAAATATAAAATTAGCTTCACGCTGTATCCCGCATACAGCAGGGTAGACAGAGGAAACCTAGTGTTAAGACACTCCGTTTCCCACTTTCTGCCGAATTCTGAAGACATTGCGTGTTGAGTGGCAGAACTCAACGCCGCGCTTTACCTAGACACCAGAGCGAAGAAATGGAAATATAAATTTAAGTAAATATTTCATCTCCTCGAGTGGGGATCGAACCGATTGGTTAATCGGTTTTACAGTCACACTTGTGCCTCTGGACTTGATTTAATTTATTTATTTTCATTAAATTTTATAATTCTCTTGCACTTACTGGCCGTTATGGAATTCCCAAAATCATTACAAAATAGATGTTATTTGTTTTTAAGTGTTTTTAGACAATCTGTATGTCTAAAGTATACTCGTATATAGGTATACACATATTTTAATGATACTATAGGTTCAGAAAAAATATACATTAATGACAAGATGGGGACACCTTGAAAGGCTGTTGTTTAAAATTAATCATAAAAAAATATAATTTGAGATAATTGTGAGTCAACGTTACAACAATAAATACGAGTACCTACTTACAAGTTCTTAGTCAGAACTTAGAGAATTACTTACTTCTCATATTACCACTAGTTTTTATATCAGTCCAATTGATCTAAATATTTCTTGTTACTTAAAANATATATATATATATATATATATATATATATATATATATATATATATATATATATAATATAATATAATAAATTAAGTACTGTTGCAACATTCTAATGTTAAGATCCCAGCGGCAATTTCACGCTTCGTAAAGCGAACGAGTCATATGAAAATGATTGCATAGATCGCTATTTATTACGTTTTACTAATGTGGTTTATTACCACAACTAAATAACCCATCTATAATGTTTACGAGCGCCCCTACAAAGGACTTGTTTTCTTTCAATCTGACATCCATGATAAAAGATGCAGATGCTGGGTACACAGATTCTATTTAAATCTCACATCTCACAATGAATGCTCATTCCAGAGATAATTTATTCTACATAAAATTGTGTTTTAAATCAAAATCAGTTTCATGCTGTACCCAGCTAGGTAGATTGAGGGGAACCTAGTGCTAAGACACTCCGTTCGCCACTTTCCGCCGAACTCTGTAGGCATTGCGTGTTACGTGGCGAAACTCAACGCTGCGTTTTGCCCCGAAATAAAAATATAAATGTAAATAAATATTTCTTTTTCTCGAGTGGGAGTTGAACTCACAACCAGTCGCGTTTACTGTCACACTTTACGCCCCTACGCCATGACTGGCGCTGGTGTTACAATGAGTTATCATCAGAATATTTCTGTGAAGGGGCAATTTTCCTTCAAGAAAAATAAATGATTAACTGTAATTTGAATGTGAAAGAATCGTCGTACGTGTTCGCGTACAATCAAACCTGAATACAATAACTGAACCTAACATCTGACGTCAATATAATTACATAGTTACATCATGCTTATATTGCCAAAATAACTCACTTTAGTAATTCGATGTTTGGAGATAACATCGCCGCGGTCATCGTACCGAGAATGTTCGGACAGAATTATTAAATAAAATGTTTTAATAATTAATGTTATGTTAGGGCCAGTCGTGGCACAGGGGCACAAAATGTGCCTGTAAACGCGACTGTTTGTGAGTTCGATGCCCACTCGAGGAAATTTTCATTTCTTCGCTCTGGTGTCAAGGGAAAACGCGGCGTGGAGCTCCGCCACTTAACACGCAATGCCTCCGGAATCCGGCGAAAGGAGGTGAAAGGAGAGTCACAACACTAGGTTCCTTCTGCCTACCCTATGTGCAGGATACAGCTTGAAGATGATTTGATTTTATGTTATAATAAGAGTTAAACCATATTTTAATGTTTGATGCTAAATATGTTTTAATGTTAAACCGCAAAATCATTGCATATATACAAGTCACGTCTAGCCTAGAGTTTGTTTAATCAACAAATTAGTTATGCCGGTTCGTTGATCCGAGTCTATGTAACAACTGTGCGCTAAAACGTTTATTGAATATAGTCATACAATGCCATTAAAATTACTATTATTATTAGCACTATACAGCAATACTCTATTTATTTATTTATATTAAATAAATAAAAATCAGCTTCACGTTGTATTTCGCATGTAACAGGGAAAGCAGAGGGAACCTAGTGTCAAGACACTCCGTTACCCATTTTTCGCCGAATGCATTGCGCGTATTGCCTTGACACCAAAGAGAAGAAATAAAAATATCAAATATTTCATACCCTCGAGTGAGCATCGAACCTACAACCTGTCGTGTTTACAGTCACACGCCCCTGCGCCACGACTGGAGTCAATATGTATTCATACAATGTTATTAAACTACTATTAGGTATAATATACAACAATAAACTCAATGATTTATTTATAATGCGAATAACAAAAAAATCATAAATTTCCCATCGTGACATTCATAGAAGTTAGAAATATTAAGATTCAGCGCGTGTCCACTGTCGACGCATATTTGCAACGCGAAAATGGTAATAAATGCATTATGTTCATAAAAACGATCAGATTGGTGTGTTTAGGATAGCTTAACAGTCGTCGCACGCGGTACAATGCGCCTTGTTACAGTACGGTCAACAAATCGTGGCCGTCCTGAAGTTAGGTTTTCTGAACGTTTGCGCAATATTCACTCGTGAATAAAATAAACAAAAGTATGAAAAATTGTAAATTCAAATCTGCGCAGCCAGCACAGCTAACTTCAGTGCGGCCACGACTTGTTGGCCGTACTGTATGCACTTGTGGTGCCTTTAAAATAACTCGGTCTTAAATGGAGTAGGACAGAGGCTATCTCTTGTCGGACAGACGTTGACAGCGGCGACCGCTTCAACCCAATTATAAGCTCACAAGCAACAGCCCACGTATAAATTACACTTTACGATAAAATAGTCCTAGATTACGTACAGGTTCTTAACATTCAACATTCTCACAACCAATTTACCTACGACGGTGTTCAATTTATTTCCAATCAATTAAAAACATTTGTACATTATTAACCTGTCATTTTTATATTCAATATATTATGTGGACATTATAATTTATTTTATATAAACATTTGTCTCTCTACGATCAATTGAGATGTGTTACGTGTATATGCTGATAACTTGCCACCTGATGACGCTAGCAAAAAGCGATGGAGGCATTGATTTATTTTCATCATATAGACTAGATAGGACTCCGTTATATCGCTGCGATCATAAATCTGTTTTCTTATAGTATTAAAAGAGTATGCAGAAACGAGCTCGCGATGTTTTTGCTTTAGAATGTGATGCGACCGATCATACCGGTTTATGTTCAATCGGCTCCCCGACGTCTGGCTAAAAGCTATGACTAAAAATGCTCGCGTCCATTTCATTAACCCTAAGATCGATCAGTTTCTCATCTGTTCTAATGGTTCTGGAGATACTTTGCTTATTAAACAAATTTAAAATGCAAAATAATGGTAATAAATATCGGAAGCCAATGTTGTTTTTAAATATATATACGAGTATAGCTACTTTGTCATAAGAACGGTTATGTTTTTATAAATTAATTTACTATTGCTGTATCTATATGTTGCATTTGCGTATTACCGCATGAGGAAAACTTTATTATATATTTTGTTATGCCGTCTTGGCATCTAAACATAACGAAACCTTTCTCAAAACTCACATTGGCCTCAAAGACCGGACATTTCGGTTAACAGATTGCAAATGCGATAAGATTGCTTCTATTTTGCGACTGTCGACTGTCGACTCCGTAACAAACAAGCTGTTCTCACGGTAGCTGTTCTCTCCAGAGACGAAAGGAGAAAGCCTTATCTTAGCTATCGGAGCGCGAACAATGCGAAGAGCACGCCACTGCTTATCAACTTTGGCCCATCTAGTGTGTTCATTCGACTTTCACTAACATACGAGACGTTGACTAGAACACCACCTTTTTTGTCCATGAGGACAAAATCTGAAAGTAATGATGACATTTCTTTCAGATTTTGAGGTCGTCGTGGTGCAATGGCACATGTGTGTTATTGTAAACGCGAGGTTTGTAGCTTCGATTCCCCCTCTAGAGAATTAATTATTTAATGTTTTAATTTCTGCCATAGAACTCGCAATGTCTCGCAAATTCGGCGGAAAATGGGGAACAGAGTGTTTTAAAACTAGTTTCTGCCTACCCTATTATATTATAGAATACAGCAACTTCGAAAAAAATATTTTTAACTATGACATCGAAATAGTAACATTAAAAGAGATCGAGCAGTATACTCTCCACAACAATACGGACATGTCCTTCTATACGTGTGAATGGCCGTTAGCTTCGGTATTGTTTACAAAATATGAAAAGAACATCAGCCGGGAGACGGAGCTTTTTTACCTTTTAATATTCAATAACACATCCACGGGCGTGTATTGTGTTACGAGTTATGCCCGTTCAGGGGACGCATGTTAAGCTCGTCGTGATTTAGTGCAGGGTCTCGCGGCCCACGGGCCTAATTACAAAGTTTAATGAGATGACGCCCGCACCCGTCGCCCATCGCCTGTACCAAAACGATGACAGAAACTTCTAAAAGTTATCTAAGAGACGTTAAAATTAATGTTTTTGTTTATTTGGATTTTTTATTTAGTTTTGTATTTTATTATTAGTATATAAGAAGATCCTGATGGTTTATGATATTACTGTATCGTTCTGTTCTGATTTGTGATTACGGCGGTTGAGCGTGCCAGTTGGGCACTAATAATAATAATATTATATATATGTATATACATAATATTTTTGACAACCCTAGATTAAAGACTAAAAGTCATCGTACGTTTGAAGTGTATAATCAGTTCAAGGTCGCTTTAAACTACTGACTTAGCGGTTTTAGATTTAATGGAGTAGTTACCTAGAAATTGCTAATGCTATAATTATAATATTTAATTAAAAAAACTACTTCACACTGTATCCTGCTCTCTGGTCTCTCGGTCTCTGCATGCCTCTTTTTCCTCGTCCTCTGTCATCAACCNCCTCGACACCAGAGCGAAGAAATGGAAATATAAATTTAAGTAAATATTTCATCTCCTCGAGTGGGGATCGAACCCACAACCAGTCGGTTTTACAGTCACACTTTGTGCCACTGCGCCACGACTGGCCTCATATATATTTGTATTTGAGTCATAATAGACATTTATTTATTAAAAGCTTCTAAATTATTGAATTAGTATAGTATAATTAGTATAAATGTTCTAAATAGTAAGGTAAGAAGGTATTTAATTTAAATGCGCCCTTAGATAATATTCAAATTCGAGCCAAAGCGGACGACAAAAATGCGACATGATCCGCTACACACCCAACAAAACATGCAGCTTATTTATATGTATAAGTACATCGAACAAAGAAGTACCTACTTCATATTTTAGTGCCCGAGAGCCCAACTAATGCTTATCTTTAATTTGTTCTAAGAGATCACATTCTTAGATAAGATTCTAAACCAGAAATTTAACTATTTTGTTCATTTAATGAGTTATGTTATTATGTAACACCAGGTTCCGAGAAACATCGGAATAGATTAATATAATAGTTATTTTTTTAGCTTCACGCTGTCCGCATTTAAAAGGGTAGCTACAGGGAACATGGGTTAAGACACTTCTATTCCTCACTTTCCGCATGATTCTCGATTAAATATTTCATTTCCTCTAGTAAGAATTGAACCCACAACCTGTCGCGTTAACAGTCGCACGCTTGTGCCCCTGAGGAGTTGTTAATGTTACCATTTATTCAGTTAGATGTCGCAATAACCGTATCAAAATTTGATCAGGATATACGAAGACTTAAAGCTCTAGTAATTCTTTCTTAATATATGGGTACAGCTTTAGATATCACTATATTTTATTAGAATTCTGTGTTTATAATTTGTAATTATTTGCATTTATATTTATTAGTCGTATATGTTATTTGTATTATATGTTTTTTTCGTAACTAAAACTATAAAATACTATCAAAAATGAATATTTTTCATCTTTAAATATGTTATTGGTTACGTAAGAATATGTACAGATAAATATCAAAATAAATTAATATATGTATAATAGTTATTAATTTTCATTTTACTTAGATTACTTATTTTAGATAAGTCGTCAATGAAGCCGATATCTTGGTTTTTATTTCTGTTGTAAAAGCAGAGCAGACAAATTGTTATGACTTATGTTGGTCTTTTTCCACCATAACTTTCTGTGGGAATACTGCCAGCTGGTGCAAATGGACCGTCTGCGTCTAATGTCCCCGCATCACAGTCGGTGTCGCCAAGTGACAGCACTTTATTAAGTGATTCCACTTAGGTTCAGATTTCCTTCAGGAGTTTTCATTTCTTTATTTTCTTTGTATTTTGTTTTGTGTTTTTTTTCTTTTGATAAAAATAAAATGAGAACTGCGTTGCAATTCAAGTAGAAAGAAAGTAGCTCTACGCTTATTTCCGCATATTGAGTTTTGCTTCTTTTATGACCAGAGCCAGATTTAGTATTGTTATCCTATAATTGAAACCACAATCATCGAGTGTACCGCTGCGTCACAACTACCATATAAGTAGAATCATTATATATTTTCCAATACCTTCAGCAATATAAGAATATTTAAAAATTGAGGTCATGGAATTATTTATCACAAAAAGTTGCTATCTACAAAAAGATACGACAGGTTTTCGTCCTCAATATCAGCACCAGAATCAAGAGTGTCACGTCGTTGAAAAAAAAAATGAAAGTTATCTACATTTTTAATATTGAATTTAGTTACGGGAAATATGTTTTTTAAATTTATTATTATCTTATACCGTTGATATTGATGAGATATTTAACCATGAACTATGGGGCATTTGACAATCTTTCGATTAATTTCACAGATGTTTCTTTGCCACGAATAGAACAATTGTAAATAAGTTTTTATGAAACTCTTCAACCGCCGTAAATGAAAGATTGATGATTTAGCATGCGATTAAACTTTTTGCTATCCGAAATATGAAATTGCCATATTATTGCGAGTGGTTTGATTGCAAATCAGTTAACAATTTTGAAGAATCAAGACTCACGGTTTACCATTTTCTTATAATAACGGTTGCTTTTCATTATAAATTGCAAATATATTTTATTTTTTACTTTTCTAAGGTTAAGATGCTATCTGCTCGATTTACGACGAACAGGCGTTGTTCAAAGAAATTGTTTCTCAGTGGACATCAACAATTAATGTTTTAGGTGGCTGTTCGTGTAGTTAGGAATGCGTTCTGGGAAGCCGTTCTCTATCTTGTTCCATTTATATTTATACTTAACCTTGGTCTGAGTATAATATAGTATTTTATAGATCAATTTAAATTAGTTATAGGTTAATAATAGATCATAAATCAATTTTAAGTAACTTAATTGCTGTTACCCTAGGATTACTTATTAGGAAATGTATTTTTTAATTTAAAAAGTAAAAGTAGCCCGTATGTAATCAATAACAGTGCTAAACACTGCATAATCATAACTCAAAAGATGATGTCCTAATCTCATTTTCTCAAATTTTTCATACACATTTTAAATTTATACACATTTTTAAGTAAAATAATAATAGAAATATATATTATTATTATATAATATTTTCATTCTATTACAGTTACTGCCACTCAACCACCTCAGAGGCCTTGGATACCCTTGGCGCGACCTAATAAGACTCGTCCATCATGTAAGTACATCCACTTCTCATTGTGGTCATCCTTAGTATTCCGTGTCAATGCCATGTAAAAATAAAACCAGTTTGGGACACAGTTTTTGGTAAATTGTGCCAATGTTCTTGTGTATGCCTGTGTGAATTATGTTTTATTTTATATATTAAACTTTCAATGATTATATAGTGTTTGATAGCGATTTAACGCGGCTTCACCCGCTGTAATATGATAAAGTTATGTTATGGCAAAATCAACAAAATTCCATAAATCATTACCTATGTGTTATTCTGAAGTATATATTATTGTAAAGCTTAATCTAAATTCGTTCTGTAGTTTTTGCTTTAAAGTGGAACAAACATCGATCCTTACAAACTGTCACATTTATTATTAGTAGGATAAAAATAAGATTTATTGTCGATCGAATGTCATTAATGAAAACTGATATATGCAAATGAATGTTAAAAAAAATATTTAGTAATAGTAAAGACGAAGAAATTTGTACTTTCCTCAATAATAATTTGCAATACAAATATCCACATTAATACTTAACAAAACAGCGTATGCCATTAAAAAAGCGTTAATAGAATGTTTGTGAACGAGGCTCTTCATTAGTAACGTGTCATAGTGGCACCTATAAATAACCTGAGGACCGCCCTGTCCTTATAGTCCCCTATAGGTACCTCCAGTGCCTTCGTGCATGGATCGTCGTATTGCATGTTCTGGGCGGAAACCCAATCGTAATTTTGCCCAACATTGCGGTAATTCAGCTACAATACACTGCCTACTTCAGCATCTTGGTAGGTTGTGTCTATCTCTCGACATCTTTATTTTAATTGAAACATGCCGTTTTGTTTTGATATGTAAAAACTTTGTGAGTAAATGTTTTCGATTAGAATTCTTTTTTTTTGTTTCTTCTTTATTTGTTCTTTATTTATTAGTTTCGAATTCTTGTTTTGATTAAACGCGTATTAGTATGACCGAAATAGATGTAATCCTCATCCTGGTCCTGCGGGAGTTTATTTGAAATTTTTAAATAATTCCCTTTAAGTAAAAGTACATTTTTACTACATAAAATAAATTGATCAATTATATTAAAAATTGGTAGCCATTTATGTGCTCGATTGGATTCCCTTAGCGTACCTCCGTCATGCTTTAACAGAATCGTTTATACATAAAGATGTATGTTTAAATTATAATATATGTATATTGTGTAAATGTAAAATGTTATTTCATTTGTATAATATAGTCAAATAAGTATAGTCAAATAAGAAAAATGAAAAAGAAAAATATAGGTCCTTTTAAACATTTTTAAAGTGTTATTCCACACTTGGGAAAGAAAAATACTTATTTAGAAAACGTCTAAAAATTTGAACGTAGCGGGACTCGAACCCGCGCCTCAGTAGGAAGTATATAGGTACATCTAGAAATCGCTTAGGTAACTTGAGTATTGTTGTTTTTTTATATGAAATAATAAAATGAATACTAACCGTACTAATATATAGTACATTTACATCTAATGTAAAATGTCGAGTTAAAAAAAAAACAATATTCTACACAATTTTATCGCTTACAACTTTCTACTATCTAAAATAAAAATGATAAAATTTATTATTATTTAGTAATTAAATACTCTAGTTGAGTAACGGATTGGTTCCAGGAAACATAATTTATACTTACATACGTTCGAGTCATATGTGAAATAGTTTCTGTCGCATAAACCGGCGATATGAAATGTGACTCGATGCTCATTTATCGTGAAAATATGTGTGACTCAATTTGTTGACTCAAGTTTTTTTGTTGTAAGAAATTCACTTAAGATCTGACCTGCGATTGTTTTACCGACTGCTCGGTTAAATGTGATGGTAGCGGAGTTTAAAAAAACCTATTTAATTTTAACAAAAAAAATTACTTATAGCTACATACAACGTACATTGTACGAGTACATATGTACATACGTAGGTGACACTTGTTCAAAGCGGGGAACAACAGTGAATTTAATTTTAATAGTAATTTCTGACATAATTAATGTCAGTATTTAACAATGGGTAAAAATGATTCGTTAATCCAAATAACTTTCTTTTTATTTTAGCTTCACGCTGTTTCCCGCACACGGCAGAGTAGACAGTGGGAACCTAATGTTGAGACACTCCGTTGCCCACTTTCCGCCGAATTCTGGAGGCATTGCGTGTTGAGTTACGGAACTCAACGCCGCGCTTTGTTTCGACATTAGAGCGAAGAAATGATAATATAAATTTTAATAAATATTTCATTTCCTCGAGTTGGGAACGAACCGACAACCAGTCGATTTAACAGTCACTCGGATACGGTTATCATCTCCTCAATAAACAGGTCACCGTGCCTAGAACGGATCGACCTCGAACTCAAATTTGACGTTCATTTTGAAAATCAACAAAAATATATATAGTATATCACTTACCTTCAAGAAGGCCTAGACGGACCTTAATTATTTTAAATAAAATGAAATCTTGTAAATAAAATATTTTAATCTGTTAATTAAATATATATTTTAAAATAAACGTCAAACTGTTACAAGGATATAGAATGTCAGAAGGTCAATGCGTTCCAAGCTCAGATAAATGACACTAAACAGAAATTTTAAAGTGATATATAAACATTTCGTTCCACGAGTATCGAATTACGTATTTAGAATTATTTCTGTGTGTTCTTTCTATGCTTAATGGTTTAAGGGCCTGTATTTATAAATCGCTCTCAAGTTTGAGATTTATCTTGAGATGCCATTTTCAATCATAGATATGTATTATATGAATGGTAATGGTAATGGTATCTCAGGATCGGTCTCAGACTTGAGAGGGGTTTGTGAATACAAATTAAAATTGCGACTAGTGTTTTAATAGTAATATGAATAGTAATATTCACTCATTCTTGGATTTTGATAGAGATGCTAATAAATTCACATTTTAAAATCAAGATAACACTAAATGCCATTAGTAGATTTCAAGGATAATTACTTTTTTTTAATAAAAATATATTCAATAACATATTTCTTATCTTTTTTTGTTATGTTTTTTTTATTTGAAAGGTGAAGGCTGTAGTCGAGATAATTATAACTTTTATAAGTATCCGTTTTTTTAATAACTATGTCATGATATACTTTCCGTGTTGTTATCATTATTTGCTAGATAAGTATGTAGGCAACTATGACTAAATAATATTAAAGCGTTTAAGATTTCCAAGTATTTTCAAATTGCAGTATCTTTAAAGCAAAATAAAAATATCTTTTATATATTTTACCTTAACAGGAACAGATACGCATGATCGGCACAAATTGGTTTGATAATCACTAAACGATATCCCTTTTTTGTTGCACGCCCATACAATTGCGTTCAATGAAGCTCACGGTCAGCCGGCCAGGGAGGAGAGGAAATGCCCTCCGCGGACTAGGAACAATGGACAATGAGAGACATTGGCTGCGACCTCTCCGCATCCGTGAACTCGCGATCGACATGTTTTAATTGTTTTGTTACTTACTAGGTATATACCTATGTAGGTATAGAGGCCAGTCGTGGCGCAGGGGCACACAGTGTGACTGTAAAACCGACTGGTTGTGGGTTCGATCCCCACTCGAGGGAATGAAATATTTATTTACATTTATATTTTCATTTCTTCGCTTTGGTGTCGAGACAAAGCGCGGCTTTGAGTTCCGACACTCAATACGCAATGCCTTCAGTAGCTCAAGCACGAAAAACTATCGAAAAAGTATTCGTATCGTCATCGAGAGCAATTTGTATAGGAATTGAACAGCGCCCCTACCGTACGTAAAGGGAACTAGCTCATGCCAGCACGAACCATTTTTTGTATCGTGTTACGTTCGACTATCGAGATACTCGAACGCAGTAAACAACAATTGGTAGCACGAAGGCCCGTTTTGACGTACGGTATCGAAGACGTCGAAGATTGGTCGTNTTTTTATAAATTTTTCTTCATTTTCAACGTAAATTGTAATGTAAATTAAGATAAATAAATATTTTGATTGAATGTTTTAACATTCACCATTTTATTTGGTTTTTGAACGTCCATTTCATTCGCTCAGTAACATCTCTAAGTCTCGTTAGCATGACGTCACCTACTTAATCCTATCGAGTCCTCGATAGTCGATACACTATGGTTCGTGCTTCGAACTTTGTAATCGTATCGTCACCTCGAAACGTTTACAATACGGACTCGAATATTTTTCGTGCTCGACCCACAGAACTCAGCGGAAAGTGGGTAACGATGTGTCTTAACACCAGGGTTCCTCTCCCTCCCCCTATACCCTGCTGTGTGCGGGATACAGCGTGTAGCTGATTTGATTTGATTTAGATTTTTAGGTATATACTCGTATATACCTTAATGGTGAAGCGGTATAAGAGAAAAAAGCGTCTGTTAGTAAACGCGATGCTTGTAGGTTCAATTCTTATACGAGTATGTGTGTACCTTCTGTATTTTTATTTCCTCGCTCAGGTAATAAGATAAAGCGCTGCGTTCTGTTATGTCCCTCAACGCGAAATGTCTCTAAAATTAGAAAAGAAAGAGAAAAATGGAGGGTATTAACAATAGATTTCCTCTGCTACTTTGCTGGTTATAGTGTAAAGCTATTCATTAATTTATTTATTTAAAAAAAAAATAACAATAATAATTTATTTATTTGACTAGTGTATACCTATACATGAACTAAATAAATAAAATCTTATTTATGATTGTTTATATTTAAACAGTATAACTTAAACACATCCTAAAAACTTTATGTAAATAATATTATTTGCTAAAGCACTCATTGTGAATAACAAATCACTAAGCAAGCTTAGTTCAAACTGTTCGTGTAATGACATAGTCGATGGACGGCTCGCGCCTCCTTCTATTATATTCATATGAGACAAGAAGGCGAGGCGGGACTTATTTGTTTTGATTATAGACAACTTTGTCGTTTACTAATGGAAATTATAGCTATCTACTAGTAAAAAATACTTTAATTTTATTTTTAATAGACATGCTTTATCTTATAGATGAAAACGAATGAGAACATAAATGTTACAAAATTTAAGTTTTGTCAACGTAGATATACTATTTAATGCGAGAGAAAGAAAGATCTTATTAACTTAACTTACCAGTTAGTATCCCTAGCGGGGTAGTCAACGAGAACGAGAATTTTTTTTACACAATGATGACAAATTACGGAGTCATTATTTAAAGTAACAAATTGCAAACTACTAAAATAGTAAAATTGGCTCAACAGCATATAGTTCACACAAAGACTATTGCGTCAATAATAAATAACTCGTGGAATCAATCATCGGAACATGTGCAAGTTCCCATAAACATCCACCATATGCTTGGCCTCGATAGGTGCATCCGAAGATAATAATAAAACCGATACGCTTTGAATTTTTTATTACACAAATGCTTATTTCTCATTATTTTCATCTATTTCTAGATATCTTGTGTCGTCTGTATGTGCGTCATGGTAATATTTCCTTCCAGTATCATTGCTTTTTGTTCTTTGAAATGGAATAAAAAACACAATCCACTCCATTCGCGTTTATATTTTGTAGTTGTAGTTGATGTCCCAATTAGTAGTCAAGAAAATTGCATGATACGGCTCCATTAGCTGAAGGTGAAATCAATAGAGAGCGGTCAGCAACAACGGGCGGCTCGTATCCCGACACCCACTAACTACGTCTTGTTAGCACCTATTGAGTCGTCTTACGTCATATCGACGATCTCACCGTCCCTGTGACCGGGTACGTACCTCTCTAATGAGATCTTTGTATTGCCAATCCAAATGGAAATCTCCGATCGGCTAAAACGCTTTTAATAAGTCTCATGGACTCCCCAAAAAAAATCTGTATTGATCGCTCACGAATAATATTGATATTGAAAATCATTACACGAGCGTGACCGTCCATTGTAACGGTATAGCCTCATTGTCTATAGAGCATTTGGAGATACCTTCGCAAAAAAGGAATATATTGTTTGGTTTACCGCAGAAAGTCAAAGTGACAATGTAGGTTCTTTTTCTTTTGGATTGCTCATATCTGGTTGGTAACATATTTGTTTCCTTAAGGTAATTTCGTTAACTTTGGTGTTTTTGATATTATAATAACTTCTACGAATATCATTGTTTTTTTTTTCAAAGTCTAAACATTTTTTATATAAAAAAGAAAATATCATATTCCGCTCAGACGCTTCTAAAACTCCGCAAAATATTATTCATTGTTCCCAAAAATGACGTTATACGAATAATAGTTCCCTACATGTTTATAACAAAAATAAAATGTAGTAGTACCTCATACGGAACGTTTAACGATGCACGCCTTGTTTCGCGACGTTCGGCATCAGGCATGCGCGTGCTGTCTCATCGGGCATACAATGGACGTCGCGGGAGCACGTGCTGCGGCCGTATTGATGGCCGCGCGCCGCCAGGTGACCACTTGGTGACGATTAGCATGAATAAACGTTGTATCGCGATGGCTATCAATTTATCTCGACGTTTTCTTCTAACACTTCTTTTAAGGTTCACGCTGTATCCCGCAAATAGCAGGGAAGGCAGAAGAAACCGGTGTTAGTGACGGAACTCAAGCGCTTGGTACCAGAGCCAATAAATGAAAATATATTAATAAATTATAATTCATGATTATTTATTCATGATTATTTATTATATATTTGGTTGGTATTTGGTAGGTTGTGGGTTCGATCCCCATCGAAGAGATGAATTTATATGTCCATTTCTTCGTTCTGGTGTCGATGTTAAGCGCGGCGTTGATTTCTGCCACTCAACACGCAATGCCTCCAGAATTCGGCAGAAAGTGGGGAACGGAGTGTCTTGACACTAGGTTCCCTCTGCCTACCCTGCTGTGTGCGGGATACAGCGTGAAGCTGATTTAAATTATAATTCGTTCCCCCAAATTGGAATCGAACCCACCGCGTCTATCCGCGTTACAGTCACACGCCCATGACGGCCTCTTTCTTCGAACATTATTTTCTATAAATGTTCTTAAATTTTTAACTATTATTCATATCCTATTACCCTAAAATCTTAGATAAGTGAATATAACCTAACCCTACATGAATATAATCGATTACCAACGTACTCGTAGTGATACCTAATTTATGTTTCTGGGCGTTTACGTAGTTACCCATCAACATTGTATCTAATAGACTTGAAACCACTCGCCCAAGGGTGTTCGAGGGTACTTAGCGCGGCTGTTAAACTTGCAACTAAACGGCCCATTTTCTACACCGCCGCCGACAGATGCAAAAAGGGTATCATCATTAGGATGAGTTGGGCCGCAGTCACGAGTGCCCGCTCCTCGTGTCCGGGCGATGAATGGTTGGTGGAACAAAGGCAATGTCGTGTGTCTCTCCACGGCCTGACTAGATCGTATGTGGAGCGTAATATTTGGGATAGTGTTGTATAATTAGTGGTGTTGTTTCATGTAAAGCTCTGGTTTTTTTTTTAGGTTTTGTATGATTTAATTATATTATAGTTAATGTTTGAAAAGCCCTACCCTATAACAGATAGATAGAAACTTACTGAGAAGATAATATTACAATAATAATAAGAATATATGCGATATGTCTGACAAAATATGTAATTTCGTATTATATAATCTACTAAAGTTTAAAAATTATAAAAAATTGTTAGTATTGTTTTTATTTGTGTGTATATACTGTATGGGTAACCAGATTTATAATCGGTTAAAATTACGAAGCCTAATCGCTTCTTTACTTAACATTCATTTTGAACATTAAAATGTGACCTGAAGATTAATAGTGTTTTCACATCACATCCAGTAAGCTCCAAAGTGAAACTTTGCAGCGTTTGTACTTTACTTAGATAATTCCAGTTAAATCCGATAAAACCTTTTGAATTTTACATGTGTTTTAGAAATTCTAGCTTTATTATTTCATGGATATATCTAGTCAAAATATTTGTAATAAGTAGCAACCATTTAGAATTACGTACCTACTTGAAAGCTAGCTGAATACGGATTAGATTGTTAATAACAACATATAATATATTTAATCGAATTTATAATATTTAACCGAATTTAACAGAATTAGGTTATCAGTTAGATATGTTGGAATTTGATAAAATATTGGAATGGATAATTTTAAGTATGATGGATGTTCTATATGCGCTATTAATTTTGGCACGTGTGGTAAATTTCTTTAGTACCTTTGTGTATTGTGTATGTATGTTGATCCACGATTTTTTTCAGAAACTAATAGTCATATTGATCATTTTGATTTAAATTTGAAATACTCTAACTTAGGTAACGTTCCAAATTTGATCAAAATAAAAAAATCAGCTTCACGCTGTATCAGAGGGAACCTAGTGTTAAGACACTCCGTTCCCCACTTTCTGCCGAATTCAGGAGGCATTGCGTGTTGAGTGGCAGAACTCAACGCCGCGTTTAGCCTCGACTGGATTATCAAAATCGGTTTACTTTTATTTTTTAAATATGAGTATCCACGCATTTCAGAAGAGAACTTTTATCTTAATAATTCATATTCATTTGAAGGCTTAATTTGATGAATTTATTATAATTATTTTCAGGTATATTTACAGTAATGTGCTACAACGTGCTATGTGACAAATACGCGACAAGACAGATGTACGGCTACTGCCCGAGCTGGGCGCTCGAGTGGGACTACAGGAAGAAGGGAATACTTGATGAGATCAGGCATTATGCTGCGGATATCATCAGTTTACAGGTTAGTTTTGATAGTTGCTTACAACAACTTAATACAATAAAACTTGGCAATTATTAAACACTTTTATTGTTATTTATTATATGTCGATAAATTTCACGATTAAAAAGTTCTTAAATGTACGTTATATATAAAGATTGTAGTAAAATTTTAAATTGATCCATCATTACATTATCATGATCAATGGAAATTTTAGAGAAGCAGTTTGTGGAATTAAAAAAAAATATTTTATAATATTATTATAGTTTGTATAATATTTTATGACAAAAGTAATTAACTAACATAACTCTTTAATACAAAGGAACTTTACATTGTATATAGTGTTTGTATTAAAGTACATGATATGTAGAACGAGTTGGTATTTGTAAAACAAACTAATGCTTATTGTTTTTACCTTAATACATCACTGTCAAAATGACGTACTCGCGACTAATTTAAGTAATTGCTCCTTCTTAAATATGTGAATTTAATTTGTTTTTTGAACCCCTTGTTCCGCTAAATAAATGATTCTTAATTTTATAAACTTGGTGAACATTTAAAATTAATTATGCCAATATTATTTGCTGTAATATGTATTATATTATTATTTTATGTCTAGGTTTCCAATTTATATGTATTGGGAGTGTGATATGAGACTAGGATTTTTACTTAATTTGATTGGATAACATAGATTTTCTTAGACAAAATAATTTCATATTGTCGCCCGTAACCGTGTTTGTGTCTACTTTAAGACGTATAATGGAAAATTATTTTTCCCCTCAGAAATTTCGAGAAATCCTGTCTGAGTAAAGACCAGTAGGCAGACCAGTAGGCCCCAGGGGCACAAAGTGTGACTGTAAAACCGACTGGTTGTAGGTTCGATCCCCACTCTGAGGAGATAAAATATTTATTTAAATGTATATTTCCAATTCTTCGCTCTGGTGTCGAGGCAAAGCGCGGCATTGAGTTCTGCCACTCAACACGCAATGCCTTCAAAATTCGGCAGAAAGTGGGGAAGAGTGTCTTAATACTAGGTTCCCTCTGCCTACCTTGCTGTGTGTGGGATACAGCGTGAAGCTGATTTTTGATTTTTTTTCTCTTAGTACTCATCTGCACATCCTAACCTACCTATATGCCAAATTTTATCTTTTTGAGTCCAGTACTTTCGTCTGTACATTGTGTGTCATTCATTCAGTAACGGAAGAGTCTTACAAAATATTTCTGTATCTTATTGTGTAAGAATTACGACATCTTACACAATATAAAATTACCTTTTATTCAATGGTAGCGTTCATTCCTAATGTTCTTTAACACTGACGTCATTCCACCTTACACACATTATCGTCATCCTCTCTCTCAAACCTTACTATATAATTTAATGCATTTCCATATGAAAATATTCAAGTATTAAAACTATTTTTTCTCGTCATCATCAAAAGGAAGTGGAAACGGATCAGTTCTACAATTTCTTCCTGCCGGAACTCAAGTCTGATGGATATGACGGTATATTCTCACCCAAGTCTCGAGCGAAGACCATGTCCGAGTCGGAGAGGAAATACGTCGACGGATGCGCCATCTTTTTTAGATCTGCTAAGTAAGTTTTCTTTTTTTTATTATTTTTAATTTTAATGAGACCGTCATCGCGCGTCTGTAAACGCGACGGTTGTGGGATCGATTCCCACTTTGTGAAATTAATTATTATTTTCATTAACCCACTTTGGTAGAAAAGTCAACACGCAGTGTCTTGTATTTGAGTGGAAAGTGGAAAACGAAGTGAAAAGAACGAACCTCCCTCCAAACGTGATGCTAAGAAAATATCTAGTGTCATAAAAAAGTACTACCTGATTTTACGAATGTAATATTTTATTTTGTAAAAATACTAAAGTTCTAATATCTTAATTTAATTACTAGTCTAAAATAAGCAAATTCATTTACCAACTTCAATGTTTTAAATTTCACTTCATTATGTTCCAAAAAGAAATTCTAGTATTTAATTTAAGAAAAAAACGTATATTTTCCACTGTTTCACAGATTTTCACTAGTAAAGGAGCACCTCATCGAATTCAATCAGTTAGCGATGGCGAACAGCGAAGGTTCCGACAATATGTTGAATCGCGTGATGCCCAAAGACAATATCGGTTTGGCGGCACTCTTAAAGACGAAGGAAGCAGCCTGGGAGAACGGTATGTTATATAATTTTTATTTTTATTTGTATGTTTGTATTTGTTTAATAATATTTATAATACAGTTGACTAGTCGTGGTCGTGTTATTAACTGTAGAATGCGGAGGAGACCTTGATTTTAGAAATTTTCTTACTTTTGATTATTTTCTTCCTGTGCAAACTAAGCGCAAATTTGCCAGCGACCACGACTCGTCGACTGTACTGTAAACATGTTATCACAATAGTGAAATTAGAATTGCAGTCTTTTTTATTTTGAGTCTCTATTATATTCTATTATTTTTCCATATCATATGTAAAAGGTAGAGAGCGCCTTGTGATATTTAATTCTATTTATTATTTTCCTATTTAAGTTACTTTTTGTTTAACGAGATCAGGGATACAAATAATATTAAATTAAAATGTAAACATGCCTCACGGTGCTTATTGAATGTATAACGAATCGCATACTGCCACACACTTTTAATTTATGTTGTATTTAAGGACGCCGCGATCCCAAATTAAGTTAAATCTTAGCTTTTTCTTTTTTTTTTGTTTAGTTGGGTTTCCATATTATGTTACAAAGTGTATAGTACGCTATATTCTACCCCTATACAAAATTATGGTGCTATAAACGAAATTATTTAATACATGTTACCATAACATTAGAAACTGGTTGAGGCCAGTCGTGGCGCAGGGGCACAAGTTTGTGAGTGTAAACGCGACTCATTGCGGGTTGACTCAGTGTCGTTGTAGTAGTTGAGTTTGCAACTCAACGTGCAATGCGTCCAGAATTCCGCGACAAGTGGGGAGTGTCTTAACACTAGATTCCCTATGCCTACCCTGCTGTGTGCGGGATACAGTGTTGAAGAGATGGAACTGATAATTAAAATGTGACCTTAATTAAAATGTTACGAAGGCTTTTTAATTAATCTTTTATATTTATTCCCGAAAAAAAAATTCATTGAATTTATTTATTGTATTATCTCTAACAACCTTATCAATAGTAGGGCAGACAGGGGACATTACTTTGTGTAATAAAATTTTGTAGAAACACTAATTGGCCAATCATTGACTGTAAAGATAATTGATAGTTAAGAATACAATATTATATGGTTCTCAAGTACCGGCGTCTAACTGTAAGCCCGATGGTTGTGGGTTTGATTTCATTCGCGGGTGCGTTTGTTTTTACTTAAATTATTTTAATTTTCCCCTAACAACTGTACCTATAGCATATCTCATTAATAAATCAGCGTTCGAGTGGATGTATGTTGGCTTTCTTTGTTTGTCATTTAAATATGTACATATTTTTTGTACATTGTTAATTACCTTCAATATTGCAAGATTATTTTATTTGTTATTATAAAAATTTTATTAATATTATGTATGTGAAAGTTTGTGAAGATGGATGTTTGTTCCACTAGCAGGGGAGGCAGAGGGAACCTAGTGCTAAAACCCTCGGCTCCCACGGAAAGTGTTCCGCCGAATTCTGGAGGCATGGCCTGTTGAGTGGCGGAAGTGAAGTGGAGCCTCGACACCACAGCAAAGAAATTAAAATATTAAATACTTCATTTTCTCAAACCTACAACCTGTCGCATTTACAGTCACACACTTGCTCCATTGCGCCACAACTAGTCTCAATTGATTATTTAACGATTTTTTGTCAAACATTTTTAATTGCTGATATTTTTACTAACGACGCAAACAGACCAACTAAATGTAAGAACGGCGATACAACGCGTTATTAAGTCACTACAAAAAAAATTATATTTTCAATTAATTGGCACCGACGGCTTAATGGAAAGCTGTACTTCAATTACTTTTGAAACTTGTTCTTGAATTATGTAACGCTCTTTTTTTTGACTCGGAATTAGTTTTTGTTGCGCCGTAATCGTATTCTTGTACCTATATTGGTTGAAATTTAGATTATATTATAAGAATAGTGATTTTTTTTTTACTTGTATAAAGATAAATTATATAATAAATTAAAATTAACTGATTAATTAATTTTTATAAGTGTATAAGTTTTTTTTATTTTGTTTTGAATTAAGAAATAATTATAAAATGATCTTTCTTAAAATCTATTAAAATTTACGTGAGTTTTTATTTTTAAATAAATCGCCATTCCTTGTATACGAGTATATTGAGTATTGACAAATAATAATAATTGTTACACTCTTATTAATTAAACATATAAATATATATATAAATAATGCAACTACATACATGTATGATATAATTATTTGAATTTTTTTTCTCCTTCCCTCGTGCTCTCCGGCTCAGGCCTTAACGGCGATGATAAGATTATAATCGGTGTGTATCGTTTAATTTTACAACAATATTTCTGTATTGTTTAATAATTATTACAGAAAGAAGTCTTATTAATATTACTTCTTTTTTTTTTGGTTTTCAAAATATATAAAAATTAAGACTGAGCGTGTGTTGTAACTGTACTAAGATTTTTTCATTTATATAAGTTTTTTTCTCTTTCTGCAATAATTAATTTTAGCATGCATTACTCGATATCGTTAATTCTGTCTATTGTTGTAAATATTGTGTAGTACCTATGTTACTATTATAACTACTACTAGTACTACTACTACTACTAAATATTGTTCATTGTATAAAAACTAATTTAGGCTGTAAAGTAATTCGAAACGCTATACTAATGTGTTTTAGATATTTCTTCTTAATTCTCTATTGTTAGTTATTTCTATTTTTTTTAGTTTGCACGTCAATAGTAAACTATAAATTTGCAATATTTTTTTGTTGTTGTTTCGTTTCTCTTTCTAATTATCAACGATTAACATATGCTTTTAAAAGCTCAACTCTAATAATTTCCAGGTGTACCAACAGACAGTTCGATCCTCGCACAACCGATATTAGTGTGCACCGCCCACATCCACTGGGACCCCGAGTTTTGTGACGTCAAACTGATACAGACCATGATGCTGAGTAACGAACTGAGGTCCATATTGGACGACTCGGCGAGAACACTACGGATCACCGGTCAGAAGGACAACGTTCAGCTTTTACTGTGTGGAGATTTCAATTCTTTACCTGATAGTGGTGAGTGTTTTTGGTTGGTATTTTTTTTTGCTTTTTGTTAGTCGAGGCTTCTGTTTTAATTTTTGTTCTATATGGAGTTATTTATTTTATCATGTTATTATTATTATTCTTTGATTATTTTTGTCGACATTAGGTATTTTGATAAATAAAAAGATTATTGAGTTAATTGTAAATTGTTAGTTTTTTGATATATATCGACATCTTGTTCTTAGACCTTTTTGCTACATCTTGTGCCCGAAACCATTAGCTAAAATAATTGACAAAGATAAAGAAGATACGTATTTGCGTCATCAATTAAAAAGCCAAAAAATTCTAATTTTATAAAGTAACAAAACTAATACTACTGATTTGGATTGAAGTATTATTTTAATGTTGGATAGTTCATAGAGGAAGGTTAAATGTCTCAAAACACATAGTATCCCCATTTTTAATGTATATATATTCAACTTTTAGTAATTTCCATGAGACGATATTAGCGTAGCCGCAGATATTGGTAACCGTTGATGTGATCTCGCCAGGCGTGGTGGAGTTCCTGTCGTCGGGGCGCGTGGCGGCGGAGCACCGCGACTTCAAGGCGCTGGGCTACGCCACGTCGCTGCGGCGCATGCCGGGCTCCGACCACGAGTTCACGCATAACTTCAAGCTCGCGTCCGCCTACAGCGAGGACATCATGCCCTATACTAACTATACGTGAGTGTTGATAGCAGCGAGCGTAGTGTCTAAGTGTCTTGACACTCCGTTCACCAGTCACCGACGTTGGTCACGATAAAATAAAATGTATTGATATGAAGAAATGTTAAGATTTTAAAAATATTACTTTGGTGTATTATTAGTAGGTACGATTTGAAGGTTTCATCGACTACGTATTATTCCACGAGTACTCGATTTGCCTTTTGAAATCGAACCTGCTAATATTACGCGAAAATTTCATGTTAATTTCATAAAATTACACTAAAAGAGTGCAAATCATATGTTACATAGTTGTTTCTTGATTAATAATGGCCTTTATATGTTTTACACTTTTTTCTCAAAAAAATGTGTCGTTATTTTAACCAATTATGGGCGGGACCGATTTCAAAAGCATCATCGATTACACACGTTCGAGAGTAATTTTATGAGTCACACTTTTGTCCCGCGTTGATGATATTTTTTTATGAGTTTTACACTTATCATAAAAACTTAGTATAATTTCCATATATTATTCGCAGCTTCGACTTCAAGGGCATCATCGACTACATATTCTACAGTAAACAGTCGATGACGCCGCTGGGGCTGCTCGGGCCGCTCAGCCAGGAGTGGTTCCGGGAGCACAAGGTGGTCGGCTGTCCGCACCCGCACATACCTTCCGGTGAGTGCCACTAAACAACCCACACTGAACACTATACACTAGACACTAAACACTTAGATATTGCACCCACCTTAGACGCTAGACATTGGACACGAGGCACCGGATACAATGTTCTGGATACATCACTGAACTCAAAAATAAAAAAAAATTAAAATAACTATTTGTTTTTTAAACTATTTAAGGAATATTTTAAAAAGTTAACTAAATGACATGACCACTAACGTCTTAAATCAATAAAAGGACTAATAATGAATATGATATTTGCAGACCACTTCCCGTTGTTAGTTGAGCTCGAGATGTCGCCCACCACGAGCCCCAACAGCAACGGGCTGATAGGGCGCAGGTAGCACGCGACCACGCACGCCCCGCCGCCGCAGCGACCACCACACACACACTTACAACACTTACATCTACACGATACAATTGATGGTCAACTAAATGGCCAATATGGCAAACTTGATGGTCAACTCAATGGTGAACATTATAGCAAGCTTGATAGCTACTATGATGAATTATATGAAAAATACCAGCACAGCCAATTGAATGGTCAAACTAAAAATCAACATTATAGTAAACACACAAGTAAAACGTGAGGGCGGGTGCTACCAACTTTCAGAATTTTAAGTTAGTTTCACTTGGGACATGTTTGAATTCTAATTGATTTTAATTTTGGTATGTAAAAATACCATTATTTATTCACTTAACTAACATTTGCTTTAAAAGCTGTTTTAATTAATTTTGTTATTATACAAAAATACACACCGAAACAAACATGCCCCAATATTGTATACTTCAATTTTTATATCACTATTAGATCTTTCCAAACTGTAAGTAACTTCTGAAAGTTGGTAGAGTTCAATACCGACGAGATACGTCATTGTTATCAATAGACTACATATAGAAACAATGGACGAAATAGATTGTAAGTTTAAACCGATGATGTGTCTCGTTTAAAAACTGCCTTAGTAATATTTTAACTCCAATGTGTTATTGTACTAGAATGTTCTCTTTCCACTCGTAGACGATGTTTAGTTATTGACAAAATAGAATATATTAATATTGAATATCGTCGGCTTAGAGTGAAAACTGGCACAATCAGTTTTTTTGTGTAAAATCTTCTGATGTTACATATACTAAGAGTTTTTAAGAAATCTTTTTTGTCTCTTCTAATAAATTGTTTAACAGACTGTTAGCAGGTTTACACTCTAAGCCGACGGTATGTCTCTGCAGTGGAAAGTGAAAGTGTTAGCATAGAATGTATGGACATTGCTCATTTCAATTAATCTGTTTCGAATTATTTCGAAGTTTTCTTTTTTTAATTATCTATGGTATAGTGTTGCCAGGTGATTGCAAAATATTTTTTTTTTTTTAGTTTAAATGGACTTTTCATATTTGTTCAATCAAAAATGATATACAGTTTTTTTTTTGATTACGTTTCTCATTATTTTTTTTTAATTAATAGCTAGTAATAATAGATGATCTATTTGTGTATACATTTTACTTTACTTTTCCTACACCTGGCAACACTAGAAGCTTAGTTTAGTTCGTGACGTCATCTGTGCAATCTTAGGACTTTTGAAACACAATTAAATATATTAATTATATTTAATACGACCGTTTCGTCGTTAATTTTGGACAGTGTGAATAATTCATATAAATTTTGAAAGAGGAAAATATTTTTTCAATAGTAATAGATTGTGGGCAAATTTTACGCTTAGTTTATTGATCACTATACAGTTGAGGAATTATGTTATTATTCTATATAGCCGGGACCTGATGCGGAAATGTTTTTTTTAAAGCAAAATAAATAATATAATTTGACATTTTTGTCTGCGGCCATTATTGCGATTTTTTTTCGTTTATATATTCTGTGAAAATTTTAATCGGGTTCCGATATTTTGGAGTTACGTGTATACAAATGTGAAAAAAGCACAAATTAAATGTTGCGAGTCAAACGTCCATTTATGAATTAGTGAATATTCCTCCACTGTATATTATTTAGGTAATGGGCATGTTAGCAATGTTGGTGAGACTGGGCGTGCAATTTTACAGTTCGAAATTCGTATTTCTGAATGGGGATCTGTGGGACAATTTATCTCCTTTTTTTTTGCAGTAATACCAACTTTACGGTTTTATCGATGTATACGATTTAATTCTTTTGATATTTATAATTAAATTCAGTAATTACTTTGTTGTAATACTGCCAAATTGTAATATAATTTGGATTTTTCGAGATTGTGTATTTTAAAAAAATGTATGCTAACAGTTCTATTTAAATCTTTTAAATTTAAATATTATAAATTGTCTCACTTATCAAAGCGTGTTAAATGAACAATAGTTGGTAACTTAGTGTTAGGCTTGTATGGTTCAATCATTGAGTCGTGTTTAGATATGGTGGTTATAGGTTCATATTGCTATATATTGCAGTATGTTATTATTTTTATGTTGGTACCTATTAATAGAGTTATGCATACTTTTTAAATTTTTTTTGGTTGGTAACGTTGAAAGCTGATGTTAGTTAAGTATACAATTGAATACAATAATAATTTTAATATTACTGTACTGATTTTTTTTTACATTTTCAATTGTAATTTCTTATTTTATTTCTCGAATTACTTAAATAATTAATTAATATAAGTATGAACATACATAATAAATGCAATACATAGCAATGTAAAGCCTCAGTGTTGTGGTCGATATGTTAGATGGTGTTCAGTTAGAACAAAGTCGGGCGACGCTCCTAGGTTAATAAAAACGCGTGTGTCCAAACAAACTTGAGCGAGACTTAGAAACTTCTATACTATATTAATTAAGTACCTTTCTGAAGGCTTTTCATTTATAACGTAATGTTTAAAAAATTGCAAATTGTACCTTTTTTTTAATAATTTCACTTGACTTTTTCTTTTTATTTTTTTTTAATATATCTGTTACGTGATAAATGAATAGCCTGTTTCTTAAAAGATTTTGATATTCCGATTTCGGTGTACGTAAGAGTAGTGTCGTCGCTGTCGGACACCTCTTTGTAGGTCTAAGTAGGTGACTCGTTGTGACATTTCATTCGAAGTATTCACAAATTCAATTAGATTTAGGGTATAGTATGGTCGACGAGTTGTGACCGCCTTGTAGTTAGTTAGTTTTTTTCGAAATATTTGCGCATTGTACACTCCTGGAAGAAAAATTTAAGAAAATTTCCAAAAACAAATTGCACAGCCACCTGCTTCAGGGCGGCCACGACTCGTCGAACTTACTGTAAATTAAATGATTTTTTACTTTTTTGTTTCAGTATTCTCGCCGACGTTGCATTTTGTAGATTAGATCGTAAATTTTCCTAAGAGATGGTCGACAGCGGGACCTTTAGGGACAAAACACACGGACTGTGATTATTTTCTTGGGCCCGATTTTTTTATTTTTACTCTGAGGATTTTTAAAATTAATTTTAAGTAATAATTAATTAATCGTATGGTGGTCCGTATGTTTAGTGCCTCTAGCGGGTAGCATACTGACTTAGTACAAATGTATGGGTGTGTGTGAATGAACGAGTGAATGTGTTGCCGGTACTTTGACGGCACTTATCGTCCCTGACCGAATGAAATGGTTTTTGTATGGTAAATTTATTAAACTGTCGTACAATCGTTCGTTCGTCGGAATTAGTTTGTCGTATTTTTGTTTTTTTGTCGAAGGATTGTTCTTATCGTCGATCTTTCTTGTCTATCATTAGACTAAAGGTGGAGCTATGTTGTTTTTTAACTAGTCATAGGGGAATTGTATGGTTTTTGCACATTAAAATGGCGTGTCGTCGTATTTTATTAGAATCAGATTATAATAGTTATTAATTTTATATTTTTTAAATAATGAATTTTAATTATAATTTAACCCTTTCATTTTTTCTTTTTATTTTAATGAGCAAAAACTATAGATCGATCTCCCGTTGTGTCCTCGTTGTGAAGCGTTAGTTGTCAAAACGGAATAAATAGTGATATTTACTGGAACTTTTTATACAAATACAAAAAAAAATTGGACCATTTGCATAGTAATCGTGTCTACGCTTAATTTTTTGTCTTCATTATTATATATGATTTTGAATATTTTTTTTATTCTATATTTATATTATTACGTATATCAAACTATAGGTGCTGTTTAATTTAACTTGTAACTGCAATTTTGTGATAGGTATTGTAAAGTTATCAATGACATATTATGTGAGCCAAATCATGAATAAAGGAGGGTATATCGAATTACTTCTAGGGTACGTACATGGTGTTTTATAAAATACAATTTTTTTTTACACTCGATTTATATTTTTTTCTAAGTACAGATAGAATATAAAGTTGTCATATCAAGAGATCGTTGGGAAATTTTGTAAATTGTATTGTATTATCTAAGTGTTCTTTGGGCGTGGCGTTATAGTTTGGTGTCATCGAGCACAAAAGTTGGATGACGGTTTCTGAGTGAATTTTCATATTTGTTTTTATTTTCTGTTTTCCATTTTTTAGTAACTTTTTATGATTAGTTTTAAACACAATATGCAGTACCCCATACTGCATTTAAAAAGATTACAGCGTCATAATTTTTCAATATTAGTTACATAATTGATTAAAAACCTTATATTTTATTTTAACGAATAAATTTAAATTAATTAAAGTTAAATCAATTTAAAATATTATATGATAATGAATGCCTTTCAGAAATTCTACATTATAATAAAACTGCCATATATTATAATTTTTTTATTAAAATATCTGAAATAAATAAGCCCAATAAATAATTGTAATACTTTATATGAATACTTACTTCTGAAACCGTCGTTTTTATATTGTTCTATCAATTATTATCAACAATATGTTATAAGTATGTTTTTTTTTTCATTGAATTGGTTACAACACTACTGTATAATAGTAAAAAAAATGTCCGATATAGAACAATGCCTGAGCAAATATAAAGTCTGAAACTGAAACTGTAGATGCTATATTATATGTGAACGAATGTTTTTTTTCAAAATTTTGTAATTGTACCTATGTACTTACGTGCTGATGAGTTTTAAGTTAAAATTGTTGTATTGATTTATAACAAGTATAACTTTGCGTGTATTAAATAGGTTTTTTTTTAACTGATTGCTTCCTTTTGTTTTAATAATTGTAAATGTCATCTGTTTTCTTTTATTTTATTAATAATTTGACGTAGTTAATTATACGCAAAATTTTATTTGTCATATAAACTGTAAATTAAGTGCGATATTTGTGAAAAAAATATTGTTGCTCATAATTTATTTACACTAAGGCTGGCCAGCATTATTTTTTTTGTTGTTTCCATACAGATATCAGTAGGGTACATAATATTTTAAGAACAGTTTTATTTACTGTGTAATGACGTCACAAATCAATAAAAGTACATCCTGTATAACTTTTTTTTGGATAATTGTTTTTTTTTAGTTAATGTTTAAAAATATTCATGTACCCTTAGTGAGCGATTTTGGTGTGTCTATCGAGTTAGGTAAAACACTGATACAGTCGAATATTTTTTCAGTATTTAAAAAAAACAGCAAATTTAAAGCATATATGGGGACCGTTTTTAAAATATACATACTGTATAGTAAAATATTTTTTGGATTATTAGGGGTTTCTATTACCTATTAGAGTATATTTTTAAAAAAATCCTGTTATCGTTAAGTGTAATATGACTTTTATGTACTTAGTTTATAGATAAAAAAATTAGAAATTTTAGTTTATATTTTGTGCTTCTTAAATTAATTTTCTCTATTTCAAAAATATATTTTAATAACGGTCTCAAATGAATATAAACTTTATACATAAATATATGATAACGATTTTATTTCTAGTAGATGATCTCTTTACTTATAATACAGTTCGATGGTCAATTTTACTTAATAGCTCTAATAATGGTTGGAATAATAATTATCGCACATTACATTTGTATATTTAAACCGATTTTTTTATTATTGTATTTTTTTTTCAATTTATACTCTGTGCATTATTGAAAGTCCTCAGATGTGATTATTGTATTATTGTTTAATATTCGATTGTATGACTTTATTTGTATATACCTGTATTATATGTATTTTAGTTGTCATGTAAATATAAAGAAAAATTACGACTTTTTAATATTGGCAATTACATTTTGCTATATATCCTCAAAGGATACTTGTGACTGGGAAGTTTCAATAATGCAATATTTTATCACGAATGCCTTTAAATTACTAAATGTAAATTTTATTTTGTAAATACGACAATTAATGCTTATGCAACGAGCGAGCCGTTCGCCTTTTGTCAGCCGTGACTTCTGCGCAAACTGACTTTGACAGAAGTGGGGCCGGGCGTTGACATTTTTTTTGACAGTATTTTTTAATTTTATAGTTATTAATTAATTTACGGTCGTATAAATTTATTTTTACTTTCAGTCTCAGTTTAACTGTAAAAAAAAACGTCAGTGTAAAACCGGCCCTAGCCTCGAATAGTAAACGTGTGTGTATCTCGACAGACATTCCACAGGCACTATCGAATTAGCTCAATACTAAAGACTGGTTGAGACTTTAAAAAAAAAAGAAGAAATATCATAAATAATAATATTTTCTGAAGACAAAACGTTTTACGGTGATTTAATAATAAATAAGATCGCGATAACTCACTAGTATGTAAGGACAAATGCTTTACGTCACTGTGATAGACAATATAAATTTACCTGAACATAACGCGAGAGCATTTCAGTGTTAGAATTTCTTATGAAACTTATATTATTATTGTGTGTACCTATTCTGGGTTCGGTGTTGCTAGATTTTGTGTTGCCGTGTCGTTTTTAACGTATTTGGTTCTTATAATAGACCTCTTCTTGTTAAACTGCTGTGTAAATTTAAATTAAATTAATTATCTTCATATTAATATTGTATATGTTATAAATTATATTATTTTTATAATCTGTGTAAAGGGACGAGATCGAACTTAGAAGTAATTTTTGATCTAAACTATATTATTGATTCCTATTTTTTTTTTAAATTCTAAAACTTGAGTATTAATCTTTCCACTTTAAAATTAGTTTTTATTAATGACGATAATTCGATCTCGACTCAATATTTCAATTATTTTATAATCGATTTCCTTGTATTTAAAATACAATTACTTATATATTATGTAAAACAAAATCAAGCAACACAATTAAAGGCAAATTACAAAAAGTACAAATGTGCAGAAGTTCGGTCGCGCTGGACGGGGTGTCAGTGTGTGCGTGGACGTGTGTACATATATACATTTATACATGCGTTCGTACGTTTATGTGTATGTACATGTGTGTATTTGTGTACATATGTGCGTGTAAACGTGGGTGTGTGTGTATGTACGTATGTGTGTCTGGGGTGTGCGTGTGTGCGTGCGGCCCGCGTCTCGCTGTTGTTTGTTGACACATTGTGTATGATATGCTGAATCAAATTATAAGAGAATATGAATTTTATATACTGTGTTTTATTTCTTTTCTTTCTCGAGCTTCAAATATATATAATATTTAATTGTTGAATATTATGATTTTTTTTTAATAACTCACTGATTTAGAAGTACTTTTAATTACGTTGTGACATTAACGATAGAAATTATTTATATTATCTCAATAATTTGAATTATTCATAAGAAAAAAAATGATTATATAGATGATTGAGAAATTACATAAAGATTTAAGAAAACAATTATATAACATTAAAAAAACTACATAACACAAGTTGGGAATTGTTAAACCATACTGTACGCTACAAGTGTGGGTACAATCTCCCCTCAGTAAAATATTTTTGTTTCCTTGGCCAGATAAAACAAACCCCAGAGTTAAGATATGTCTTCTAATTGTCTGGAAAATCAATGAAAGATGGTAATTGTTTTAATAATAGAGTCTCTATTCTCGTTACCCAAAATTCATATGGTGTATAAACATAGAAATAACGAAATAACACAGAAAAAAATTGCCTATTGTTTATTCTAAATCTACATAACATTAAAAATTAAATATATTTAAAGACAACATCTTTGTGGCTATCCACAGTTTGTAATTCCAATGTAACTGGACACTGTATCCAAGTTGATAGAAGTTCTTCTGTATAACCTATGAGGAAGTACATTTTTGTGGGTGACACTGCTCGTCGTATGATGGCTGCTATACGAATCTGATTGAATTGGCGTTTTATAATTACCTGTAATAAGGAAATATTTTTTTTGATGTTATGGGCAAAATCATTTTAATCACATTTTTTTAACTTCATGCTTATATAGTAATACAGTATACAGAGTGAAGTATCACGTAGACAGAGAGAAACTAGTGTTGGGGCAGTTGGTTTTTCCACTTTCCTCCATTTTTTCAATCGTGTAGAGTGACGGAACTCAATGCTGAGCTTTGTGTTCTTACCACAGTAAAAAAATACAAAAATATTTATTACCAAGTGCGGCTCGCACTGAAAACAAAATCGCACCCACAACCGTTACATTTACGGTCAGATTCTGTGCCAGTGGAATTTTCTATATATGTATAATAGTAATTCTAAGCTTTTTTTGCTTTAAAGCAGATGGTAGGCAGAGAGCCTAATATCAAAATACTCCATTCTTACTATCTACTAAATACTTCATTCTCTAACAACAACTTACTAATTACTTACTTTCATATATTTTGTTTACATTGAAAAAATTAAAATGATAAAGGTCGGATTATATCTTCTAACCATCTAGAAACCAATAAAGATATAAACAAACAAATAATATAAACAAAAAAATAGTATGAATTGGTCCAGTTGTTTCGGAAGAGGAATGTGGCAACATACATAGAAGAATAGTATCCACATAGAGGGCATTCCACGCGAAGCGGACAGGTAAAAAACGTCGAGGTCTCCGGATTTGATTATTCTTTAATATGTTAGACCTATATGGGTCTTCAACACGATTGCATAATATTTTGATACTATAGTGTTTAGTTTAGGAGGAGTTATGAGTTATCAAAAACATTGAATCAATGTAGTTAAAACATAGTAGAATTAAAGATTTTCGTAAGATGGCGGTGCCGCGGCAGGAGTAATTTGCTCCAGATGCCGTGCTCCAGAATTGTAACCGATGTAACCTAAACAGCTTGGTCTCCCTTTATAGAACTTTGGGATGCTTATCTATACACTATTAGTTGTTTTCAGACAAAAATTAAGAAAAAAACTTAATGATATATTTATGAAATTCCATTTCGTAAAATAAAAACCATTTTTGTTCAATGAAAAATTAAAAATGTTATTTAAATAAAGTACCATTAAAAACCTCATTTAATGAGGAATCTATTTCATTACTTCATTTATTTATTTGCCTCTTATTAATACTGGATAATGAGATACGAAAGAGTGCATGTCCGCTCATGACTTTGAGCCCTCATTACTCCTAAACTAAACACTATACTATCAAAATAGGACAAGGAAAATAACTTACATACCTCACTACAAACAAGACCATGCCAAGTGCCGGTCATGAATCTTCTTATAAATTCATCTTCTACAGCAGTCTCTGACCTACGCAGACCATCTTTTAAACTGGCTGGAAACAATATATACTAACTGTTTAATTTTTGTTGTTCTAAGATAAAAAGGATATTTTTATTTTTACAAAACAACATAGACAGGTTTAATATTTTTTTCTAAATCTGACTATATCAGAGTAGGTAGAGACAAACTTATGATAAGGCATTTCATTTGAGATAGTTTATGTTGAATGGCAAAACTCAATATCGCAGTATCTCAACGGATCGAGAAATAAAAATAATTTATTTTCCTGAGTGGGGATTGGAGCCAAAAACTATCACATTAACAGTCAGAATTGCTTCATTTTATAGGTCAGTACCAAAAAATATATTTATTGCAATTATACAATATTCTTTATATAATAAATTTAAATAAACATTGCCCCAGAGCTTGCTGGTAAGCCCATCTAAAATTCCTAGATGAACCAAAAATGCCTAGAAAAGGGAAATAACAGGATTTTTTTCTGTATGTAACCAAATCATTTATTACTTACATGTATTCCAAGAGTTCCAAGACTTTCGATGAGCAATGTAATGGGGTGGATTTGCCATTTCATAAGTAAGGGGCTTGTCTCTCTTTTTCGTGATCCGATATTTTCCCGAAACCACTCTGTTTAGTATGGTCGATGTGTGAAACTGAGATGCTAATATGGGCGTCCATTGCGATAATATATTAGTGGACTGTAAAATGAAAAAAAATCAGCTTCACGCTTTCTCGCACATCTGTGTAGACAGAGGGAACCTAGTGTTAGGAAACGTGTGTGTTGAGTGGCGGAACTTAACGCAGCGCTTTGCCTCGACACAAGAGTGAAGAAATAAAAATATAAATTTAAATATTTCATTTCATTCAGTGGGGATCGAATTCACGAGTAGTCGCGTTTACAGTCACACACTTATACCCCTGCGCCACGACTGGTCTCAAATGACTGGCCTCAGCGGACCGCAAAATGTATTAAATGATATATTAAAGTATCTTTAAATAATATCCCAATAAAAAAGTGAGGTTATATTTTGATTGTAACATAACATACCTGGTTTAGTTTTGTAATAGATGTAGCTAACATTTTTCCAATATAAATTATTTTTATAAATAGTTTAGTACTGTATACGTACAAATCCTTGTTTAATTTTCTAAATTCAAGAAGATTTAAAAATAAATATGTCAATCTTTCTTTGACATATTAAATTTTGACATTTTTATTTGTCATTTGTAAATAGATCAGACGTTGAGTAATTGTAAACAATTACTTGACAAACGTTACTAAAATTAAAAATACGATATATATTTTTTATATAATAAACTGAGAATAAATTAAAAAAATCTTTGATTTATTATAAATACACATTTTATTATTGTTATTATTAATAGTTTTATGACTGCAGCTTATTTAAGAATAACTTGTTTTTAATGAGAAGAACGCGCGCGAATGATAAATCTACGTATAAAATGGACTTATTATTTAGTTCACACCGCCTATTTTCCATAATAATTTCTTAGCAAAACGTTTCTTTAATCATTGTCGCAGGAACTAAGTAAAAGTTATACAATGTCAAATTAGAACCCAGAACCACAGTGCGCCAGTCTACGTGAGTTACGTTATTATTTTCCGGTTGTATAAGAAAAATAATTTGTTGTACATTATCACTCGTTTATAACCATTAGTTATTGGTAATTAATGCTATAACTATGAATATTAACTACTTGTAAACTTTAATGAATTTATGTGCTTAGTAATGTTGTGCCTGATTTCTGCAATTTTATTAATATTTATGATTTTTCAGACGAATGGTAAGAAAAATTTTGCAAATACATGTATTTTATTACCTTAAATATTTAAGTACAATTTTTCAATTTGTAGGACAATCTGACTATGGAGACTCTAATATGTCGGCATTATCTCAAAATAATTACAATATAACAAGTAAAGTGAACAAAATTGCGAAGGACATTCTGTCTCATTCTTCTCCAAACAATAGAGAATTTGTGATAAGATCTGTAGAAAATAAATTATTTAAAGCAGCTGAGAATTTAGGCGAAAAGGGTAAAAAACATGTACAGATAATTATGGAAGGAATCAAAGAAAAGATTTTAAATTTCACAAAGCAAGAGAAAAATAATAAAACAAAAAAAGAAAATGACGAACCTACAGGAGACAGTAACGACTCTGCGGAAAGGACACGGACTGTAAATAATTTATCAAATACGATAGAAAATCTCATCAATACTGAGTTAGATAATATAAAAACGACGGAAAGTAAGCAGAAATTTTTAGGCAATATTAAACGTCGAGTTTTAGATTCAATAAACGAAAAATCAAATATAGTCCCTGAAGTACAACAAACGGATGAAAGACCAATAGTAATTACAAAAATAAATGGTAAAGAAGAAATTGATAATTATTTTGCAAATGATAACAAAATTGGAAGGAAAGATTTTATTAATAATAATGTTGCAACCAAACACACACTTAAAATTTTTACCGTAGCTCATATATGCAATAATGTTTACCAAGTTTGCTCTGAAATACAAGATATGAACAGCTTAAAATGTATTTATAACGATGATTTCGTTTCTTTAGACAAGTTGTGTGATGGTAGCACTGACTGCCCCCATGGGTCTGATGAAAAATATTGCGGTTCACAAGGTAAGGTTTTTTAATTATTTTTTACTCATATCAGCTTAATGGTATTTTTTTTATCAAATAATAGAGAATAAAGAAAATGTATTATGTGTGCACTCTTTAAATGAAACTTTTTGACCATAAAATATATTTAGTATTATACATTTTTGGAAATCACCGATTGGAACGCTTTGCAGTACTCCGTGGTTGCAACGTCGTGATCGTACGTTTACGTAACATACGCGATTAATCTGTTTAAAGAGTTTTATTTAAAGTGTGTAAAAATCACGAAAATAAAAGACTTTATTTTAAGACATTTTGCAGTTATGGAAAGAATGGAATTCTCAATAAAAATCATAAATAAAATAGATAACTTGAATGAACATAATTGTTTTAACGTTAATGAACTAACACAACAAACTCATGTTATTAGAGACGTTCTACAAACTCAGCTAGATTTTAAAGAGCAATATTTAAATTTTTCTGCACACATGAATAAATTAGCTGAAGAAAAAGAAACTGATAGCGAGGTAATTATCAATCGAAAAGCAAATGAGATCGCTTTAATTATTAGTTCCCTTGCGCTAGCATTACATAGCACACTTTGTTCTATAAAAAATGATGATATCCCTGTTCCTGCACGAAGAAGCTCGAACGATCTTCAAATAGATCTTGGTGAAACGGTAGAAAAAATTACTTGGCCACCTAAATGCATCTGCATTAGAGAGCATTGTCCGAATTGTACAGACACTTGCAAGCGTATCTGTAGACACAAGCACGGCCTGGCTCACTGGAAATGCGAATCTACAAACGGCTCTAGTGTAATATCATTGAGTTCCCTATGTGACGGCAGACCGGACTGTATTGATGAAAGTGATGAAAATGGTTGCGATACTGGTAGGTTCAAAAATATAAATAATTGCTTTTTTCTATTAATTTGTCTACTGGTGATAATTTATCAATCATTTCTAATTTCTAAACACAGCTTTAGGATACGCAAAGTTTGATGCTCACGGAATATACAGCAATATACTCAAAATGTTGAATTTGAAAGCTTCCAAAGAACGTCCTTCGACTAGAAAAAAGTTGCTATATCTGTATAATTTGGTCACAGAGCTACAAAAGTTCACCACTGAAACGGATCCTGATAAAATGATAATAACGAAACTTAGAGACCAATGCTTTACTCTTTTAAACATTATATACACAGATATTTTGGAACAGTCATCCGGTTCTAGCGAAATTGAAGAAGCCTACTTATTCTTGGCAGCTGTAAATCAAAATTTGGGGCTCGCATTAAAAAGATCTAGTACAGGCAATGACAGAGAGATTAACGATAGTTGCTTTTGTAGAAACGGCACCTGTTCTGTGCCTTTCTGTTCAAAAGTGTGTTATAAAGCTTGCGCAGCAGAACCAAAGTTAACTGCATATCAATGTAAAGATGCGAGGGAAAGAGTATCACTTAATAAAATTTGCAATGGAAAAATTGACTGTCCAAATGGATACGACGAACAAGGTTGCAAGAAAGGTACGATACTATATTTGTTCAAATTGATAAAATTTGTAGTGTCTTCCTTTTTAAATGTCCAATTTATAATGTTTATTTATAAATTGGACATCTAAAAAAACTAATTCTAAGATGAAATCTCTGCAGCCTACTTTAGGATTCGTTGACTATTATAAATTATATTATAATATATTTGGTTAAATCGTATCTACTATATATTATATTTCAGGAGAAATTTGTCGCCGTCACCATTTACTAATATTAAAAAGAGCCTTGCTAGATGTGGGGCAAAATTTAAAAGGAACTTCCTTAGGTGAATTAATAGATACTTGGAAAATGAAGGTATAATAAATAACAATAATTACTTACTACTATTAAAAATTGAAATTCTCATAATTTTGTTTATTTATACAAAATATTGTATGACAGCTTTGATTAGATAAAACTTAGTCTTATGACTAACCGTACTGATAGTTTAGTACGATTTACTTACAGATTACAATTATTCATTATTTAAAAAAATATATTATACTATAATATGATATGACATGATATGACTGACAACGCATCCATAATTCGGCGGAAAGTGGAGAATGGAGTGTCTTAACACTGGGTTCCCTCTGCCTACCCTGCTGCGTGAAGCTGATTTGATTTGATTTAATACAATATAATACCAAATATTTAATTAGTTATTAACTGATAAACTAGCTCCACCGCGCCATTTCACAAAAGTGCTGAATATTAATATAAATAGTCCATGTGATATTTTGTGCAATTTTTTTTTTAGCTGCACGCTGTATCTCGCTTACAGCAGGTTAAGCAGAGGCAACATAACGTTTTGACACTCCGTTCCCATCAAAACATTTCCATTTCCCACTTTCCACCGAATTCTAAAAACTTTGCGTGGCAAGTGGCGGAACTCAACGCCCTGCTTTGCCTCGTCACTAGAGCGAGGAATGAAAGAAAGAATAATAATAACACTTTATTGCACTGATTACATATTTTATTTACACATATAAGAACAATCAATGTGCAATGGGGACCTTATCGCTCGTACAGGCAAATCTCTTAATAAAATGAAAATGTTAAATTTATTTCCTCGAGTGGCAATCGAACGTACAACCTGTCGCGTTTACAGTCACACGCTAGTGCCACTGCGCCACGACTGGCCTTTTTGTTATATAAATAATAATATTTAACATATTAATAGGCCATCACAATGATAAAAATTGCGGAGAAGGATAGCAGACCGAAGCCTAAAATATTTAAAAATGTAATAAGAGATATTCTAAAAAGTTTAGTCGTTACTTACGGCTCCGTCGATTACTATAGGAGGAACAGCAAAGAGTATGGATTACCAGAATTCCAGAATATTGCCCAACTTCTTATTGAAAATATGAAACTTTGTTCGAAATAAATATATATTTTTAAATATTTATAAATTGATTTTACTTTAGCCAAACGTCCATAAATATATTATTTTAACTTTTTTTAATTTTAATTCAAGCACTATATTAAGAAAAATATTTAGCAAAGTATGTATAATTTGTTTAATTTAGTGCTCTCTCTTAGAAATCACACGTATCCATAGTATTCTTTATTATTTTGGAACTTTGGGACGTAGCCAAGTCGTAACTGTGTTCTTCACTTTATCCTTCAGAAGTTATAAATGTTAGATAGTATTTTTTAAATTAAAAACATTAATTTTTTTTAGCTTCTCATAATAAACAAGGGTAGGCAAAGGAGACCTGGTAGAAAGAAGAGATGTAACGAAAGTGGTTTAACGGAACCGAAGATGGTATCGTAGTTTTATCTGAGTCAAAGCGGCAGTCAGAACCGAAATCGAAGTGAAACTATGAATCCTCTCGCAAAACTAAAATTTAGTTTTCATGAATATGTTTTCTCCAAAAGGTGTACAGTCTACCATGATTGGATTGCTTTTTATCCATAATAGTGACTTATATTTTTTTTGCCTCTTACCCTTGCGGTAAGAGACTTGTGGGGGTTAAAACTCTTAACATAAAAAATAATATATTTTCTCAGTACCTATTGAAAATACATTTATGAAATTTAAACTTAATGTGAACGTTGTTAAACAAGTTTTTCACACTGATTGGCTGTACATCACAGTTAAAAAGTTGTTATAAGGAGGTATGCCTAAATAAAAAATAAAATTAAATCAGCTTCTTACACACAGTAGGGTAAGCTAAAGGTAAAAAACACTACGTTTCCCAGTTTCCGCTGAATTCAGGCAGCGCGTGTTGAGTGGTATCCTATTGACTTTTAGACCTGTAGAAAGACAGACATACATCCGACAACCTTTGATAGTAACCTTCGTTTGAATACTGTCGGAATCGAAGTTTAAGTTGTTTGTTGTCATTTCAATCAGAAGTGTCTGTTAATAACAATTGTAATGGAAGCCGAAGTTTCGAAACATCCTGAGTGTAATGACACTCCGCACTCCGTTCCTCACGCATCGCCCAACATTCGAGACATTGCGGGTTGAGTAGTGAATCTCAAGGCCACGTTTTGCCTTTTTGCCAGAACGAGGAAAGGAAAATCATTTATTCTTCCATATAGGATTCAAACCAAGACGGTTTGAATCCTATATGGAAGAATAAATGCTTACTTTAATATAATACGAGTATATTACGGCTTAATGTAAGTGTTGTACTGTGGGTATTTCACAAAATAATCTAAAAATGGGTCAAATGTGGAAGGATAGTCTATAATGATGACTAATACTTGTAACGCCGTTTAAGATATCACAAATCTCAATTTACATGACTAGCCCAAGATATGTCGTTTTTGATAAAAATAAACCAAATAGGCACACGCGTGTGTCTTCAAACAGATGGTTGTAGGTTCGATTCTCACTCGGGGGGATGAAATTATGAATATTTTCCTTTCTTCGCTGTGGCCACAAGGCAAAGGATGGCGTTTAGTTTCGCCACTTAACATGCAATACCTTCGGATTTTGACGAAAAGTAGGGAACAGTGTCTAAACTCTAGAGCGATACAGAGTGAAGCTGAGTAAGAAGTATGTGAATTTCTTTTATTATTATAAAAATGCTTAAAAAATTGTTATTACTTAAATGTAGTATTGAAATCAATTGGGCATTGGTTTAAAATTAGCTTGCGTCTCTTGGAATACGATGGTTATGGGTTCTATCCAGCGTTGCCAGATTTTTTCTCGGTGAAAAGTGGGATTTTTGAACATTTTAAGTAAAAATACAGGATTCTATTGCCAAAAGCGGAACAAAAAAACTAAATAATGAGTTAATTTATTATTTTAGCTTAAAAATCGGGACGTCCCGCCGAAATCAGGACGTCTGGCAACGCTGGTTCTATTTCCAGTTAGTATATACTTATATATCTTAAAATGTATGTGTAGCTACAATGTTTCAAAGTGAACAGAAAGTAGTGACACAAACTAACTTTCTAAGCCACAAAATTTAGAAATAACATAAAGATTGAAAAAAAAAATATTTGTAATATCTGTATATTACAAACAATTCAACTTCCATCTAAACAAATAAAATTATAAGTACATATTTAACTATAAAAGAGCCTGGACTTTAGTTTTGTTGTTCGTGTTAACGTTTTATTAATTTTTTTTTTTAGATTAACTGGGTTGGACTCAAGACTGTATTGGGGTGGGCACGAATTACTCGGTCTTCCCTATTCCTACGTCCATGTCCTCGTCCCAGTTTAAGATCTTTATTCAAAATTTTAAACGACATTTTAGCAATGTGACAGCAAAACAATTTTGCTTTTCGTATTGTTTCTAAGACCTACCTACCTAAAATTTTATTTAAAATAAATTGAAAAAAAGGTAGTACAATTATTATTATTTAATATTATATGTATTATCTGTTAATGAGTCGTATGTAGTATTTAAAGGTACGTGGCGTTTATATTACATTAGTAGTTTGTGAGACACGGACGCGACATGGCAGGTGAGTGATAAGATAACTGATAAGATAACAATTTCACCCATTTTCATTTTAAAAGCAATGGCCACATCTCTATAATAAAATAGTTTTGTTAACTTAACAAATAATTAAATTAATGAAAAGTTTAGCAATATAATTTTTGTACTGTCATTTCCTTTAAGTCGTTATATTTAAAAATCTTAAAGAATGTTGTAAAGTTTTGACTTTAAGAAATTTTTACTTTAAGGCTAAATAATTACTACATATTCCTGCATATATTAGAATATATTTTCATATAGCATCTAACAACAATACATCGTGTACCAGAAGACTAATTTTCTAGAGAATACTTGAAATATACGTCTCTACGTCATCAATTGTTATGTTGATTTGCTCTATACAGATGGTAAATAAACTGTAATCCACTTGCATTAGTAGCTGCACTCCTTTGAGAAATTACTCATAGAAATTATTAATAAATTTAACCTTCATATTGATAATACGAATAATCATTTTAATAATGTTTCAAAATTTAATTAAATTTTAATATAATCTTACTAAAATATAAATATGAAAGTTTGAGAGGTTGAATGTTTGTTTTACTTTGACGTAAAAACTACTGAACGAATTTATATGAAAAAAAGTAATCTTAAATTTCTTTTATCATTAACGAAACATTTAACTTTGCCAGCTCATTTGTTTATCGTCATTACATATAATTTGTCTTTAATTAAAATTGCAATCGAATAACTAATTAGAAACTTGTGGTAAAAAATTATACATAATTAAAAAATTGCATATTTTAAGATTTTTATATACATTACTTGCTTATACAAAATAAATAATATTTATAATTAAATAAGAGCTGTTAATTATATAGTATCAACACTTGTGTCATGTACTTAATATTTAAGTAGTTTCGCTGTTTCTAGACATATAATATAAACTAATAATAAATACTTATTTTGAAATGTATACTGATTTCAAATAATTAAAGATAAAAAATTACAAAACTAACTTATTTCTTGATACACAATTTTTTTTGAACTGATATATACATTTCTTTGATTCTAGATTTTAGATTATCTTTTATTCTGGAAATAACAGCAAGTATAATACCGTAGTATATTATTTTCCTTGGTTCGGATTGAACATTCTATAAGTGGTTACTAACTGATAAAACAGATACTTTAATGGCATTAACAGATATCTATAAATATAAACTTTGATAAACAAGTCTTATGATAGCTCATCGAACATCATCAATTTTACAATCTTATTTAAACAAAATTTCTGATATTGAAGTTAATGTGTAAATCTAACCCAATTTAATACGTAAACGTTGAAACTTCATTTAATTATTTTTCATACATAAAATGTAAAAAAAAATCTGATGTTCTTTAATTAATAAGCAACGTGGCCATAAAGCAAATATAAGAATTAAAAATATGTCTATAAATTGTAAATATAACATCTAAATTTGTATTATGCAGACAGATATTACGGTTACGGTGGCATGCCTCCACCGCACGGCTATCCTCCCGGCCCTCCCGGGTCTGGCCATCCTCCCCACATATACCCCTACGGTCCCGGTGTAGTATTCTACCCAGTTCATCCCGCTTACTTCTACCCTCCCCACGGTCACCCTCACCCTGGCCCTCCTCCTGATCCCGTCCAAGTAGTCGACTCTGAACCAGAAGAGGCAGTGCCCGAAATGCCCGGAGAAACTGTCGAGTTGCCTTGGAGTAAGTCAAAACCGGGACATTGGAAACGATCACGTAATCTTGTCTTTAGTGCAAATATATTACTTAGTGACGTCACTGAGTCACGTCAAATTATTATTAAATTCAAATTATAGATTACGAAATCGTTGCATTTTGCTATGATATGAAGAGATGACTCCTTAAAAACATAATTCATATAATGACTAACTGTCATAAACCTTCCAAGCAATTTGGTTTTGCTCATGATTTCATTTCTGTATATACATTTTTTTATTATTTTAATCGCTTTTATCAATATTTACCAAGAATACTATCTGGTAGCGACGCTTATCAATATATTGTCTTTGAAATGATTAATCGACATAACATACTAATTTTGGAATATCAAATATTCATGTAATTCTATCATTAATCTAATTATTAAAGTAAAGCAAGGTGTTATCTCTTCAAATTGGGGTATAGTCTGCCGATGTTGGGCCAATCCTCTCTATGGTTCCTAAATTCCTTTCCTTTCCTTATCTTTTTTATTAATTTTATTTTACCTAAATAATAGTAATACATTGTTTCTAGGCTTGTATGTAATAAGCCATATAGAGTTTTGGCCATTGCTTTCTGTGTTGTTTTAATTTAGTATAGTTGCTATTAAACGTTCATGACATATTTTTCAACGAGTCACCCATACATATATCTAGTGATAAAAATGAAAAATAACAACTTTTTTTGATAAAAACTGATAAATTCTATAATATCAATAACTATTAATAATAACGATGGAAAAGTACATAACTGAAAATGACTTCATTACATTGTTTTTGAAAATTCGTAATTTTTTATACATGCTAACCGACTACCGCGGCCGTCGTGGGCCAGCGGTACAAAGGTGTGACTGAAACGAAACGGTGGTGGTTTATTTTAATTTCTTCGCTCTGGCATCAAGGCAAAAAGCCCGGCGTTGAGTTCGGCCACCCAACACGCAATGCCTCGAAAAATTCGACAGAAAGTGGGGAACGGGTCTTATGTACTATGTTCCCTCTGCCTACCCTGCTATGTGCGGGATACAGGGTGAATCTGATTTGATTTGATTTGATTTGCTAATCAATCAAACCACACAAGATTAGATACTCACTTCACTGAAAGTCACTAACAACACACAATATAAAATTATTAAACAGATAATAGTGGCTAAGGCTCAGAAAAGTATCGATATTTTCAAATATTAACCCAGTCCGGTAAGACAAAACTAGTTATTGAGTAGGACAATCTACGAATCTAAGAAATCGTAACATTACATCTTTCAATTCTTGTACACAAAACCCATTATACATTTCTAAATAAATCAGCTTCATGCTGTATCCCGCACACAGCAGGGTAGGCAGAGGGAACCTAGTGTTAAGACACTCCCGTTCCCCACTTTCTGCCGAATTCTGGAGGCATTGCGTGTTGAGTGGCAGAACTCAACGCCGCGCTTAACCTCGACACCAGAGCGAAGAAATGGAAATATAAATTTAAGTAAATATTTCATCTCCTCGAGTGGGGATCGAACCCACAACCAGTCGGTTTTACAGTCACACCTCGTGCCGCTGCGCCACGACCGGCCTCAATACATTTCTAACTTTTCGTTAAACACAATTTTTGGAAAGCTATAATACTAAATAGTAACAAAACTATCCAGGTACATACCGTTGGGTTCCCGCTTGCTTGAGCCAGAGGAGCATTCCCATGGGTGCTCTGCGTGTGGGCTCAGACGCTGATGGCGAAGAGATATACGCGGGCAGAGCACATCACGAAGGAGATATCCTCCCAGCTAAAGTGATCCCATCCAAGAATGCATGCTACATCGCATATGGTGGTGAAGAAATACTTAAGGATCAATTTGAGGTAATTTACATTAAATAAGGAGTTAGGATTATTAACTGAGGCCATGGAGTGTTGAGTTGAGTCTTAAAGCTAGGTTCCTTTAGCCTACCATGCGGTTTACGGAATTAACGTGACGTTAAAAAAAACAAGGATTATTTACTAATTGTTTGTAGTATGACGAAACATTACAGGTGTTGGTTGGTGATTATTTTGATATTATTTTTAAGTCAAGGTTAAAGCAATGCTACAAACAGTCAACTTAATTCGATGATTCAAGTTATCATTACGACATTCCCCAATAATCTATTAACAATGAGTGCACTTAGACAACGTAGTGATATATTTGTTATCCGAAAGATAAAATAAAAAGATAGAAAAGAAGAAAGAAGAGTAGGCAAGAAGAGATTTATATTCAACGTGTTGAAATGTCTGTACGAAATTTCCATTTCTAAGCTATAAGCTTATAAAATATTGTATAAAAAAATGTAGTCATATATATTTTTTCTGTTTTCCAGGTGCTAGTACCCGCCATGTTCTCATGGCAGTTCTCCACAAACGGCGAGGTACCGCCTGGCGCGGTCGAGGCCGGCGTCACTGCTGACGGAGAGAAATTGTACTTCGGTAGAGTCACACACGATGGATGCGTCACTCCTGGAAAGGTGAATTTAATTATTTTATGGTGATTATTGGGGTCTATAGCCTAAAAAATAACATGTAATCTATGATGAATTTTCGATAAGCGAACTTAAATTGTAATTCATACTTTACTCCAATATTTTCTTTGGTAGAGTTATGTTTTGTTAGTCCATATTTACTTATACTTGTGGATGTGTCCAGTATTTGTCCATTTTCTGCCTTATGGGCAAAAAATCATAAAGAATGTAAATTGTGGCTAAATTATCTCTGACTACTCTGCTATAATTAACATGGGAGGTGGATAAAAAAATATCCACAAAAATACTTCCCATTAAATTACTTAGTTTAGTTGTATTTTATAAAAAGTAATATACAATCTATATAATATACAATTATCTTTATTTTCAGATACACCCAAGTCACGCCACTTGCTACTATCCATTCGACGGTGAAGAGAGGTCTTCGGCAGAATACGAGTGCCTTGTACTTATGTAATACGTATATTTGGAAGAACATATCAGGGATTATCTAGGAAATAACCATAATCAATGAGCATTAATTAGAGTTATTATTACTTATAATATATATAATTTGTAAGAATTTACTTTGAAGTCATTTATTTAGTTTTATTCTTTCTTTATAAAAGATATAAAATTTGAATAATGCTGGTTGAAACTACGAATAATTTTCCATATAATGTTAAATTTTTTTAAAAAAATAATTGGAGGAAGGTAGAATGAGACTTATAACAGTATTGAAATATATTTTGCATTTATTTGTTCAAGGGATTTTTATTTTGCCCATTTCCTGTAGATCTTTAGATTTAACAAAAACCAAATGAAAGAAAGAAATGGTAACGGTAGATTATTGTAATTATTGAAATACCTTTATTGCTCGAAACAACTGTAATACAGTACAAGTTATAAAACAACGTATCTACTTTTATTTATTTTGTTTATTTCGTAAATTTTTATCTGTGTGAAAAAGGCGAGGCAAAAAATATTTAATCTTCAAAAAATACATGTATTCTCTCTGGATTATGGTATTGTTTTTAGGGTTATATTTTAAGGAAAAAAGGAACCATTATAACATATAGATCTACATATAGGAAATAGATCTGTCTGTCTGTCAATAGAACTTATAAAGAATAATAGCCTTAATGGGGGGGGCAATATTTGATGTTAAAACCGTTAGTTCAGGTGAGATATCAGACTAATATTATAAATGTAAAAGTTTGTGAGGATAGATGTTTGTTCAACTTCCACGTAAAAACTACTAAAGCGATTTAGTAGATTATACATCAGAATTATCGGATTATGAGGATGGTTTTATGTAAAGAGTTTGTATAATTTAGCATTTGAAAAAATATAATATAAGAATATGTGGTCCACGATATAACAATAGGGGGTCCACGATGGAAAGCTTGCCCGCAGCCACCCCTGCCAACCGTTACGAGGGCTGCAACGTTCCATCCGCCACGTTCAACTCGCTAGAGCGCACTGCTAGGGCGTCCCCCCGAGACGACGTGCACCAGTGCGTCCCTGCTGGTGTGTCATGTGGAGAATGCAGCGTGAATGGAGAATGTACGAGGACCACCCAATACGCCATGTCTGGAACGGAGGAAGGTGGTGGATTTACCGGGCAACAAGGTCGCTCGCTGGGCCAGCGTATCAGAGAGTATTTGAAAAATGAAGAAAAGACGGAATACAAGTTCAGTAGTAAAGATAAGATATTACGACACATGAATATAGTGGTATATTTGTTAAGTTTGTTTAGTAGAGGTGAAAGATACGAGATGCTTGGAGAAAGACGTATTGCTGCCGGGAACCGAGTTAATAGTGCCTTAGCTGCATTGGTAAGACGATGAAACGTCAGCACAGCTGCAGGTGTGACCGTACACAATGCAGCATTGGTATTGACGCTGTTATACAGCAGGGAAACGTGGGTATTATAGGAAGAAGAATGAAACAAAGATGAATGCTGTGGAGATGCGAACTCTTCGTCGAGTCAGCTAAGCTGATCGAATCTGCAATAAAGAGATGCACAGAATAGCAGGTACTACCGAGGATGTCACGGTAACAATGAAGAAGAACGTGCTCAGCTGGTTTGGGTACGTCGAACGAATGAGTGATGAAAGAATGGCAAAAAAGATTTATGATGGAAAAATGAGCGGTAAGGGAGGTGGGGGAGATCTCGGTTGACCTTCGAAAACACAGTGTCAAAGATACTGGAGGAAGGTCACGTAAAAAGCGTGAGAATCTCCCGGAAGGCATGTATGAAGAGGTTCATGTAATGAAAGAGGTATGCAGAGACCGTAGTGGCTTGCACGCCGTTCTCTCTAACTACCCCGCTAGGGATACAGCGTGAAGCTACATTAGATAAGATTAATAAGTTGAAGCGAACGAAGCCTCGTGTAGGTCATTAGTAATATATAAAGTGACCTGAAAGATTTTTAAAGGCAAATCACATTTAATAGTTAAAACACCTAAACTACTCCAGGCGTATATATTATATTTAACATAAAAACTTTACACGTATGTCAATTGTACTCAGTCTCCAACTCCATTGCGAAGTGGTTTACTAACCTGATAACACGTACTTACAGTTAAATTAACTTTAAACTTATTTATAGTGAAACAATATGAAGAATATTATGAGAACGACGATTTGTTTTACTATATTATGTAAGTAAAGTTTAAAATTACTATCTAGAAATGTATTAAGATGAGCAATTTTTTTAAAAATATTTAATATATTTATATTTAGAAGAAAATGTTTTGCAAATATTTATGTTGTGAATAAAATCTTTTAAAGTATCGTTTTATGTTTTAGATAAAATCCAGTATTTAATTACTATTTTAAGTGCATTTAATTAGTGTAACTATTTTATAGATTACAGTTCCCATAAAATGAAATTTATCGTATATGTTAATGAGCACATCATGTTTCTTGTATACACTTTATAATTAGATTTGAAATTATGAAATAAATTATTTATGGACTTTTATTCTTAAAAAAATATTATTGTAACTAAAAGGCTTTTTAGTAAATAGAGTTAATATTGTCATTTCTTCACTCTGGTGTTGAGGTAAAGCGTGGGGTTGAGGTCCGCCACTCCACACGTAATGCCTCCAGAATTCGGTGGAAAATGGAGAGCGGAGTGACTTAAAACTATGCTTCTTCTGCCTAGCCTGCTACATGCAGCTTAGACCTGCTAGATACAGCTACCTGCTAGATACAGCTTAAAAAAAGTTAAAGGCTAGACTATTCATGTAAAAAATTGCGGGAATAGTCTATCTAAAAAACCATTATGGACATAAGCCCATAATTTATTCCTATTACTTTTACTATTCTGAAAATATGTTATAGAAAGACTAGAACAATAAACAAGTTAAAAGGAAAATAAATTATGAAAATGGAAACTATTATATATATATTATTTTTTTTCAGTCATTACAGTGTAATAGGGATTATAAATGCGGTAGTTGTGGGTTCGATAAAATTTTTTTGCTATATCTGCATCTGGTAAGCCAAAGTACGGTGTTGAGTTTCGCTACTCTTCACAAAATATCGTCAATTCGGGTGGAATAATATTACGTTATGTGGTTGCGCGTTCTAAATAAATAACAAAAATACGTAACTTGTGTTCTTGCATTCTGTATTTAGCGAGACAAGCTAAGCGAACTCACTTTTGTAGACGAGAGTGAAGTATTTGATTGTAAATTATAATTTACTGTAAATAATAATTTAGCGAAAATTAGTCTCTTTTTATGTTAATAAATGAATATATTAGGGAAGTATCGGAATGACTGTTTGTGATAGTCGTGATTTTTACTCGGATAATATTATATTTATGACAGAGATCGCAGAGAGAATTAGTGACTATTTACTCTTCGCTTTCTATACGAATTCTAGGCACTTCATGTTGAGTGGCGAAACTCATCAACCGCGCTTTGTTTTGCCATTACAAATTAATTCAGATATAATTTTTGCCCAAAATGGCCCATTTAACTCTAACACGATATATATATATATATATATATATATATATATATATATATATATATATATATATATATATGTTTAATAAAATTGTTAATTATCGCTCTCTCTACATAGAAAATTTAAAAAAGAACTACTATAGAGGGCAATTATCAATGTAAGAGAACCCAAAAGCAGTAAGTTTTAATTTTTTTGTGTATTTGTCTGTTGATTTGTGCACGCTAATCTCTGAAACAAATTGACCGATTTTAATGTAATTGTCACTATTTATATTTTCGTAAAGTTCTCTTAATATTCAGTGTTTGTTTTATTTCAATCGGTTCATAAATAAAAAGAATTATATAAATTGAAAGTATTTAAAAAAATGTAAAATAACTATTATTCAATTGGTTGAAACTTTCTGAAAAGTCGCGAGCGATTCCCTGATGTAAAAATATATTATAATAAAAAATACAGGAAATTTAATAATAAAAATAATCGATAATAACTATTATAGGCATAAAATAGTAAAAAAAATACACTTATAACTCATTAGGTCAGGGATATTGAACACCACAATCTTATATTTCTTCACGTTTCAAGCAAAATTTATAATTTGTTCAAGCAATATCAATTTACGATGTAATTTAAATATGTTATTTAGAAATTAGAATTTTGCACAATAGTTTAATATTGCAGTAAAAGTAATTTGAAATTTTGTTTCGTAGCTTTATCAATAGGTAAACAAAGAGTTTTATTCGTTAACAAAAAAATCAGCTTCACGCTGTATCCCGCACATAGCAGGGTAGGCAGAGGAAACCTAGTGTTAAGACACTCCATTCCCCATTTTCTGCCGAATTTTGGAGGCATTGCATGTTGAGGTAGAACTCAACGCCGCACTTTTGCCTTGACACCAGAGCGAAGAAATGGAGATATAAGTTTAAATAAATATTTCATTTATCGAACCCACAACCAGTCGGTTTTACAGTCACACTTTATGCCCCTGCGCCACGACTTGTAATTAGTTGACAGTAAAAAGGGCCTTACTATTTTTTCCGTATAGCAGGGTAAGTAACTTAGTTAGTTAAGCTCTCCATTCTCTGCTTTCAGCTTTCTGTGTGAATAATAGCGGATTATTGATATGAAATCATTCCTCTGAATGAGGATCGACCCACAACCATTGGGCGTATGTTGAAAGATTACAAAAGAAAATAGTATGAATTCATTGTAGGGCGTGCTGGTTGATCTAAAAAAAATTGAATTTTTTATTAACTATTTTTCTACTAAAATAAGTTTTTTAGTACAAAATTTGAATATAAGTAATGATGAAAACAGAGTTTTGCATCATCGCCATACAAGTTAAATCTTCACGTTCCTTGCTTTATCAACTTATTTTAGGAGCAGACATACTGTGAATATTTATTTATTTATTTATATGTACTTTATTGCACAGAATTACAACAAAAAAAATGTACAAAAGGCGAGCTAAGGAGCATTCTCTACCAGCCAACCTTGTCATGTGTGAATACATGTAAATATATGAAATAATTGTGTACTTTTAACACTCATGCATTCAAGTAAATAAGAAAATCTTTCAGTGTTATTTAGCTTCAAAAATTTTACATTTTTTTAAATATTTTATATTATTACGATTAACGATTATTATCTTGCTATAATATATCAATATATTTTCAACCTAATAATATAATAACTTACAGTATTAAGAACGTGTTGGGCGGACATTCCTGGGGAATGTAACATGTACAGTTTCTACATGGAGCTAGGATGTACGGCACTCCCAAAAGTTGACAACAGCACAAGCTGTCCTGACTCCTTCCAGTGTCCAGATCTCCACCCAAACCCAGAAAAGTGCTTCTATAAGTAAGTTGTTTTAAATAGTAGTAATTGACGCTGTGTTCGTGACTCATAATGAGGTCACTTAACAGTTTATTGTAGTTAAGTACAAAATAAATAAGCTTCACTTTGTTCCCCATTTTCTGTCGATTTCTGGACACCTAGTGGCCTACTAACCTAACGCCACGTTTTGCCTCGACACCAGAGCAATAAAATGAAAATATTAAATATTTCAATTCCTCAAGTGGAATCGAACCCACAACCTGTCGCGCTTACATTCAAACACGTGTGCCCTTCCGCCACGGCTGGTATATATATATATTTTTCATATTACTATTTTATATTTATTAAAAATTAAATAGTTGTTCTTAGTATGCATTATGTAACGAAATATATTTAAATTTATCTTTATTTCTTTCGGAATCGGAACAAGTAATTGTTGTTATTCTCACTAATAGAGTTCTTTACATTTACGCTTCACAAAACATACAGCTATTTACGATTACCTTATTTGAAAATCTATTGAAAATCTGAAACAAAAACTTACAATAAAACAATATTATAGAATAAGAAGCCTTGTTAAACTTGACCTTAAATCTTAAGAAGTGGACATGTTTTTGCACTTATTTATCATCTGTCAAACAAAAGCCTCCAACTGACCTCATGACCGCTCGTTTGGAAATACCGCAACCTTCTGCGCCTGCGCACACTAACTAAAAGAGTGGGTTTATATACTTTTTGACATTTTTAGAAGCAGTTTCTTATGAATTTATATGTATTTTTTAATGTATTTCATTGATTAAATAATTCATAGAGATGATGACTAAAGTTTTATATTAAATAAATCATTTTCTTGCTCTAGAAACTAACTGACATGGTGTTGAAATCTGTCAAACAAAATGCAATGTGAAACGAAACCAAATTAATAAAACATGGAAAGAGGTTTCGTACAAGCGAGAGCGCAAAGTAAAAAAAAATAAAAAGTTTTGATTCTTTATTTATATCCTATAGATTTAATAAATTACACATAACATTACACATATAAGGTACATTTTACACTTTAATTGGATAAAATATCAAACGTATACAATGTCAGAGGTATAGTTCATTCGATATCATAATAATAAAACGAGAAATACTCACCCGCCTTGACGTTGACCCTTCTAATATAATAAAATGCAATATATATAGCTGTTTAAGCTTAGGTCGATAATATATGGTGTTTTTGTCATCACGACTTCAAATGAAAGCACAGTTTTAAGTATTCTATAAAAAACCTAACACAATTAAAATAAAAGAGATTTTGATTTGACATTAAAAAGTGATTTTTTTCGAACAAAACAATAAATAAAATTATGTAATAAAGTATATTATTATTATTATTATTACAGGGTGATGGTATAATAATAAAATAGGTAAATGTTATTAGATAAACCATAATAAAAGCTATTTTACTCTATATTTTCTATACTCCTTTATTTTCCAGAGGACTTCCCTATGAAGATCGTACAATGCTACCACAAAGTCTGATCGATGATCCCTGCACCCAGGCGTGCTCGTGCAATGTGGCCGACGGTCCCAGGTTCGATTGCGCCGCCGTAGATTGCGTAGAGTCGTTCGATAGTGATGAGCTCAATGAATGTATTTACACTTTTGAACTGGACGCTTGCTGTAGTACTGGAAAAGTTTGTGGTAAGATTATTTTGTGATTCATTTCTTATAGTGCCTTTTACTTACTTTTTTTTTATGGAAAAAACAAAGCAAACGAGGGTTCGGGTCACCTGATAGTAAGTGATCACCGCCGCCAACACCGTTACACAGGGTAACACCAGAGGAGCTACAGGTGCATTGCCGACCTTTAAGGTGGAGATACACGCACTTTTTGAAAGTACCCATGTCATATTGACCTGGAAACACTGCCGCGGGTAGGCCATTCCGCAGTTCTGTGGCGCGTGGAAGGAAGTTCCTACGAAACCGCACAGTAGAGGAATGCCACGTATCCAGGTGGTGTTTAAGCTTGTGACGTACTGTGCTGTTAAAAAATTGGCGGTTAGAAAAGCGGCAGGTAATAGGTTAAACAGTTCTCCAGAACACTCCCCATGATAAATGCGGTAGAGAACTTACAGCAAGTAGACTTCTCCACGCAAAGCCAATGTGTCAAGCCCTGCACAGACATTGTATGCGATTAAATGGTTCAAGCTGATACTGGGGTACACCCTGGGGGCCAACCCTGGGCCCTATATAGGGTCAATCGGTGTTTCGGCATGAAGTACTGTCTCGCTCTGCTGATGACTCCAGTGTCTTCGAGGCGAACTTGGCATTGCTTTCTACATATTAGCTTTCTGATTTTTTGAGGCACGTTTTTCACTGTAAACGTGACGGTTTGTGGGTTTGATTCTAACACGGAGGAATTAATTATTTTCCTTTCCTCGCTTTGGCAACTTCCGTCAGGTAGTGTTTTAAAAAAAAGGGCGAAAAGTGAGGCGCGTGTGGGAAATGGAGTGTGTTAGCACTATGTTTCCTCCGCTTGCTCTGATAAAATGAATCAGAGAGATATTATCTGTATCTATCTATTCCTTTGTAGTGAACAGAAAAAGGAAACAAATAAGTATGTTTTATTAAAAATCAATCATACACGTGAGTTTTGAACTTACAACTACCTAAGCAGCTAAACACGCTCCCACTGAACACTATAAGCCTAAACATGAATTATGATGCAAGTCGTGAGTAAATATTTAGAAACAATAAACCATATAAATGACGAATCCCGACATATGCGTAACAGCCTATACAGGAACTATATTAATAACCTATACAGGAACTATATTAATAACCTATTGTTCGTTCTTGTTTATATCTTATAAAGGAACTGTATATTATCATTATATTGCAATAATTATTGAAATAAATACTGCCTGCGACGTCTTGATAGACGTTAAATGATAATAAAAAATTCAAAAATATTTTTTAAATGTATGTTTCCAAAAGGTAAGAAAGTACATTTTTTTAATTGTATATAATTTGGATAATATATATTTTTTAATTGTATATATTATATATAATTTAGATAAATAAGAGGCGGTATATTTGTATGGAATAGGTTAAAAAAAGTTTTAAAGCCGCTTTTCGAGCTGTTAACAAATAACTTATATGAAAAAGCGATTAATTGCTAGTCGGACCTCCATACCAATTTCAGGATAAATCAACGGGAAGTACAACTTATAAAATTGACAAATTTAAGTTTTGCAGACTCATTTTGTATGAAGTGTACTAAAAATATAACATTATATTTTTTTCTATTTAATATCTATCAATTTTCACTTTTCGGATTTCTTTCTTGATTTGTATTGTAAGTTCTCAATTCGTGCGAAATTTCATAACTGTAGGTCTATGGGAAGTACATATAGTGCTATCCACGGGAAGACGGGAAGACCATAGTAGTATAATAATATTTAATAAAAAAAAATATTCAGACCCTGAAATAGATCCCGGGATTTGATGGAAATAAAAAAATATTTATATTAAACAAAGAAAAAAACATAATTAATCCACGCTTATTTGATTAAGCAATTTTTCTGTATTAGGTCCACGAGATGTACCCTATAAGTTTTGATGACGCGATGAATTTCATACAAAAAGCAACAAAAACTAAGCATAAATATCCGTGTCGTTTTGGCAACTAAACATACGAGTCATATTAAAAAAAAAACAATACTTTTCCACAGGTAAAGACGCTATCGCCAGCCTGAAGACATGTGAAGTAGACGGCCAAACCTATAAAGAAGGTCAAATAATCGAACCTGCTAATACCCGCAAAACATGCATCTGTACGGCAAACTGGAACGGTTCGTTTGACGATCCAACCACGTGCAAAGATATCTCTTGCGGCCTAGAAATACACTATCAAGACAAGATAATGGGCAAGTGTGCGCCGGTTTTCTTTGGAAATATGAAAAGTTGTCCCATTAGTTTTGAATGCCGTAAGTATTCTTTTATATTAATTAAAATCTATTAATACTGCTATTTGAATTTAACAATTTTAAAACTTATTTAAACTGAGCCGCTTAAATATTGACGTGGCGGTTGTGGGTTCGATTGCTATTTGCGTAATTGTATATATTTAAATTAATTTATTACCAGCTATAGTAGAGAAAGTGCTATTTCGAATTTCACCTCTGAGACACGCAACGTCTCGAAAATCGGGCGGTAAGTGAGGAACGGAGGAACACTAGGCGTTGCTTTGCTTCTTTGGAAAACGTGAAGCTATATTATCGTATCACATGAAATATCAAAAGAAAATGACTTAAAAATATTTAATGAATAATAAATATTATTATTTTATACGAATGGAACTTGAGGCCGGTCGTGGCGCAGCGGCACGAGGTGTGACTGCAAAATCGACTGGTTGTGGGTTCGATCCCCACTCGAGGAGATGAAATATTTACTTAAATTTATATTTCCATTTCTTCGCTCTGGTGTCGAGGTTAAGCGCGGCGTTGAGTTCTGCCACTCAACACGCAATGCCTCCAGAATTCGGCAGAAAGTGGGGAACGGAGTGTCTTAACACTAGGTTCCCTCTGCCTACCCTGCTGTGTGCGGGATACAGCGTGAAGCTGATTAATGATTAATAATTAATCAATGGAACTTGTGCCAGCAACTATTGCATTCAACTCAATTTATATGACTACTCACATTCCAATTAAGCCCCATCGCGACATATATTATTTTTTTTAATAACTAAAATGCGAGTCGGACTCGCGCACGATAGCCAATATTTATAAAAACGAAATATAATATATATTTGTTGTTTTTTTGAAAACGCCCTTAAATGTCTTTTGGTTCTGTTTTTAGTATTTCTTGTTTTATCGGCAACATAAATACATCGCCTGAGAAAATTGCAACTGTCTACTTATTACAGTTTTTGAGATTCAGCCAGGTGACAAACGGAAAGACAGACAGCGCACACTTAGTAACAGTTACTTTTATACCTTGGTTATAGAAAAAAAGTTCCCCTTTCCGCTCACTAAAATAATTTTCGTGCTTTATTTTTGTAGTAGTTAAAGAATATCTATATAGAATGTTATTTACAAATATATATTTTTTTATTTTACAGTATCCAACTCATCCAAAATCATCCGTGGTGTGAACCTGCGAAGCGTTCCAGAACAGTGCACTTTTGGCAACTATACTCTTAGTGTTGGAGACAGTATAACTGCTGATGAAAAATGTACCAAATGCAAATGTGAAGTGCCTCCTTTAATTTCCTGTATTAAAAAAAATTCTTGCGATGAACAAGAATAACTTAAACTAAGATTTGATACGAAAATAATTTAAATTAATTTCTCAAAATCTTTAAATTTCACTATAATAAGATAGATTGTTATAAAAGAATGTTTTAAAAATATACAGATTATAATTAATTTATTAAATATTTATATGCTGTGACTTTAGTGCACTTAATAAAAAAAAGTACATAATTAAAATGTCACTTACAATATATTATGCTTAGAATCCAGTGTTATCTCGATCCTTAGGTTAATGTCTAGACTAGAATCGTAAAATGATTTGACTTTTAGACTGATTATATAATTATTAATTAGGTTTTATCGTATACACTTACTATACAGTTGTTTATTTGTTTAAGAGTTTATAAGAGAAGTCGATTTTATTAATATTTTTTTTGTTAAAAATATTGCACTCGATTCTGTTTTATAGATTAAATAGTTCCAGGAATAAATCATGATTGAAATAAAAAAATATATAATAATATTAAAAAAAGAAAATATTCTGACCCTGTAATAAATCCCGGGATTCGATTGAAATAAAACAAATATTGAAATCAAACAAAGAAAAAAAACAATTAATTCTCTCCGGTTACTATTGATTAAGTGATTTTTTATCTAAAACTAAAACTACTTTTTTAGACATTTTGGAAGTAATTGAGATAAATTATAGCTTGGCATATTTTTTTTAATTTATGTCCAAGTAATTTTTAATTAATATTGTATCTCCTAGCAAAATATAAAAAAATATATTAAAAAAAAGTGATAATTTTAATTATAACTATTTAAATTTTTTGCTCCCAGGAAAAAAATAAAACACTCCAATAAAAATAACCATTTGTTTATTTATACATTATAAAAACAAAATATTTCTTAATGAAACGATTATACAAATGTCTAAGCTTAAAAAATTTGGCGAGGTCCTTCATATGTCTAACTTAAACCTACATTATGTACAACACAGCCTTATAGGATCTTTGTAATTATATACTAAAATGTTGCGACGACTTAAATTATATATAAACTATACATAAATATAAACTAGAAAATCAATGTTAAGTACTGGATAAGTACAAAATTAGACTAATTTGATTAAAATATATCAATTATTACCTAAAATTAACGAACACGTTTTTTTATTTTCTAAATCTTATGCTAACATATTGCTTTTTTAATACTAAAAATGCGACTCTGTGGAGAGTGTATAGGAATATCGTTTTAATTATACAATAATTATATGATAAACTAAATTAATATTGAATTAAAAAAATTGCACCCTTGCCACCAGGAGATCTGTGGAGTATATTTTAACTAAAACAGGCAAGACCGAGTTCAATTCTGAATTTCTGTTGAGGTCTTCCAATGTCACGCACGGCCACATCGGTGAGGGGGAGACGGTTTGGCTTGTCTGTTTCGTATTCTACTATTGTCTTTGCCCAGTCAATTTTTTTATACTAAAATAGAATAGAAATATTAAATGTTATGTTAATGCAATGAAAGAAAAAAAATATTAGAGCCTAGTGTTAAAAGATTCCACTCGCCACTATCTCTGCCGTGTTTCTGGAATCATTGCGTGTTGAGTGGCGAAACTCAACACCGACGCTTTTGGTTATACACCAGAGCGAAGAAATGAAAATATTAAATATTTAATTTGCTCAAGTAGAAATCAAACCCACAATCTTTCACGTTTATTAATTTTGAGAGATAAGTTAACTTGATGAGTTTTCCAACGCAATCGTGAAAATAAAATAAAGATATAAAAGTCACTTTTACCTGACACTCATCAAGCAGAGCCTTGTATCTAAGCCTGTTGTTAGCTTTAGGAAGTATTTCTGCATCATTGAAAGCCAACAGCTTGAGTCCATGTTTATAGTTCCTTGTGGCAGGATCGTAATACCCTACTGTGTTGCTACAGTGGAGTGTCACGTTTTGTACCGCTTTTATGGATAAAAGTTGTAAATATGTGATCTGGCTGTGATCTGCTTTGTATGAAATCTGCAATGTAAAAATATCACACATTCAATCATTTTAAATATAGAAAAAAAAACATTTATAGAGCTTCCTAAATGGAAACTTGAGGAAGAAAATCTTACGTAAACTCTCAATATATTTGATAAAATATAATTGACGTGACCTACATTTTTTTCCTAAAAGTGGAAGTGGGCGACCTTGTCGGTTATGGCAGTATGAACAACCCAATACAATGACAATGTGTAGTATTAATGTAAATAACATCATTTTGGGAAGTAATATGCATAAATAAACAGATATTTAAGTGCTGGGGAAACACACGGTCAGATTCGAAATATAAGATTTAACTTGACCATAGCCTATCTAAAACTTTAACAATAAGATAGATATTATATGTTTTGGTTTATTTATGACTAGGATTTCCCGATTTTGATTATTGCTGAATTGTTTGTTTTTTTAATGATTATACTTCCATATTCACTTCTATAGGCTGAGCGTGGCCATTCAACTCCACTCTACAGACATGTCTCCAAACTGGGTAAAATATGGAAATAGAGTAAAATTACCGTAAATCCATTTTCCAACTCGCTGAGCCAACCCTCACTCTTGTCAGAGCGTGTCAGATCTTCTGACATCAAAGGCTTAGGGAATAAGCAGCTTGCCCCAGTTGACATTTCACAGTGAACAAGTATCGCGTCGTTCATGTCACCTCCATTAGGATCTATCCAGTACTGACCTGCAAATGGATAGATAATATTAAAAAAAATACAACATAAAAGTGCCTCAAAAATTCGGCAGAAACAGACTATCTTAGCACTAGGTTCCCTCTGTCTGCGAGATACAGCGTGAAGCTGCAATGGAACAACAATAAAGTGGAACGGTAACTTAACCTATGAGTTAAGTTTTAATAATCTTATTTAACAATTGGCACTGATTAAAAATATAATTTTAAGACATAGTTAAACATTATTTTTTATATAGTTTGTCTTTCAAAATTCGTTTTTAATTTTAAGTTTTGTTACGAATTTCAATATAGTAATTTCTCATATTATTTTACTTACCACTTTCAAATTCTGGATGATGATATTTGATATCCCCACAAGTTTTTGCCGGAGCCTCTTTAGTACCATCTGGTCGTAAAAATTTATCTAAAGACACTTTAAGCCGTTCGTAAGCTTTCATCACGATTTTTTTTCTTTCTTCAGGCGACATGTCTTCTTTAAAGAAACGTGGAGGCATTATGTTCGGGTCATCACCTAAGGGATCCGGGCCTTTAACAGAACCTATGCAAATAAGGAAATAATATGTCAATAATAAATTAATATTAAAATATATAACTTTTCAACCATTGTGGCGCAATGGGACAGACAGCGTTAGACTGTTGTCGCGATGGATTCGATCTACATTTGAGTTAATGATTTTATTTCAATAATTTTCATTTCTTAAATCTAGCGAAATAAAAAGTTCCCCACTCCTCCCAAATTCTGATGATGATAGGAGAAGGATATGTCTGAACACTAGATCCATCAAAAGATAACTTATACAACAATCACGTATAATTTTACTCATGATTTTAAATAAAGAATAAGTTAATATTAACCTTGTTGAAGCATTGCCGCTATAGCAGCAGCATCGTATGCTAAGCCTTCGCCTGGTGGACCAGGAGGTCCAGGTGGTCCTATAGATCCAGGTGTACCATGTCTACCAGGCTCGCCTGGTGGACCACGACCACCACTTGGTCCTATTGGACCTTGTAAGCCAGGAGATCCATCACGGCCAGGTGAACCTATAATATAAAATAATGTTTGTAAAATCTCGTTTGTAAAATAATATAAAATGCTTATACAACATATACCTATCGTGACGCAGTAGATCAGCGTCTATTTATAAATGCGGGGGCCGTAGGTTTGAACCTCACTAGGAAGAATGGTTATTTTAAATTTGTTTTCGTTTCACCGTTCTGGTAAAGCGCAGGAGGCACGCAAGAGGCACTCTGCAAAGTGCCTTTCAACTTGGCCTACGTGTACGCAAGGTCTCGAATCCGAATGGAACGTGCTAAACTGAATGCCCAGATGCGAGATACAGCGAGAAATATATATAAAGACATAAATAAAATAATTTACGACTATCGTAATATATTACGTTATATTTAGTACCTCTAGAACCTGCATCACCATCCTTTCCAGGTGGTCCTATAGGTCCTGGTAAACCTCTTTCACCAACTCTACCTGGAGCTCCCACCAAACCAGGCATTCCAGGTAATCCAGCATGGCCCTTTGCCCCATCGGCTCCAACGTCACCTCTTTCTCCCTTAACACCATCCAAGCCTGGTGGTCCTTGTTTACCAGAAGGACCTTGAGGTCCATCAACTCCTGGGGGCCCTGATTCACCTCTAGGTCCTCGTTCACCTGATGGACCTGGTGGGCCTGAAGGGCCAGAGGGACCCTAGAAATACATTTACATGATAGTTAAAATTTCTGCTAAATAATTACAACATTTTCAAGAATTTTTAAACGACAAAAATGTATCGGCAAATACAGCATTTAAATTTTATTAAAAATTTAAATTAAAAAAATAATTTTATATTCAAAAGAGCAAGTGTTTAGGAAATCTGCCCTCAGAGAAGGAAGAACTTTATGCTCAACCTATCAAAAGTGCTAACAAAAGCTTTTTTGAACAATGTATTTTATTTTTTGATAAATAGAAATTTAATCAGCTTCACGCTGTATCCCGCACATAACAAGCAGGGTAGGAAAATTGAACTTAAGCTCCGTTCTCCATTTTATTTTGATAGATTTGAATTATTCTATGTACTTGTAATCCTGGAGGTCCAGGAGCTCCAGATTGTCCTGGCTGTCCAACAGGTCCTTTGTCTCCTGGTCTACCTGGAATACCTGGTTGCCCAAGTTTACCCGGTCGACCTTCTGGCCCAGGTTCACCCATAGGTCCTGGAAGCCCTTGAAGACCAGGAGATCCAATAGGCCCTGGGGCACCATCTGCACCTGGCTTACCAGGAACACCATTCTCACCCTAAGTAAAGAAAAAATAATAACGCAAACTTAATTTGTGGATGTCTTTAACATATAATGTAATTAATTCATATTATTTAACATTACCTGTGATCCTCTCAACCCTTGTGGTCCTGGTGCTCCCGCTAACCCCGGTAAACCACTTGGACCTCTTTCTCCAGCTGGTCCAGGAGTACCAGGTGGACCTTGTGGCCCAATATCTCCTTCATTTCCTCTTTCACCTTTAGCACCCTCCGGTCCTTGTGGTCCGGTCATCCCCTGTGCACCAGGGAGGCCTGGTCTTCCAGAATCCCCTGTTGCTCCCTTAGCGCCCGTTATACCAGGTGAACCGGCTGGTCCAGGACTACCTTGAGGGCCCTTTAAAATAATAATTAATTAAATTATTAAATATAGAACTTGAGGCCGGTCGTGGCGCAGCGGNATCCCCACTCGAGGAGATGAAATATTTACTTAAATTTATATTTCCATTTCTTCGCTCTGGTGTCGAGGTTAAGCGCGGCGTTGAGTTCTGCCACTTAACACGCAATGCCTCCAGAATTCGGCAGAAAGTGGGGAACGGAGGGTCTTAACACTAGGTTCCCTCTGTCTACCCTGCTGTGTGCGGGATACAGCGTGAAGCTAATTTTTAATAAACTTTTACATAACAATAAACACTTGTTGCTATTATTTATACTCACTTGCGGTCCGATATCTCCAGGTCTACCTTGTAACCCAGCATGACCAATGTCCCCTTTGGATCCCTGCTCCCCTCGTGCACCTTTAGCTCCCAACTGTCCTGGAAGTCCTCGTTGACCAGGTTCCCCAGGAATTCCTATAACGCAAAAAAATATTATAAAACTTAAATTATTTTTGTATAAAATTATACAAAAATATGTTATAATTTTATCAGTTTAAAAAATAGTCAAAGTCGTTGTGGCCCAGGGGCACAAGGGTGAGACAGACGGCTGTGGGTTCAATCCCGACTCGATGAAATGAAATATTTATTTAAACTTATATTTCCATTTCTTCGCTCTGGTATCGAGGCAAAGCACGGCGTTTAGTTCCATAGATTTTCAACATGCAATGCCTCCAAAATACAGCGTGAAGCTGATTTAATTAGATTGTTAAAAAATATTCGGATAGGCAAGTCTATTAACGATAAGATTTTGGACAGAAAATACACATTGGATTTCTTTTAAATATAATATTATATAACAATTGTTTCAACTATCAACAATATAGTTATGTTTTGACGAAGTAATTCTACAATGCTATTGTCATAATTTATAAATCAAGTAAATATATGGATCAAAAATACTGGATTAATTAAAAAAAATCAAATATTTTGGGGATTTAGTAGTTACGGTAGAAATTATAAAATATTAGCGTTATATATATTTACGGTTATATATATATGTTAGAGAATAATAACTAAAAACTACTTGTATTGACTGGTATGACGTTTCTTATATAATATGGTGGGTAGTTCACTGACGGTACTTGACAATAGATTATTGTGAGACGAGGACTATGCTCTTACATATAACAATAGTTAGATCATTTACCTGGACTCCCATTTGCTCCTTGTTGACCTTTCGCTCCAGCATATCCTCGGTCACCTTTCAGACCAGGCATCCCTGTTAACCCTGCTGGGCCAGGTAAACCAGGAGTCCCTTGTATTCCAGGTTGACCACGCTCTCCAGTGGAACCAGGTGCACCTGCTTCACCAGGAACACCAGGTGTACCGGGTTCACCACGTTCAGCCGGTTCACCCGGCGGACCAGTTGGGCCAATAGGCCCTTGCGGCCCTTGTTCCCCTTGGCGACCTACAAGGAAGGAAAATTTGGAAGCATTAATGATAATTATTTAGGACACAAAATTATCACTGTTGTTATATGAATAAAACTGCTAAAATTTTAATCCTAATTTCAAATTATTTCAAAATATTTATCAAACAACCTGGAGGTCCTTCGGGCCCCTGAGGTCCAGTAGACCCTCGTTCTCCTTTTTCACCGGTGACACCCATCAACCCACGTGGACCAGGCAAGCCCATAGCACCAATTGGTCCTGGGTGGCCTTTAGTTCCTCTCGGACCCTCTGGACCCTATAATTAGTAATTGATACATCAACTGATATTAAAAACATTACTAGTATTACTTGAATTAGACATATTTTAATAGAAAAGTAACCATAGAGCTATACTTAAGAATTTAATGCAATCAATTAAGGTCGTCATGGCGCAGGGGCACAAGGGTGTGAGTGTAACGCGATGGTTGTAGGTTCGATTTCTACTAGGAGGAATTAATCATAATTAATTATATTTTTATTTATCCGCCCTGGCATCAAGGCAAAAGCCTTGAGTTTCGCAACTTAACAAAAGCAATGTCTTAAAAAATTGAATGGAAAGTGGGAAACAGAGTGTCTTAACAGTAGGTTCCATCTGTCGTACCCGTAGGTTCAATACCCTGTTATATCGTGAATCTGATAAAAAAATAATACGTTAATAATAAAATAGTAATTACCGGCGGTCCATCCAGGCCCTGAGCACCCGCTTCACCTTTTTCACCCGGTGTACCCGTTAGTCCAGGAATACCTCTCTCACCAGGAAAGCCTCGTTCACCCCGTGGTCCCACAGGCCCAGGTGGTCCAGAAGGACCAGATACGCCAGGCTCTCCATCCTTTCCTGGTGATCCAGGTAAACCAGCAGCTCCTGGCATACCCTATATTATAATAAACACATATAATTACTAACTTTGTTATTGAAACTATGTTATACGCAAAAAATCACATATAGTATGGTAAAATGGGACTCTCCAGTGATAAGTCACTCGGCTTATACTTACAGGGAAGCCGACTGGACCGGTAGGACCAGAGGGGCCCCTGTCACCAGTAGGACCGACGACTCCTTGCTGGCCTTGAATACCAGGGCTACCATCTCTACCTGCGTCTCCTTTAGGTCCTGATGGTCCTGGCTGACCAATGTCACCATCTTTACCTGGTTCACCCTAAAAATATAACAGAAGGGTTTATTTTTATTATCTTACTACATGCAATTGTATCTTAAACTAAAACAATTACGTATATATTATACTTGTATATGGAGAACGGTGTGGTGTGGTGGAAGTTTTTCTACTTTGATGTATACGGAAAAAAGCATGAACCAAAAGTGTACACAAGTATTAAATTAATTAAATGTATAAATAATATATAAAAATAATATTTACCTGTAAGCCTCTTTCTCCAGGGCTACCTATTAATCCAGGTGGTCCTTGTAATCCTTGCGAACCTTGTTCTCCAGGTCTGCCGTCTGCTCCAGGGATTCCTCTTTCCCCAGGTGGCCCAGATTTGCCAGTTATACCTGGTCTTCCCATTAAACCTCTTTGTCCTGGTATTCCCTGGGGACCTGGTCTGCCAGCATCCCCAGTACTACCTTTTGACCCTGGTAAGCCAACACTACCTCTTTCACCAGATTGACCTTTTGCACCTATAGGACCATCTAAGCCAGGTGATCCTCGTAATCCTTGTAAGCCTCTATCTCCTTGTGGACCCACATTGCCAGCCGGTCCCCGTAACCCACGTTTTCCTCTTTTACCCTCTGGTCCTATAGTTCCGGGTAAACCTCGCGGTCCTGGTACACCTGGTTCACCTCTTGTACCTGTTTCACCTTTTAAACCTCGCTCTCCTGGTTGTCCCTAAAAACATCAGAATTTGGTAAATTTTAAAGAATATTTATTTTACTCTTGTTTATAAATAATAAAACAAAGTTAAATAGTAAATATTATAGAATTTCGCTAATACGGCACTATTAAAAATCACAGAATGCCAAATAATTGTAAGCCAGATTAATATCTGGCTTACAATTTATTAATATAAAGCCTTAATAAATATATCTGTGTGTCATGAAATTGTAAATTTTGTTCCAAGACCTTCTTTCGCATGTCTTTAAGAATTATATTTAGAATTCTCTAAATTACTGAACGTTTCATCTTTCGATTTATCGAAGTGCCAAATTCGAGAAAAGTGAGTTGATACTGTATACATAAATACATGTGTATATTATTTACACATATGAAGCACAGGAAATAGGTATACTTACAGGCATGCCTTTAGTCCCCGGTATGCCAGGATCTCCGGAAAGACCAGGTGTTCCTCTAGGACCTGGGAAACCTTGTGGGCCAGCAGCTCCTGCTTGACCCTGTACTCCTTTTTCACCGGGTATGCCATCACGTCCAGCTAAGCCTGCAGGGCCTATTTCACCAGGCTGCCCAGGTCTTCCAGGCTCACCGCGTGGACCTTGCATACCTTGACTACCTTTAGGACCGACAGCACCTTGTTCACCTTTTAATCCAGGGGACCCAGGAAAACCAGGTGAACCCGGTTTGCCAACGTTACCCTATTAAACATAACATTATGATCATTTTATAAATAATAAGTGTGAGTGTAAGCAATTTATGGAAAATTTGAGTGGTGTGTGTAAAAAAGAATACCTACCATGAGGCCTGATGGTCCAGGCGCGCCATCTACTCCTCGCATACCGGGGGGACCTGGTGGCCCTTCACGACCTCTTTCTCCTCGTGGTCCAAGGGGACCCTAAAACCGTAATAAAATAATCAAGAAATACAATATATTAGCTGTTTTAATGTAATGTTCTGCTTACTAGTAATATAAAAAAGTATTGATTGTACAGATTTAAAAAAACTCACAATAGGCCCCGGATGCCCAATTAACCCTGGTAAACCTGTAGGTCCTTTTTCTCCTGGTAGACCCTGTTCACCTTTCGCTCCATTTTTACCATCAAATCCTCGATGGCCTTTTAGTCCTTGGATGCCTGTCACACCAGGAAGTCCTCGGGGGCCAGGTTGACCAGCTACGCCTGCTGGGCCTGGTTCACCGTCTTCGCCTGGTGTACCCTAAAAAAAGGATGTAGTTATAAATCACAATACGTTTCTGGGAGGCTAATTTTATAGTATTTTTTTAATGAGTGAAATATAAAAATAAAAATCAAAATAATATATACATCTTTTCCTGGTAATCCTTGTGGCCCTCTTTCGCCTAGGAGCCCTTGTGGTCCAGGAAGTCCTGGTTCACCAGGTTCACCTCGAGGTCCTTGGAAACCTTGAGGTCCTGGAGGACCTTGTGGACCTATTAATAGTAAAAAAAACTGTTACAACAAAATCTCGAGAATAGAATGTATATATGCTTATTAATTCAATTTTGTATATTATATTGATTATTAATAACTTATTCATAAAAATCTTCATATTGTTCTATTATAGTTATACTCATGTTTATAAGTAGTATAATACCTGGAATTCCTCTGAGTCCCGGAGTACCTACAGAAGCTTGCATATAGTGGTAAGGGTCGAATACAGGCCCCTTATCACCGCCAGCTGCAGCAGCTAATTGAGCCAAATATGCATTTACCTGTAAGAAAAAAAAATATTTAGAATTAATTACAAACTATAAAACTTACCTTTATAATACTTATTTTCACTAAACTGTATTAAATTTTCCATCAATTTCAGATATTTTTAAATTATTTTGCGGGAAATCATTTTTTCTGCAGAGTTATCTATAATTAAATCTGTGAAGGCATTCGATTTTATCAGATTACTTTTAAAGAAGTCTTTTATTTCTGCTTAAGCCATTAAAAGTTGCTTTAACTGATTGAAAATACTATCAAATCTTCTGAAACCGTAACTGTATTTTTGTATCTATATAACATATATGAAACGACTAGTGTCCACGTGAACCTCCAGGACACCACAAAATGTTGTAATGTCAAGCATACGTCAATTATTTACTTACTTAATTAATAAAGTATACAATCGATATATTGAATGTTGATATTTTATTATTATATTTTTTTTTGCACACCTACACATTTTATTCTCCCACATGACTTAGGTTGGCTGATGGAAAATGTTTTTTAGCGTTAAGCCCGCCTATTGTAATTTTTTTATGTATTAAATTTTGTGCAATAAAGAATCTAAAAGAAAATAATGATCAATTTTTCGAGGCGAAATAAAATAGAGTCTTCATCTAAGAAGACTCTATTTCATTTGTCAATATTATGTATGCTCATGTATGTTCGTTTTATTACTTCGATTCTCTTTATTAAAATATCAAAATAATGTAATATTTACAATACCCTTACTATAGAATATCTTTGGTCTGTCTTTTATCTATTTTTCGAAAACAGTATTAGTTTTCTTTTAACTTAATATAAGAATCTTATTATACTTCTTTAGCTATTTAAAATACCAGTCGTGGCGCAGGGACACAAAGTGTGACTGTAAAATCGACTGGTTGTAGGTTCGATCCCCACTCGAGGAAATGAAATATTTATTTACATTTATATTTTCATTCCTTTGCTCTGGTGTAGGGGTAAAGCACGGCGTTGAGTTCCGCCACTCAACACGCAATGCCTCCAGAACTCGGTAAAAAGTGGTGAACGGAGTGTCTTAACACTAGGTTCCGGTGTGCGGGATACAGCGTGAAGCTGATTTTTTATTTTTATTTAAAATATGTTTAGCTATAGACAAAAAATATAAAACATGAAGTTTTAACGTACATCAGGCATAGGTCCAACAGGTCCGGGAATACCCGGAGCGCCAGGCACGCCGTTCACCCCGGGAGACCCCGGAGGGCCGGGCGGGCCGTCTTCACCTGGCTCTCCGGACACTCCTCGTATAGGAATTGTGGGTTGCGCTGCAATTGCGGGTAATGGAGGGGGACGACTAGTGGTAGGCGCTGGTGTCAAAATATAAATAAAAAAATATATACATAATTATTTAAAAAGTATTTTCAAGGTCGTAGTGACGTAGTGGCAAAAGCATGTGACTATACACGCGACGGTAATGGGTCCAATTCCCATTCAGGGCAATGAATTATTATTTATTAATATTTTATTTACTCCCTCTGGTAATTATGCAAAGCGTGGCGTTGAGTTCCGACACTCAATACATAATGCCTCTAGAATTCGGCGGAAAGTGGGGAACTAAAGTGTCTTAATGGGAACAGAGTATCTCAACACTAGGTTTACAGGTTCCCTTTGCCTACTCTGCTATGCGCGGGATATAGCGTGAAGCTAATACGATAATATTTTAATAATCTTACACGAGAGACACGATGGCAGCACTGAACAGTTGACCCGTTTGTTTGAACACTGACATATTGTACAATTGTCTCTCTTCCACGTCTCTCCGTCGGCAAACGTTCTTCCCATATCCGCGCATCGACTTGAAGGAGCTTTAAATTAAATATATTTTTTTGCTAATTACGTTACATTAAGAACGTCGTGGTGCAGTGGTATAATGTGTGACTGTAAGCGCTATGGTTGTGGGTTCAAATTTCGTCGAAAGAATAATTATTTTTAATTTTTATTTTCCTGCTCTTATAGACTGACGGTGTTGGCCGCCACACTACATGCATTGTGTCAAAAATAAAAAAAAATATGGGGGTAAATTCATTAACGAAGTAAGGTTTGGAATCCTGTTTAATACGTGTACCTACATATATGTGTATTTAAATATATAAAATAGATTAACTTCTTTTTCTCACCTCTATTTACGACCGGCACAGAAGGTCTTCTGAAAGCGGGAGTAGCTAGAAATAGAACAGAAAATTATTAATTAAATTACTGTACAGATTGTATTATATATTGTATTATTGAGGCCAGTCGTGGCGCAAGGGCACAAAGTATGACTGTAAAATGGACTGGTTGTGGGTTCGAATCCTACTCGAAGAAATGAAATATTTATTAACATTTATATTTTCATTCTTGGCTCTGGTGTCGGGGCAAAAGCGCGGCATTGAGTTCCGCCTCAACATGCAATGGCTCCAGAATTCGGCGGCAAGTGGCAAACGGAGTATCTTAACATTAGGTGAAGTATTTTTCCTTGTGAAGTGTGGAATAACGCTTTAAAAAAATGTTTAAAAATAATTAAATAAAATTTAACTTACGCGTAGTAGAACCTCTAAAGTCACGTTCTGCGGCTATTGCTGTAAATTGAAGAAAGCACAATAATGTAAAAAGTATATATTGAAAAAGCATCACGCCTTTATACATATAGAAAATGTGTAAGAGAACGCTTAAAGTAAATAAATACGGGCGTGCAAACTTCAATATTGGAAACAGGTCTGACAAGTTTCAAATACGTATATTACACTCTTTTATGATCAGCCAAAATTTAGAAATGTATTTTAAGATAACTATTTTTATTATATTATTATTAATATTGCCTATTTCTTATTAAAGATAAAAAGCAATATAGGTACGGAAAAATGTTAAATGATCTCTACCCGTGACCACGGACTACTGCAAAGTGTTCGAAACGTCGGGTTTCCAAAAATACTAAATATACGCGATTAATCCGGTTAAAATAGTTTCATTTAAAATTATAAAGGATATATAAAGGATATAACGTATTTGTGCATGTGTCTTTAACACCACAAAAATCCAACGAAATCAAAGTAAAAGAATATAGATTTTCACCATTTTCATCTTCTCCAAAAGGATTGTAATCATCATAATTGAGATCTGGTTCTTGCTCTTGAGGCAGTTCCTCCCTGAGTTCGAGGTCTTTACCCGTCACTGGCAGCACCAGCAACGCTAGACAAGCCACACCTGCTTGCCACATACTGCCTATTAAAATAATAAAAGATTATGTTTACTTAGATGATTACAAGATTTGATAACAAATGAAACTAATCTGTTGATAAATATAATAGGCTGTTTTAGTGCAGCAACACAGCATTTATCTGTAATCACGACAGTTGTAGGTTCGATTCCCACTCGCAGGAATGAATCATTTGTATTACTTCGCTCTGGTAACAAGACAAAAGGCGCAGTGTTGAGATTCGCCACTGCAATGTCTCAAAAATTGCACTAGGTTCCCTCTGCTTATCATGCTAGGTATATACAGGTGAAGGTAAAAATAGAAAATATAGTTTTGAGGCACACTATATTTTTTATTTTTACCTGTTTTATATTTTCTATTTTTAATTTTTTTTGAATCTGAACTGAATGTAGCAGTCGTATCTTAATTCGCGTCCACAAACATAGATTTCTATTCACAACTACAGTGTCACACGATTAAGTGAATATATATAATAATAATTATATGAATAATAATAATAATATACCAAAAACTAGTTTTAAAATTTAAGCTTACGTCCGATCCACATACACCATACTACAAATATATACCTAGATCAGTTTTAGAAAATCTAAGCTATACGTTATATTATGATCGAACCATTTTAACGGATCACACTATTTACAATAACAGACCAGATATAACATTCGTAAATAAGAATAATAAACATACATACTTAATAGACATTGCAGTACCCAACACTAATAATTTACAATCGACAATAAGTGAAAAAATTCGGAAATATACAGAATTACAACAAGAAATCAAAAGAGTATGGAAAATGGACAATGTTACAATAGTTCCAATAGTGATATCAACAACAGGTGTAGTTCCAAAAGCTTTGCTTAATTCTTTAAGTATTCTTGATTTACCTAAATTTACTTACTAACTCTTCAAAAAGCAGCTATCCTAAATACATGTAGAATAGTTAGAAAATTCTTACAGTTAGATTCAGATGGTGATGCAGTTACAATAAATTATAATAACAGCCAGAACTGATTCAGCACTTGGTATATACCCGTGCTGTTTCATATAACCAGGCCTAGCCTGAGATATGCAATTTGATAGAAAACAACAACAATAATAATATTATATAATAATATATTATATGAATTGGTATTATAAAATTTTTGAATTGGTATTGATAAATTATAGTAAAGAATTGAGCAAGTCAAAGAAAGAAACTAGGCAAAGAAACTTTTATCGAGCAATCAAAATAAAAACAATTTAAAACAAAAGTAAATATCCTGTATTAAAAGTAAAATCTTTAATGTTCTTGTATCAATTAAAGTCAGAATCAGAGATATATTTTATTACTTATTACTCTATCTACAAGAATACCACGTCAATTAAAATCAACCACAACCATTCCAGGCATTCAACAGATCAAATTAGGACGTTTAAGAGGAGAATTGAACACTCAATTAATGTGTATTCACGTGTCTACCATTACAACCTACTACGAATAAAATCACGTTGTATCCCGCAAACAGCAGGGAAGGCAGAGGGAACTTTTTCCGCCAGGTTCTGCGGGCATTGCATGTGCGGCGGCGGAATTCAACGCCGCAGTTTACCTCAACACCAGAGCGAAGAAATGAAAATATAAATTTAAATAAACATTTCATTTCCTCGGGTGGGGATCGAATCCACAACCAGTCATACTTTGTGCCCCTGCGCCACGACTGACGTCAATGTCCCACTAACCCCTATGAATATAGAAGCATCTGTCTAAATAATAGATGACAGTGGCAATTGGCGCCTCTATAATTAGTTTTAGTAGCCCAGTTCGTGTCATGATAAATTGGAATGGAATCCTCACTTAAGTTTTCATATAGTTTTGGGCAGTTAACCTTTAAATTGATGTGACTTTTGGTATTGATATATTGATAGTTGTTGTTAAGGCTGGTTGTGTGGTTTGAGTAAAGTCAAAACTCTCCTTAAAAATTTGACTGTTGAACAGGATTTGAACCTGTACCAGATTTCTTATATCCACAAATTAACAATTAACATTATACAAGATAATTTTACATTCTTAAATATAAATTGTTATAAAAAATACATTTAAAAATATTAAAACAAAACACTTTTCCGACAGTGGGACAAGGGTCCAAGCTATCGGTGGCTATGGCTCCAGAGAGAAGAACCTCTTCATAATACACGCCGTAAAAAAAATAAAAAAATATTTGCTAAATATGTGCAGTAATATTATAAGTTATTTTTTATTCCGACTTAAAACATAGGATATTTTTTTTTTCTATTAATATTTTATTAACTGAATTTATAATTTTTATTATTTACTTAATTTTTTTTACATATCTATATATATTTTAAATAGCAAAAATACTTCCAGTATTTGTATCTATACATTTAAATTTTGAAGAAGATTCTAGCAAAAATACAGATGAAATGAAAGTTTTACGTCATCAAACAGACAACATGCGTTATCAAACAGAACATTCTAAAACAAAAGTTACACCTGTACCACTGATGATAGTGTAGCTTTATATTAATTTAGTCAGTACAAAAAGTCATTATAATTTAAGTAAAAAAAAAAATTTAAAAAATTCTATAATATAATAGTATAGAAATTATGGAATAATAAATGAATATAACAATGTTGACTTTTAATTAAATTTTGATAAAAAAATGTCTAAAGCCCTTGTATGAGAATATGACTTAATCAATTCACATCCACACACCGATGACTATTGGACTTTCCTTCTTTCGCAAAAAATGCTGGTAGCGCTCTTAAGAAATAATATATTAAAGTATATAATATTTTTTTATTTAAATAAGAAGAAAAAACTTATGATTAAAAGATAATTATTTATTTAAAACTAAAACAAATCTATTCAAATGTTCTTACCTCAGTAACGTGCGTAAGGGTAGCGCGGCCCGCCCGCGCCGCAGCAATTGTAGCTAGCTTTGCCTGGATACCAATAAATATGCGCGCACGCAACTATCACACGCACTGAGATCTAGGATTGCATAGGCGGGCAACATTTTTTACTTATTTAAAAAAAATATAAAAGTTTCAGCTATAGCAATAACTATAGCGTACAATAGCAGAATTTGAACCCGTACCTCTTGGAAATCGTCCAAGCGCTCTGACCATTAGGCCGCCCTTATCAAGCTACATCGAATTTTTCTTTGACACTTTTCAGTCAGCAGAAATAGCCTTTTGGGACTCAAATGCCGAGTAATCACGGAAATTATGGAAAATTAAGATATTTAAAAGTTCACGCCTGGAGAATGAAACCACAATAATCCTTTATACAAACAGGGGCCAGAAACAGGGAAACTTCAATTAGATAATAGATATTTATTACCTGTTAAGTTTAATTAAGGGTTGTTATTTTAAGAAATATAAGTCTTGATTGGAGAAAATCTTAAAAACTATACAATAAATTGTGTATAAAATCTCGCTTAATAATATTGTTCCACAGTATTAGAGAACTTGAACGATAGAAACGTCTATCTCCACCTCAAAGGCCGGCAACGCACCTATAGCTGCTCTGGTATTGCACGGGGTCGTGGGCGGCGGTGATCACTTAGCATCAGGTGACCCAAATGCCTTGTCTTTTCCATAAAAAAAAGACATTGGACCGGAAAATTACTCGATTTCCGGAAAAACGGAATATACCGAATGATAATAAATATTTATTTTATGAGAACCGTGTATCTAGACGTAACCATGTATAACAAACATAACAGCACCATATATAATCTATTTTATAAATTAGGTATTCAAACTCGGTTTCGCTCGCTTATATTTTTTTTTATATTTATATAATTTTTTAAGCCAAGGTATCCTATGTAATTTCTAATATCTCTAACAATATGTGTATAAAGTTACATGATAATCGGTTGAGTAGTTTTAGCGTGGAAGCAAACTTACATTCACAATTCGAATACCACTATGGTGTCAGAAAAACAATATTATAGAAGATTTTATTTTTATTGATTAAAATTGAAATTTTTATTCGCATTTCTTTTTCATCACGGTACAGTGGAACAGCAGTTTACAGGCGTAAACGCGATGGTCGTGGGATCTCAAGATCTCAATCAGCAAAGTTGATTTTCGCCATTTAACATTTAACGTTACGAAGCGGTGATCGAAGTATCTTAACTTAAAATAAGCGAAATCTGTACCACGCCGTCATGAAACATTTTTTTATGAAGTACCTAAAGCTTAAGTTAAATTATTGTAAAAAAAAAATTGCTTAAAGACATTGGAAGATAAAAAACGCTCGAACATATACTGCTAGATAAAAAAATATATACTAATTAAAATAAAAATTAAATTAGCTTCACGCTGTATCCCGCACACAGCAGGGTAGGCAGAGGGAACCTAGTGTTAAGACACTCCGTTCCCCACTTTCTGCCGAATTCTGGAGGCATTGCGTGTTGAGTGGCAGAACTCAACGCCGCGCTTAACCTCGACACCAGAGCGAAGAAATGGAAATATAAATTT